>CAOKZL010000168.1:600000-926269 GCA_948472985.1 Iguana delicatissima | reverse complement strand
TCTTAATCTTTTTGTATGTCTCAGTCCAGTAATCTACCATGCAACTTCAATCACTGGATATTCTTTTATTCTTTTATTCAAACACAGTTGCCCTATCATCTCTCCGTGAACCGCTTTTTATCCCCTTATCAGTTCAAGCATCCGCTCTCCAGTCCTGTATTATACACAGTCCCAGTTGTTTTCTTTATATTCTTTATGTTCTTTTTATATATATTCTTATTTTTTGAGTCTCAATTCTTAAGTTCTTATTTCTTATATCCTTTATATCCTTTTATAACCAGACGGCTTCTTCTCCTTCTCCCCTTCTTCCTTCCTCCTGATACTTTATCCGCTTTGATTGTGTCTTAGATTGTCTCTCAGTTTTCAAAATACTTTTCCTCTCTCCATCTGAAATTCTCAGCTTACAAGGTGTGTTCAATGTGAAGGATCTTCCCCTTTATTCCCTGAGTTTCAGTTCAATTTCACTTACTTGTCATGAACTTTTACATGTTAAACATTTGCAGCGTAGCCTTTACCATTCTCGGTAGGTGCATCAGGCATGGTGGCTCTCTGACCTTCAGCTCCGTTATGTGTTCCCCTCTTTTAACAAATTTCCCCGGAAACTGTCCGCCATCTTCGGTCCCTATTGAGCCCCTCCAAAGGAAAAGTTGCCCCGTTTCTTGTTTCTCAAAACGGGCATACAACCTTACGCACCGATCGTCCTTCTCGCAGCCGTGCGAATAAACGACCGGTTGCTACACCATCTTTCTCTCCTCCCCCTTTTTTGTTGGATGAAATAATTTTGTTGGATAATATTTTGTTGGATAAATTAATTTTCTTGGACCAACAGTATGTTCCCTTTATCCTTTGAAAAATTATATACATGCTAAGGATGAAAAGAATTTTTTGCTGTTGTTTGTTTCTTGTCTTACAGTGGGTTTCTTGACACTTGGGAAATTTGGTTGTGATGAATAACACAGAGGCAAGAGCCTCACATTGTTTTTGGTTGGTACTTGTATATCCTGAAGTGTTTAGGGCAATCATTCTGCAGAGAAATGCTTTTTGCTCATACAAAGGGAAAATACTTAAATATTTACATGTCTAGTATGCAGTAGGGGACTTTTCCTCCTAAATCAAGGTAAAACGTAGCAGAACGGTCTGTGTGGCATGGTGTGGGGGACAAAAATGACATGATCACTCCTTCAACTCACCCCAGTATTCTGGTTTTGTATGTATATAGAAGAAATTATGTATGGGAAAAAAATCAAACTTTTGATTTAAAGCTGTGCTTAACACTTTCAGTACAAAAATTTCATGGAGTATGAAATATTCTACAAAAAACTGCAGAAATGTGCATTTTTAAACCAGATTGCTGACCATTTTGGCAGCATTTTTGTTAACGTTTTCTGGTCTCTTCTTTATTCTGCTGCTGGGGTTGGGGCAATTATCTGGAAAGTGTGGGAGGCCCAGAAATGCAGGCCACCCCTCAAAATTTGCTAAAGGCTTCTCCCACTTATCTGACAGGTTAGGGACTGTAGCACTGTCAGAAAATTGAATTGGTTGAAAAGTGGAATCCATGTACTGTACCGTAGGGAGCAGGAAAGACTTATGAAGGATCGCTTGTTACCAAGCGTGCATGCTTTGTCTGCAGAATCTCTCAGCTGGCTTAGTGCCTCCCCCCGCCCAGCTCACTTTCCAAGCAGTTCGCCTGTGAAAGTGATTCCAAACAAGTCTTGAGCCTCAGTAGGAAAGAAGAATTTATGGAAGAGCAGAAGTCCCATCAAATTAATGGAACTTGTCCTTAATTTGGAAGTGTCAAAAGAGTAGGTCATCAGATAACAAAAGGTGAGGGCTTCGTGTACATTCCTTGAGTCCAGTCCAAATCCTCTCCATTCATGACCAGGCTTTGAATGGGCTTGTTTTCTACCTTCTCTGCTTAGTCCTATCTACTTCATTAGCAAGTAAGCCTACGGAATTCACAAATTATGCATTCATCCTACCGCAGCTTGTCAAGTGGACAGTGGGCCGAAATGTTAGTTTGAGAGGGTGAGGATATAAATCCTTTAATATTTCACCCACAAGGGTTACTGCAGGATAAATAGAATATTTTTGTTCAGTATTCTCTCTGTATTTGAGCATGATTTTTTTCTATGAAGAAAACGTTTGGGTGTTTTTCTGCACACATAACACATTTCCTGTCCCCAAAATGCTTTTTCTGTAGAGGAAACACATTTTTCTGCATAGAAATTGTACAAAAAGACCATGTCTTTCTTGATGCAGAAAAATGTGTGAATACTAAGAAAAAATTATCAGTCTCACTGCTTTATTATTGGAGAACTCACGTTTTGACTGGGTAACAAATAACAGAGAATATTCTTTCCATCTTGTGTGCGTGTGTGTGTGCGTGCGTGTGCGTGCGTGCGTGCCTCTTCCCTGTGCATGCAGCATTCTCTGCAAAGATCAGAGGACTGTAATTTCAGAACAGTCTTCCTGATTTTGATATGAAATGATGTGTTTCTCAGAATACTTGGAAGCAACAGTAGTCTGGCATCGCCATAAGCAGGATAGAGGCTTGTCATGCTAGTGAGGTTGTAGACAATTAGACTTTTTGAGAAGATGCCTTTTCACTGAGAGTAGTAACAACATCACTGAGGGCGAGCAAAGCCAATTAAGAGTGGCATTACATTTCTGGGGTTGATTTTTATACATTGACAGTGTTTGTGGCTATTAGCAATAGAGAGTTGCCCAAAACCTGCACTTCACAAGTTCTTCAGCTCTTCTGTGCTCAGACTCCTAAATTCTATCACAGGTCAGGTGGCTAAAGATCCCTGTTCCTAGGGTCTCCCCAGATGACTGAAACTGGATACCTTTTCATGGCTTGTGAGAATGAGAAGACAGAGGATTGCTTCAGTTCAGCTATCTTAACTGCAATCTCAGATTTCTCAACATATATACCAGTCAAGCTGCTGCTTATCTCTTTCAGACCTTTTTGGCCTAGTCGTTTCTTTCACTTATGTATAGTGCCTGTGTTTCAGGCTAAGACAAGTAAATTATCTGTCCTTAGTTTTTGGCTGTTTTATTTTTTCCAAACCATTTACCATTGAAATGATGCTTGCTTCTGTGAGACCGCCCCCCCGTCCTTGTTTATCTGGGCTTTACAACCTGTTGACCTGTGTTTGCGTTCCAGGTTCTCTTGTACAATGGGCAACTTGATGTCATTGTGGCAGCCCCACTGACAGAACGATTCCTTCCTACTGTGCCATGGGCCAAAGTGAAAGAATACAAGAATGCTGAGAGAGTTGTATGGAAAATCTGTTCTAAAGATTCTGAAGTAGCTGGCTATGTACGCCAAGCGGGTGACTTCTATCAGGTAAGGGAAGAAACTTCAGAAAGCAAAGAAACTGTACTTTTAAACAATAGGTGTTTGAACAAGGATTTTGGCTAGCTAGCTAGCTAATTTAAGCATTTAACCAGCTTTATTCTGCTACAGGAGTTCATGCAAAGCAACAAGTTGAAGACTTTCAGTCATTCTGAACTGCTGGGAAGAAGAACAGACTAGGATTCTGTTTTACTCTGTCTCACACCTGCTTCTTACTTGCAAACCAGAAATGACTGTTCACAGTAAGCTGTAGTTTGCTGAACATGCCAAACCACTTGACAGCATACAACAA
Source organism: Iguana delicatissima (assembly GCA_948472985.1). NCBI lineage: Eukaryota > Metazoa > Chordata > Lepidosauria > Squamata > Iguanidae > Iguana > Iguana delicatissima. The sequence continues at coordinate 922,619 of CAOKZL010000168.1, read as the reverse complement.
CAACAAAATTGGCCTGTTTAGCAATTGGCTGATATTTATTTTAAACCACATTTCCTTGTTTACCTGTAAGGACAAACTGGGGAGTGTATAGTGTGAAGCTGAATCATGGATCATTTCTTGTCCTGGGTGTTTTGAGAAAAAGGAAAGGAAAGCTTTTGCTCATAAATCTAACATTGAATCTTCATTTAGCATTGTATGTAAAATATACCACTGTCTTTGTTGCAGACAGTGTTCAGAAAGTGGACTATCACCATCCTTGTATCCTGGAAGATAACATTTCTAGACAGCCAAACCAACAAGTGCTTTAGCTAGAGTCTGTGATTTCAACAAGAGAAGAGTCTACTGCTATGTTGCTCCAAGTATCCCTTTCATTCTTTGACATAATCTTGAGCTTTTGTTTTCAGCATGATCCCATTGCTGTGGAAGCACCCTAGTTTGCAGTTCTTTCTGTAGTCTTCAGGTTTTGACTACCTTGTATCATTCCTTTGATTTGCACAACAGCTCTCCTGTGAGTTCTGACTTTCCTGAACTGTTTTTTTCTTTAAGCTGTTCTCTGACTTTTATGGGCATCAGCATAAATGAACATTGGAGTTCGTTTTAATGCTGATATTTAATCAAATATGGAATGTTTCCTGACTGAAATCTCATGATAAATCAGGTGTTAGTTGTTTTATGACATTGCTCAGGGCTCAGGAAATGTTCACTTATGCACACAATGAAACATCCATAAATAGCTTAATAGCATATGGTGACAGTCTCTGAGCTGCCATACAAAGTTTTAACAGTCTAAAGATTTCTGCCTTTGATCTCTTGAGAATGCACAAACAGAAGGTGCTCTGACATCCTGGAGCTGTTGCCCTCTTGCCTCTCAAACACAAAGATCATGGAGGAAGACAGACCATAGTAAATGCAGGTACAGGCCTGGCAGTCTTGTTCTCATCATGCAGATATGCCGTTAAGATTTTGGGCTTGTGAACTCTGCTGACTAATTTCTCCTTGGTAGTGCCTGCTCCTTTTGAAGCTGAGTGCAAAAGAAGGAGAATGCAGCTGTTTACTGCTTTCACTGAAACAGTCTTTTTCTGTATGTATATATTGGTTCAATATTTTGTGTTAAGCCTGAAGCCTGGAATGGCATTACAGATCTCCATGGAACATTTAGGAGAGTCTAGTCATGGCAGTTAATGGGTTAGGGAGAGGTGAACTGTCTGGGAGGATGTGAAGTGTAGCCAGTATTCTGGTTCTAACAGCTCCCAAAGCCAAAGTAAAATGAGTGTTATGTCCTACATCAATTACCATATCTTGTTCTGGTGTGGGGAAAGAGCCAGCAGTGAATTGTGCATGGAATCTGGACTTGTTTTCTGCTCTAGAAAGGATGTGCTTTCACAGCAGAAGCTGAGGTGATATATCTAAGCCACATGTACTTCAGTCCCTTTTTAGTCCAACATATCTGCCTCTGAGTGCATAGCTGAATTCTGTAATGTAAACTCATGATATAAATAAATATAGAATATATTTTTAGCTGTAAAAATATTTACAAAAGTCCTGTTCTCAGAGAAAGGTGAGATATTAAATAAAGAAATACATAAGTGCATTAAATAGCTCTATGCCATTTTAAATAGCTCTTTGTAGATTGGGCTACATTTTAAGTTTCTAAGAACCCCTCCAGATGACTTCTATACACTGAAGAGAGAATCTGAAAAAGAGAAATATTAGCAATGCAGCGTGGTTTAACACATGTTAAAAGCTGTGTTTTGAGACCAAGCACACTTTGTGCAGTCCTTCACTGCTTTGGGATGAAATGTGGTGGCTTATTTGATTTGTAGCTGGCCTAGAGTCTCATAATGCATCTAAGAGGATGAGACTTTGCTTTTGTTTTCATAAGAACTTTGGGTGGCCCTGCTGGCTGAGGGATTCTGGGAGTTGTAGTTAAAAAAAACAACCCTCTTCCAAGTGTTGGTTTTTATAGAATTCTGAATACTAATTCATGAATCTATGCAAGTAAAATGGGATTTGCATTGATCTCCTAGGTCCAGTTCCAACACATCCGTGCTAACTGATCTCTGACTTAGGATTTATAGAAATTTCAATCAAAAACATTTGGCAAGCACCTACCATATTTGGTGGGATTAATGCAGATATAATATCCTTGATTTAACTTTATATACAATTTATGAGAATAAGCATCTTGAATGTCCTAGAGCAGTGTTTTTTCCCTCTATCAGGCTGTATCTGTTTCACTCATTCAGTCATTCCTGCTTTCTTTTGTTCTGTTTCTTCAGGTCATTGTTCGAGGTGGAGGGCACATCCTGCCGTATGACCAACCTGAAAGAACATTGGACATGATGGATAGGTTTATCTCAGGAAAAGGGTGGAAATCTAATGAATATTGTAATGAAAATTCAGCTTGAGCACAGCAGCCTTCAGAATTCTTCACTGACCAATAGAGAAACTTTGACCAAGAGGTCAAATCAGTGGCACTGAAACTTGAAGTATTATAATGTAGTTTCTTTTCTAGCTGAAAATTTTGGTAAGGTTTTAGTCTTTTGTGGGGGGAATCAAGCCATGCTTCAGTTTCATAAATAATGAAAATACTGTTTCAGATTCTGTAGTTAATACTTATTTCTGAAAAAAATTATAGGATGTGAAGGAGCTGTTAAAAGAAAAAGGCTATGCAAAGCATCCTTGCAAAAGGTTGGGATGTTTCTGTTCCTACAACTACTATGCCTGCTTTATTTTCTATGTGGGCTTTTTGCAAAAAGATAACCCACTGAAGAATGTAGTTCTGCCTAACCTGTGGATATTTTTTTTCTTTCTACCAGAAGGATTATAAGAGCCCTAGAACACAGTATCCATAAGGAGATATGATTTACTTACTTGACTTTTAGGCATTTACTCTGAATTTAACTGCTTTTTATGCACGAGGAAGTGACTTGTGGGTTTATTACTTTGCCTCAAAGATTCACCAGAACTAGCAGACACAAGAGTAGCCATGATAAACTAAAATGGTTGACAGTAATGGAAGTATCCAGTTTTGTACAAGCAGCTTGTAACCTTTGTTGATGCATTAGTGTGAGGCCTTTGTGGGAATCAATTTTACAATGATGATACCTCATCATTGAGTTCTATGTATGTCTAACCCAAGTGGTAGCTCGGTGTTATCCAACCTAACAGGGGATGATTAAAGTGACGTTTGGAAGACATTACAAGCGGAGTGTATTAAACTTCAAGAATATCACTATCACTCCCCTTCTTCTTGCTCTCACTCAAATTGTTAATGGGACATTTTTGTGACTATAGTACATTGCTGGCTACATCATAAATATTACCTGGGTTCCACTGGAAATGCGCACACAACCCCACTACTTCCAGAAATTCGATAATAAGAGAGCATGGATGAAGGCAGCCGTATATTCCTCCATACACTGGTGACAAAGCTGATATGGAAATGAATGAGGGATGTATCCGTGATCATCTCTGAGGAGAGGGATTTAGTATATGCATATATAGTGAAAACAGCTAAAGGAGCAATGTTCAGAAGGAAAAGAAAAAAAATTGTATCTCTGATCCCTATGTGTGTAGATGCATCATGAGATGATCTCAAACAAGTTCCTTGAAAAGATGCCTCAGAGCTGTAGCTATCCACCTGAAACTCCAGAGGTGTTTCAAGATGCTGAAGAAAAAGTCGCTCAAATAAGGAACACTAAATTTAACACTTTCCCTGGAAAAGTAATTAAGAATTGTCTCCAAGGGGACTAATGAGTTTGAGTCTTCTGACTCTAAATGTTTGTTCCAAATGGAAAACAAGACTTCCTTTGGTAGTAGTTCAGATTGGAGGTAAGTATGTACTTCCATGGAAAGAGGAACAATGTATTATACATTACTTGAATAAGCAGAAGGCATGCCTAGACTGAAACATAAACACTCCTTCCTGGAAGTATAGTGGTGGTTTTTGACTCACTGGCCCTCCACAAATATCGTTCCCTAGCAACAGAAGTTCCCAAGTGCAGGTGGCTGTGTTGATCCAGAAAAGTCTTTTGTAAAGCTAATTGGTCTTGACTAGTCAAGATAAATCCAGCCCGTTAAGCTTTGGATCACAACATAGGTAGCTCATAACAATAACATCATTGCTGGGAAAGTCTTTTAGCTCCAGTACTGTGGGGATTGCTGCTCAGAACAAGAGAGTTGGGGGAACTTCATGGGGCCTTCATCCACATGAGCCACTGTCCCTTCCAATAGTGGGCTCAGATTGAACAGAAAATGGAGTGGGTGAGATTCCATTCATCTCAGAAGGGAATACCTATCCCTTTTTGGATTAGTGTGGTTTTCTTCATGATCCAGCTAGAACTGATTTGGGTAATGTTACTCAGCTTGTGTAGCCAGCCCAAACTGCAGTATTTGTCTCTGTTACAGAAAAGGATGTTCTTGAACACATGACATCTTGGCAAGTAACTTCGGAAGGTCACTGCATGTGGGGAGTCCTTTCCTCCACACTCAGTGGTGTATGAATGTAAACACCGAAAGCTAATGCAAGCTGTTACAAGCATATCTGGCGCTAGTACTGCCACAATAATCTGTCTACATGTTTTACTGTTGGATAGCCAGATTTGGCAGACATTTTACTAATCATAAAATAGCACCTCCACCCCTGTTCCAATTACAGAGACGAACTGGACTTGAAACTTACTTCAGTACTGGCAATGGGATGTTCTCAATCATCTGTATCCCTAAGAATAAAGGCTATATTAAGGACATGTGTCGCATAAGTTTCTGTCCTCCAACAGAGGCAAAAGCCAGGGCATGGATAAGGCATGGATGGGGGTTGCCACTGCTGCCCCTCAGCAAAGTGGTAACCTGAGGCAATTACCACACTTTGCTTTATGGGAGAACTGGCCCTGATATTATTCCCTAACACAGAGGTAATAATCTGATCTGGTGGTAACCCTATCCCTGTGACCTGAATATATTTAAAATATAGTCAAGGATGTATGAATATCCAATTATCTGCCTGGGCTCATATGTAGCATTTTAGAAAGAAGGGGGGAAATATACAATTACATCCTATCATTTTGAGAACACTTTCTAAAACAAAACAGCAATCTTTTTTAATGAGTATATGTGATTTGTCACATTCCAAAGGATTTTGGTGTTTTGGACAGAAGTAAGAGCAATTGGGTAGTAAGAATAAGGACCCATTTGGCACTACTTATCTCCATATATTTGGACCCCTCTTGTTTCTGGAACTGGTACCTTTTCATACTGTTTCTCAAAGAAAGGTATAACATATAGTTTTACTCCCATATAGTCTCATCTGGTGTAGTTTAGACATGGTTAAACACAAAGATGTTTTAAGTTTTATGCTTAAATTAAGCATAAATTTGAGGATATTTATCCCAAAACTTTTAATAGCAAGCATGACACACATTGCTCAACATTGGTTCAGGGCCTAGTTTTCCAGTCTGCACAGACCAGTCTAATGGATGTTATTGGGAAGTAAATTCCATTGCATAAAAAGGAGACTAAGCAGTTAATATGGAATATAAGATTGTAGGCCTTGAACAACAAGTCTTTGGGTTCTAACAATCTTGACGAAGTTGTGAAAGTCTCTTGAAAGAACAAGGTTTTAAATTATGTTTTAAATTGTTGAAATTGTTTAATGTTTAAAAATTACTTCTTAACTGGACCAGAATTGCCAGATCAAGATTATGATTCAGAACCAGGTCAAATCAGAAGGGCTTCTGAATCAGTCTGAACCAAACCACATTTGCAGTGCCAAATCACAGTTCAAACCAAATCTGATAACTGATGATCAGATGATGTCTACTTTTTAAGCTGTGGAAATCATAATCTAGACAAGGAAACATTGTATTTATACTATGGCTAATGCTCAAAACTGTATTTTTAAATGTCAGGTAGGCTATCTGTGGGTATTAACTAAATGAAATGTCCATATTCAGTTAACATATACATGGTAATAAGGAACAATAGCAGTAGGAGAAGGCAGTTTTCTTCATGTTCTGATGATAAACAATGTCAAAAAAAAAAAAAAGCTGGAAAACAGACCTTTCAGTCTGATCAAGAAAGCTCTTCCTCCCTGTGCTTGTTCATCTGGGAAGCAGTATAGAATAGTTTTAAATAGTTTTCTATGGATGAAAATTGGGTATGCTGTTCCCTACATAGGACTATAGAAACTAAACTGTCTTTCGCTGCTGATTGATTAACACCTACCACTAGTTTTAAGGACCTGCTGGGTTTCCCCTTTATGGAACTAATGGGCTTGAACACATTATATAGCTGCGCTGTTTCAGACTTCAACGTGAAACTGCGGGGGTCAGCTAACAAAATCTTTGCTGATGTGGTGCCTTGCATGCTCAGATAGAAAATAAATGCTCTGGAGTATGGATGGATAATTAGGGTACACAACTTTCTTTTGTTGGGTTTTTGAAGCCATATCTCTCTGTATTTTCTGTTATAACTAGTTCTTGTAGATTAGTCCTAAATTGTTAAACAAATAAATCTGTCCTTGTTGGGAGCCAGGCCTTCAACTATAGCTTTCCTGATGCTGAAAAGTGTTTGCTTGAAGATGTTATGAAGATAGCAAGGGAACTGTTTGCTACTGAAATGAATATCTACAGAATAAGTACAGTTGGCTCTCCATGCACATGGATTCTGTATCCACAGATTCAACCAGCCACAGCTTGAAAATATTATAAAAAAATCTAGAAAGCAAAATTTGATTTTGTCATTTTATATAAGGGAAACCATTTTACTATGACATTGTACACAATGAGACTTCATCCATGAATTTGGGTATTCACAGAAGCTCCTGGAACCAAATTCTAACAGATACTGAGGACCTAATGTAACAATCTCCAGTTGCTCCACTATAAAAATAGAAGAGCCTTGATTCTTGAAATATTTTAAGCTATTGCCACCTGACTATATGTCATCCATTTTGAACTTCAGCAAATTAGCAGATTAACTTTGATTTACATGTGTTACTATGCACTTGCATCTCATCCATCTTTGTCACTGCTGAAGTCTGCTTTAATGATGTATTGCTTTCTTGGACCAGACTGAAGTAAAAACAGTTACAATTAAAGTAAAAAGTTAAAGTAAAAACATGGTATAAAGACTGTTCCACTTTTCTTCTTTGTATATGTACTGAAGGATAGTGGTGGTACTGCTCTGTTAAATATACTACTTTCCAAACTTGAGGTGATAGATTTTCATGGGAAGACAAGGTAATTTTAATCGATCTTATCTACAGCATATCACTACACCATAGCAACAATATTTAGGATTGCCAGATTGAAAACTAGAGCAGGGTCCTGTACATTTAACCATCGTGTAGAAGAAGGAATTCTAGCAGCTGTTGCCTGTCACAGAACAAGGTAACAACCCTTGCTAAAATTCCCTTTCCTATACAACAATTGAAGGTGCAGAAGCCACCTCCAGTTTTCAATCTGGCGATGCTAACAGTATTACCAATATTGCAACTTCGAGTAACCATAGGAGCTGGCCCAAATATATAACCATCAAAGAAGTTTAATGTTGTCCCATGAAACTGAAACTTGACCATGATTCTTCAAAAGAAAAAGAAAAGCTTGCTTTGATAATTCATTTGGACAACATGCCTATGTCTGGCATGGCATGTTAACAAGAGAAAAGCTTTCACTTGGGCTGCAGTCCTGTACACACACAGAAGAATAAGTCCCATTATACTCAATGAGTCCTCCACAAGATCAAACATAGGATTACAGTGTAAAGCTTCAGCTTATTTGTCACAGACTGGCTGCAATTCTGTAGCATAGTAATCTTGCATGCAGGCCTATGCTAGGCTGAGCCACATCCCACCCCTCCAAAGCACCTCCTGTGGCCATTCCTGCCTTGTGGAAACTAGGAGCGATCAGATAAGTGTCTTGCTAAGTCTCTGTAACCAGACACAGAGTGACTGCATCAGCATTGAGATCTGCCCGAGGAGAAGGGTTCCTGGAAGTCTCAGTGCTGCTGTAATAATTTTGTATCTGGTTACAGAGATGTAGCCAGATGCTTTTCCAGTCCTGCTCCCTGTGAAGCATGGAATGATCATGTAGGGTAGAGGGGATGTTTTTGGACTGTAACTCCCAGCATTCTTTCCCATTGACTATGGTATCTGAGGCTATTGGGACTTGCAGTCCAACAACTTTTGGAGAAGCTCATGATCCTCACCCCTCAGAGATGTGAATAAGCCTCTCATTTTATTTTATTTTTTTATTTTTTTAAAAAAGCTAGCTAGCATGTACTAGTGTGGAAGTGGGTCATGGGGGTAGGAGATGATGAAGGCTGAATGGCATGCCCATTGGCCTGGCCTGCACCCCTTAAGCTAGCCAGCTTCTGTCCTCATGTGAGGAAGATGTTCTTGATGGATTACCAGAGTTGACCTAAGTTTAAACTGTGAATCCAGTTAGCTTCTGTATGTGGAATGAAACAATATTTTGGTCTTCTGTTCAAGCAGCAAAATAGCATGCTCCACTCCTCCTTTCAGGAAGGTGGGAGAGTGTTTCTGGAATTTTCTATCTCAGGTATCAAAATAACATGGCCAGACTTAGGTACTATGATTTGTGTTAAAAGACCACCATTTGCTGCCCCATTTCAAACAGCACAATGTTTTGGATGAGCTTATGGGATTGTATTGAAGTTTTTTTTTTCTTTTTACTCACACAGAGCAAGAACATCCTACTAGATACTGACACCAAGAATTTTTAACAACACTCTAAAAGAGTGGAATTTCAGGGCAATATACTTTAATTAAGAAGAAGTGAAGAAGCTTTTGTCAATAAACCTTTCATTTAAATCTTCAAGGTATGATATAACTGAAAATTCTTCAGGAAAGAGGAAAAATGGTTTTCCATAAGGACAACAGCACTGTTTCCAAGTCAATAATATACTGTTCTGTTAACAGTCCAATAACATCCCAGATGCTCCAGTAGCCACAAAGTTATTTCTACGTCCAATACTTCAGTTACAGTCCTGAATTCATTCCATTAATGATGTAATCTATCTCATGCAAGGGATGCTAGAGAGGCAAAAATCTTTGGCAGCATTATATGTTTTGTGTGTAGAAGATTTGTTGCTGTGAGCCTTCAAGACATTTTCAATTTATGGTGACCTTAAGGCAACCCTAATATATATTCATGCCAATATTTGTTCAGAAGGGGTTTGCCTTTGCCTTCCTTTGAGGCTGAGAGTGTGTGACTTCCCAAGGTCACCCATTGGATTTCCATGCCTAAGGGGCAATTTAACCCTGGTCTCCAGAGTCCAATACTCAAACCACTACAATATGCTGGCTCTCTTGTTGTTGTGTGCCTTCAAGTTGTTTCCAACTTATAGTGACACTAAGATGATCCTATCATGGGGTTTTCTGGAGCAGACAGTGTATGGTCCACTCAAAGTCAGCCATCGAGTTTCCATGGTCAAGTGGAGAATTGAACCCTATTCTCCAGGGTTGTAGTCCAATATTCAAACCACTGCACTATGACAGCTCTCTTACTGAATAGTTTTTCACAACTGATTCAGGGAATCAACCTAGTAGCAAATCCAAAAATAAGAGAGAGGGAGAGAGGAGAGAGAGAGAGAGAGAGAGAGAGAGAGAGAGAATAAGGAAGATGAGAAAACAGAAAAGAAACAAGATGCATTTACACTGACTGTGCTTTGATCCCTTATTTTCAAGATGAAAGGTACCGAACTCTAGAAAGAGCAAGGGTATGGAGAGAAGATAGGTCATCCACTTATGAATAGAAAAGTACCTTTTTTAAAAAGAAAAAAAGGCCCTCAGACTCAGTTTTTGGATTTTTTTTTCTTACCTGTTTGTTCAGACTATCAACAACTTTTCTACCATGGTTATATTGTGTATGTAAGCTGATCCTCTTTTTCTGTTTAAAGTCTTGGCAGATCCCACATTGAGCATAGACGGATGAAGAGCTGCATGCTTCTTCTTCCTAATTGTATTGAACCTAACTTCTGAGAAAGTTTGCACAAGCAATTGTCACCTACACAAGCAACTTGCTATCTGTAAAATGGAGGTGAACATCTTATTTGATTTATTTAGCTTTTAGCTTTTTATTCCACTTTTCCTCCAGAGAACAGAAAGCAGGATATATTGTCTTCATATCCATTTTATCTTCACAATAATTCTATGAGGTAGGTTATAACGAAAGATAACAATTATCTCAGATCAACCAGTGAGTGTCAATGCTGAGTGGAGATTAGAACATGGATCTCTCCTCCATCCTCATCTGGAATATTGCGTCCAGTTCGGGGCACCTCAGTTCAAGGATATCAACAAGCTAGACTGTGTCCAGAGGAGGGTGACCAAAATGGTGAAGGGTCTGGAAGCCGTGCCCTATGACAAGCGGCTTAGGGAGCTGGGTATGTTTAGTCTGCAGAAGAGAAGGTTAAGAGGGGACGTGATAGTCATGTTCAAATATTTGAAGGGATGTCATGTCGAGGAGGGAGTGGGCTTGTTTTCTGCTGCTCCAGAGACTAGGACAAGGAGCAATGGTTTCAAGCTGGAGGAAAGGAGAATCCACCTGAACCTCAGGAAGAACTTCCTGATGGTCAGAGCTGTCCAATAGTGGAATATGCTGCCTCGGGGAGTGGCGGAATCTCCTCCTTTGGAGGTTTTTAAACAGAGGCCATTTGTTGGGAGTGCTTTGATGTGTGTTCCTGCATAGCAGGGGGTTGGACTGGGTGGCCCCTGTGGTCTCTTCCAACTCTATGATTCCTAGACAAACACTCTAACCACTACACAGCACTCGTTCCCAGGTCCCCCTGGTTCAAATGGTTCTTTTCAGGCTTGCAAGCAAAGGTCCAAACTAGTCATGAGCTACAATGTCTTTCCTCTGTATTTCTGTGTTTAATCAAAAACAACATCAGATGATTGCATGAATTTGAGAAGAGGAATGAAAAAGGGATATGGACTGCTTAATCCTTTGCCCTCTGGTTATATTTCTGGTTCAGAATAACCCCCTCTGTTCTGTTAATTTCCTAAAGAAAAGACAGAGGTTTTGAGTGGAAAAAAGGCTGGAGGGAAATGAGTTAAGCCTCACTTTCCCATTTTTTGGCCCAATGTTCTGTCCTCTAAATCTGCCTTTGAATATAAAACCTAACAACCTGGAGAAAAGATACACTGGGTGTAAATAAGAGGTGCTAAGATGGGATGACTCTGTATGCATATACCTCATTTAAACACTTTGGGTATGCTATACCAAATTATTTGTACTCATTGCTAATGGATGCATACTTCCAACTTTGGCTTACTATGCTCTTACTTTAATTCTCCTTACAAGCAACATTTTCTCTCTTCATTTCCTTGGCTTGATTTGGAAATTCATTTACTTATATGCTGAGAATGTTATTTTCTAACAGCCAACACAAAAGCTCAGTCTATAAACAAGAAAAATTTGGAAGTTTGTTTTCCCTTATTTGACAGGTCAAATTGGCCTTGGTTGGAAGGTTGTGTTGTCAGAGACATCTCTGTTCCTTAGAGTAGTATGTTGCTGTGCATATGAAAGATTCACTTAAGGTGCTGTGGGCAACTGCAACAGGAGTGGGGCCTATTTCTGCACTGGGAGGGCTTGCAGTATTGCATTCACAACTAAAAGTAGGCTTCAGGAAGGGACTTATAGCTGCATGTGGCCTACAGAACACTTTCTCTTCCCTAACTTGGGCTGTAAGTCTGATGCAAAGGGAAATGATGGGGTGGTATCCAGGTTTTTTAATGGCCTAAGTGAAAAAACAGATTTAAGCTGAATTTACAGTTGTACAAAAAAAACATATACCTAACACGATCATCTTCCTGATGTGAAAAGCAGCAGCAAATTCCTGGAAGCTAATTGTTTCTCATGTGTCTTACATTCTCTTGTCCTGTTAGGCTTGGACTGCCTTCAGTTTTACAAATGAGGAAAAATGACATGCAGAGAACACAGATGACTTAGGATAAGATTTATATAGGTAACCTGATCAATAAAAGTTGAATTGTCTACTATTTGGGAGTTGTACCAGGAAAGGTAGAACTGCTGACACCTACTGGAAAGCTTTCAAAATATTAACAGTAAATGGGCCTTTCTTTTTTTTAAAATCTTCCTTTTCTCTCTAAGATTTTGTAAAGTGTTCTGTTCAGACTGCATGGAAAACTATGTGTGTGTGTGTGTTTTCAAAAGCAGAGAACACAGTTCTCTCACAATAAATATCCTTTTTAACATGTTCACCTATGTAATTTATTTTGGAGATCAAACGTGTTCCCCCCTTCCAAAGGATGGGGGACACTTCACATCTATATGCAAATAATCAGCATCTTTCATAGAACATCAATCAGAATAAGTTGCAAGACTTCAGATTCATGACTGCTTTGATGGCCCATTGTAACATCCTTTACTGCAGATATTTCAAGTTGGATTTTAACTGCATTTCACTGCTGTCACCAGATTTTTTTGATCTCCTCTTGGATTATCTAATATATAAAAGTCAAAGTTTGTTTGTCTGTGTCAGGCAAAGACTTCATATGATTGGCTGCAGGCGAAGCCTCATATAATTGGGTGTGTCAGGCAATGACCTCATATGATTGGCTGCCTAAGAAGATGAATCCTGGGGTTTGCAGTTTAGGGAGGGGCCTTTAGAATTCTCACCCAGAGAGCTCTTGAATCTACCAGTTGCTATGGGGATGAGGCTTAGCAGCAAGGAAGAGAAGGGCAGTGAATTTCCCTCAGGAACCCAACCTCTGTATATTAATAAATCTGAATATGGATTGGATTGGGGAATATGGGGGAAAGTTACAGGTACTAGATAAGACGGTTTGGGCAATTAGAGACACAGGATTTCAAATCGTTCTAACAAGTATTAACTATGAGAAAATAAAATCCTGGACAATGCCAGGTAAATACGCTAGTAGAAAAATAAATTCTTTATAACAAGGGACATGAATTCAGATAATTTTCATTTCTTGAGAACTGGCTTCTCTGTGTGAGTGTAATGTCATTTTAAGTGAGAGTAATAATATAAACTTGTAAAATTATCCTAAAGCACAGAGAGAGATGTTTCTCTTCCAATTGGCTTGAATTTTAAGTTCAGCACATAATAGTAACAGCAACAATAATAGTAATTTCCAGAGTCTAGGATACCCACTGAGAAGGCCCACTCTTGCATCCCCACTAACCATCCTCGTGATGGTGATGGGGCAGAGAGAAGGGCCTCTGTTGATGATCTCAGAGCCCAGGCCAGTTTATACAAGGAGATGTTCCGTGCCTTCAAGTCATTTCCAACTTATGGTGACCCTAAAGCAAACCTCCCAGACTTTCTGGGACTCTGTGATGTGCCCAAGGTCACCCAGCAGGGAACTGAACCCTGGTTTTCCAGGTCATAGTCCAACACTTAAGCCACCATCCCACACTTGTTATATACAGGGAGATATGGCATGACAGATAGTGGACCTGAGGTAGGTCATAATCAACACTTTGAAATATGCCTGGAAACAAACTGACAGCCAGTGGACCTGGTTCAACAGGGACACAGCATGGTCTCTGTACTATACCTGTCCCAGTTAACAGTCTAGCTGAAGTCTAGGTGAAGTTTCCAAAGAATTTCTAAAGGCACTCCCCAAACACAGTGCATTACAGTTGTCCAAATGTGATATAACTGAGGCATGTACCACTGTGGCCAGATACCATGTCTCAAGAAATGGGCACAGTTGGTGCACAAGGTTTAAATGTGCTCCTGGCTATTGCAGAAACCTGGGCCTCCAGATTCAAAGCTGAATCCAGGAGCACACCCAAACTGTGAACCCTGTATCTTCAAGGGGAATGTAACTTCATCTAAAATGGTCTGTATCCTTTTCCCCTGCTCTGCCTTCCAACTGACCAAAAGCACCACTGTGTTGTCTGGATTAAGTTTCATTGTGTTTGCTCTCATCGTTTCGATTGCTGATGACTGGTTTAGGACCATAACAACCTCCTTGGATCTGTTCTGCCTGAACAAAAAAAAGGAAAAGAGGAAAGCAAATAAGCCTGCCTAACCAACTATCCACAGTATTTTAATAAGCACAGATCTAGACATTTGGACACCAAGATACAAATAATAAGAAAAATACTGAAAGAAAAAAGTCACCCCTGGATGCATCTGGGAAGAAGACTTCAAATGATGCTGGGGAAGCTCCAGATGTTTTTGTTGGCTTATGCAAGGCTTACCTGACCTGGCTGTTTCATTTCACGTGCATCATATTGTAAGTTTTGAAACAAAAGGTTGCTCAAACATGGTCAACTGCTCTGGTTGTTTGTTTTGTATGAAACCATCCCTATGCTTTCCATGTGATTTCTGCCTCTGATACCAAATTTTCTGTTAAGTAAGTAAAGCCCAGGAACATATCTACTTTGTTAACTGGGGTATACCTGCATACCAGATCTCAGGACTTTAAAATAAAACTGAAAATATTAACAGTTCCAATCGTACATCCCCCAAAGGATACATACCGTAACCCAAGTAAACAGAATGTTGGTGATGTGTATTTTTTAAAAACAGTTTAGTGGCATGAAAATGAAAGGTTTCCTTGATATATGCAGAGTAAAAGTTCATGGATTCGTTTTATTTAAAACATTAGTGCTTGCATTTCTTAAGGTCAGATAACCAAATTCATATGCCTGCTTGATAAGACTACTTATTTGCTGAGCATGTAAAACTCCAGCTAATTTTGAAAAGGATTGCAGTATCATATCTGAAGCAGCTGTTCTGTTGCTCTTCCCTTTCTCTGCCATGCTGATTTGTCTTCAGGGATCCAGGTGTATGTCATAATCTTCAAATGTCCTCTTCAAATGTCACTCCACTTTTTCAACTGATAGAATGGCCCAGTGTCTCTCTCCTTTTCCCACTTTCCCCTGTGCCCAGAGTTTACTTAAGTTGGTGCAAATTCAGTTAAAAATGCAAAAGTAGTTTGTCCTCAATTAGCAGGCGAGAGAAGATGGAAGGGTTGAACTCTTGCTCTTTTCTGGTATATTCAGGTAAAAGCAGAATGCTGAAACCTTTCCTAGCTTTTCTGTTCTTTCTCATTAATAACATTAGCTATCTTGACCACGCTCTGATGTTGCTGGGCCATAGGTGTCCCAGTTTTTGTTTCTGAAATGGGGGAGGCTGTGCTGTATATGGCTTCAACAGACAAAAGGTAAACAAATTGCAATCTTCTGCATTGACAGTAATTTCTTCTAACAACATTGTATTTGTTCTTGTTGCAAGCTCTTATTTCGCCCAATATGTTTCAATTTTATTTTCATTGTTTCTATCATGCAAAAGAGGCTAGTGATATATTGGGCCATGATTTTGACTAGCATAAAGAGAATTGTATGTATGTACCCTCAACTTATGTCGACTTCATGAATTTTTAGGGTTTTCTTAGGCAAGGAATACTCAGAGGAGGTTTTGCCAGTACCTTCCACTAAAATATGGACGATAGCACCTGGTATTTGTTGATGGTCTTCCATCCAAGTACTAACAAGGGCTGACAAGCTTAGTTTCCAAAATCAGAAAGGATCCGGTGCCTGCAGTATCAAGAGAATTGCAGGGCTGAATTTGAGCCCTTGTGGTGCAGTGGTTAAATGCCAGTACTGCAACCACAAGGTTGTGAGTTCGATCCTGCTAGGCTCCAATGTTGACTCAGCCTTCCATCCTTTCGCAGGTCGGTAAGATGAGTACCCAGCTTGTTGGGGGCAATTAGCTAAAAATACATTGTAAACCGCTTAGATAACACTAGTTGATAGGCGGTATAGAAATAAATGCTATTGCTATATTGAATCTACATCCTAATGGATTCCCTGTATGCTCAGGACAACTTTTTGCATCAGATGCCCTAAATTCATGCAACCATGGCTTGTGATGACACTGATGTTCATAGTTACCCAGTTCAGCCTGCAGAACAGGTTGTCCTCATTGCCAGTTGGATAATTTGCTCAGTTGTGCCTGAACTGTAATGAATAGCCACAAGGTATTAAAAAAAAATCTAAATAAATAAATATCTAAATAAAGATAAAGGTGCAGCTAAAGTTATGAGTCAGTTAAAAACAACAACAACAACAACAACAGTGATCTCCAGTCAGCTTCCTAGTATACATATTTGTTACATACAAATAACATAGCATATTTCATACTCAGACTAAAGGAAAAAGAAAAGAAAAAAAGAGAGGAAGTGAAGAGAGTATTAAAGAAAGTGAATAGAGAGAAGAAGTAGAAGAAAAGAAATAAAAGGAAAAGAAAGAAGAAGAGAAAATAAAAAGTGGTAGTTTAAGGAATTTCCTAACCTAACAAAGCATACTACAACAATTATAACTATTATGGCTGTTATAACTATTATAGCTATTCTATAACTGTTTTTCAGTTATTCACAACATCAAAAATATGATGTGACAAAGGGTTAAAGGTGATTAAATTGAAAGAAAACATAGAGAAGAGGGGGGAAAGGAGAAGAAAAAAAAAGAAAAATTACGGAAGAGAATTTAAAATAAAAGTGAATTAAAAAGGGAGTCAAAAGGGCATTTTCTAGCTTGTTACTTCCCCCTCTTTCCCTCTAGATTTCCCTCACTTTCCAACATTGGTTTGTTAAATCAAGATCAAAATAAATTCCCTCACTTTGAAAAAAAGGAATGTCTTTATATGTTGTTTTATCTCTGAGATTCCGAGAATTGTGTTTCATCACCAAATCTGTCCTTAACATAAAGTATATAGGGTCTCCAAACTTCTAAACGTGATTGTATGGAATTTCCTTTCAGCCAATTAGATAATTTATCTACTTTTGCCAATTCCATTATTTTCTCTAACCATTTGTTTACAGAAGGAATCAGTTTCTGTCGCCAGTATCTCACAAAGGTTATCCTGGCTGCAGTCACCATATAATATAATATCTTATTTTCCCTTTCCATTTTGTCTTCATAATCAAGCACGTTTAAAAGAAATAACTCTGGCCTAAACGCAATCTTTGTTTTTAAATTTTTTTGCATTTCCTCATGCAAAATGTAAATAGTTCCTTTTTGCTAAAATATACCTGCATGGATATGAACATGCTGATAATAGTTTGTTGTAGTTAGCTGGCAGCAAGTTGACTTTGACTTATGGCAACCCTACGAATGAGAGACGTTCGAGTTACTCTGTCATCAACAGCGCTACTCAAGTCTTGCAGACTCAGGGCCGTGGCTTCCTTGATTGAGTCTACCCATCTACAGTGTGGTCTTCTTCTTTTCCTACTGCCTTCAATCTTACCAAGCATTGTAGTTATGTCTTTTTCCGTGATATGTTCAAAATATAACAGTCTCAGTGTAGTTTTCTTAGGTTCTAAGGAGAGTTCAGGCTTGATTTGCTCTGTTGTTGTTGGGTGCCTTCTAGTTGTTTTGACTTATGGCGACCTTAAGGTGAACCTATCATGGTTTTTTTCTGGAGACAGAGAGTGTGTAACCTGTTGAAGGATACCCAATGGATTTCCATGGCTGAATGGGCAATTGAATCCTAGTCTTCAGGGCTGTAATCCAACACTCAACCACTATATCATGCATACTGTAGGATACATTTATTGGTCTTTTTAGCAGTCCTAGGTGTCTGTAGAATACACTTGGATTATGGTTATATTTATGAGTTTTCTCTGAAGTCTTATCGATATGTTTCAGGTGATTTCCATGTATTCAGTTGCCTCTTTCGTTGCCTGAAGAATGTATTTGCAGTGAACAAACTGTGGCCTCACAATATTCAATCAGTTGCTCTCCTGCTTCCCTTCTTTATCCTAGACCAGATTGTCCTAACAAGGTTTCCTACTTTTGCATTCAAATCACTGATGACTAACAAGTCCTGCTTTAGGGTGAGATCAATTTTCTCCTGGACTCCAGCACAGAATCTTTCAATTTGGTTAAACTGATAAGTTTTCCATGAAGTCTTATTGATATGTTTTGGTCAGATTTCTCATTATATCCTTTGATAGCTTTTATCACATCTCTCTTCACTATTAGTACCATTCCATTTCTTTGTATATTTTCATTTCTTGAATAAAATACTGTGTAATTATCTGACTCGAAATGGCCTATTCTCCACTTTTAGCTCACTCACTCAACTATTGCAATGCTTATATGTTCTATTTCTTGTTTTATTATGTCTGGCTTCCCCTGATTCATGCTTCTTGCGTTCCGTTATTCTATCATATATATTGTACAGCACTGGACTTGTCTTTTATCTCTGAGTTCATCAACAGCTGAATGTCCTTCCAGCTTGAGTCTAGTTGCATCATTAGCCACAGTTCTACTTGTACCCTGTAGCTTGTTGAGTGCCTTCCGACCTGGGAGTTTTATCTGCTGGAACTGTTTCTTGTTTCATTTTGGATTGGCTCATCACAGGGTTTTTGTGGTAAAAGACATTCAAAAGGAGTTTAGTGTACCTCTTTCTACACAGTACTAACAAATGTTCACTGTGGTGCCACTGCTGTTATTTCTGAAAGATTCTCCACCAGTTTCTCCCTCCCCCACAATTACTGCTGCCCAGTAGCTGTTTGGCATATCATAGGCCATTTCCGCACTAGCCTGTTATAGCGCTATGATTCTGCTTTCAACATCCTATGGAATCCTGGGGTTTGCAGTTTAGAGAGGAGCCTTCAAGTGGAATCATAGCGCTATAACAGGCTAGTGCAGAAATGGCCATAGTCTTGCTCCTCAAAAAAAGCCTGTCTGATGTGGGAGATCCTACTAGCAGCACTGCTACCATCAGCATAGCTTCTTGCCTCAAGGAGCATGCAATCCCATCATCAAGGAAAAGTATCAGTTAAATAGAACAGTGGGACATAATAACAGTGGGACATTTAAAAAGCCAGTAGGGGGAGCACAAGCAATCTTAAATTTCAGCCTGGTTCTTTGTAGTTCAGAGCAGTGTGTAACTGCTTTATTTCTCTCTCTCTCTCTCTCCATTTCTCATCACCCATTTTTCAGACCAAAGGGTATATTTTTTTCCCCTGCAGCTTTGCTGTTAAAATTAAGAGCTTAACTCTTTCTATACAGCTGTTTTGTTTACTCTCTGCCTCTAACAATACTACTTTGATACCAAAATTAGTTTCAAAACTTATCCTGGAGAGTGAGTGCGTGTGTTAGAGAGGCCCCTTTTAAATGTAAATAGAAGCTAACTATTGCTAACTGTCTCTAAGATCTTGAGCAGGGCAATTTATTCTCTGATACTAACTGCTAATATGTGTGTCATTGTAGTTGATATATTGCTTTCATTACAGATCTGTCTTCTGGTTTTTTTTTAAACTGGTGATGCAGATTCACTCTTGAATTATCTTGCAAAAAAACTTTTTTTTTAAATTTAGTTTTGCTAGAGGTACTTAGAAGAAACAGAAATATGTAATGGGAGATGAGAACAAAAGAAAAAAAACATTATCTGTTTTTCAACTTGAATAGGGTTCTATCTTGCTTTGATATCATAAAAGCAAAAGATTAAAACACTTTGTGCCTTCAAGTCGTTTATGACTTAATAGTGACACTAAGGTGAATTTATCACAGAGGTTGCTTGGCAAAATTTGGTCGGGGAGGGTGCCATTGCCATCCTCTCAAGCTGAGAGAGTGTGACTTACCCAAGATCACTCAGTGAGTTCCCACAGCTGAGCAGGGATTCAAACTTTGGCTTCCAGAATTGCAGTCCAACACTCTGGGCCTTTCTGCACTACACTGTTATAGTGCTATTATTCCACTTTCAACATCTTGTGGAATTCTGGGGTTTGCAGTTTACTGAGGCCAAAGAGCTTTCTGGCTGAGAAGTCTAAATGCCACTCCTGAAACTGCAGACCCCAGGATTCCATAGGATTTTGCAAGTGGAATAATAGCATTATAACAGCTTAGTCCGTGAAGGCTCTTAGACTGTTAAACAACACTGACTATCATTACAAGTATTAAAACAAATGCCTCCAATATATGTGGAGGTAAAAGGCAATAGATTCTGTCTGATCTTAGAAGCTAAGTAGGATCAGCTCTGGTTAGGACTTGGATGAGAGACTGGCAATAAGTATCAGGTGCTGTGTGCTATATTTCATAGGAAGGAACTGGAAAATCCGACTCTTAATATTCCTTGCCAAGGAAAACTATATGAAATTCATGGGATCAGTGTGACAGGTGATTTGAATGCGCACGCACACACACACACACACACACTTTCAGCTCTGTATGAGGTGAAATGTGATAAAAGGTTTGATTGCCTAAACATGCTTAGAATATTTGTATGTATGTGTACTTTCTTGGCATTTGGCTTGACCCCAATTTAAAATTGCTGAAACTTACTGATCTTCTTGCATCTTCTATAGCTACGTAATCTCAGTGGATGACCATGATTTGGATAGCTGATCTGTAGAAGCACTGAGTATATGGTGTTTGCCTGTGCTTTTGTGGCAGGAAATTGGGCTTTTAAAAAATTCATTCCAACTAATTCTTTTGTATTATCTTCCTCATCTGTTGCCTATTTTGATGTGGATATTTATTTTCAATGTACCCTGTCAAAGTTTTTTTTTTCTTGGCTATTTCTTTCCCAGAATCTTTTGAACTTACTGTTCAGATAACTTGTGAGGACATTATTACATGCCTGTTTCTCTATGTCTCCTCTCCCCGTTTATCCCCCAAACTCTTTCTCTCTCTCTCTCTCTTTCCCTCTCTCTCCAAACTTAAAACCTCCCTTTTAAAAGTATCTCACTATATAACGTACAAAAAGCCTCCCTCAGATAACTCAATGCTTCATTTTTATTGTTGTTCTTTATAATCTACTTTTGGTTTATGTTTCTTTCTTTGGGAGAAAAATGTTTTTGGACTTATAAAAGAATGACATGAATCTTAATAAATAAATCAAGTAATTAACTCCAGTCAAGTTCCCTGTGTAGGTCATCTGCCAAGTCAACCAGTGCTGCCTCAATCTCACGGTCAGAGCTGAAGTCCATTTGAATTGAACTTAGATAATCAATTTCACTAATGAAGCCCTAGAGCTGAAACGCCACCATACACTGTATAATCTTGCATAGGGTTTCCAGTGGTCTCTAGCCTGTGTTTGGTTGGACCTGCTCCAGTTTTCCACCACAGACACTTTAATCTGTGTCTCACTTGTTTCATTACTTCCAGTAAATGAGGAAGCATGTTTAGCTCCACTCCACGGAATTGGGTGCTCTGGAATAATCATATCCACCATTCTGGCCATTTCTCTATTCCACAAATAGAGCCAGGACTTCAACAGGATCACCTGTCAAGGCAACAGGAAACTACCCAAGAGCAATCAGTATTTCATCTGGATCCATAAGGCAGATCTCTCTAATCAGCCCCTACTCCCGCAGGTCTTCAAGTCCAACTGAATCTAAACCAACTAGGTAGTGTGATCTGTCCATGGCAATGGAGCTATGGAATGTTCTGCCACACCCAGGTCACCATCACCCACACAGCGAAGAAGAGTGTGATTGGCTACATGGATCCATATGCTACCTGAGACCCATGGCTATAATTGAGGACATGAAGTCCTGAAACACTTTTGACAGAGTGGGCTCACTATGGATGTTGGATTTTCCCAACCCAAGAAGCTGGAGGTGGGGATGTGAACACCACCACTAAGATCAACTTAGCCAGCTCAGGAAGGGAAACTGTTGAGCAGTGGGGTGAGCAACAAAATCCTTAAAATTTGAAAAATTCCAGTCAAAACACCTCTAAAAAAGTTCTTAAACGTAATATTGAAAGTAACTAGAAAAAAAGTCTTGTTCTTTACACACACTCTGAAAGCCACTGCTGTAGTCATTCTTTGTCATTGTCCTACTTTTGAAATGTAACTTTTTAATGTCCCCATCACAAAAAGAAAAAAATGTTAAATTTCCTTAATTCTTGTTAAATCCAGGCTGGATTAGTTTATTAGGGAACAGTTTTAAACAAATACTGTAATATGCTGTAATATGAATGCTGTAATATGAAAACAAAAAGCTCTAGAACAGCGGTTTTTAACCTTTTTTTTCACCAAGGACCCCATGTAAATATAATTTGTGGCTGGGGACCCTAAAGACTTAACTCAAGATCTAAATATTTAAATTTAGATTTAAATATTCAAATATTCATTTAAATATGCAGATTATTTAAATAATCAAATATTTAAAGTTGTTTATCAGGGATCTTCCAAATATGGAGAGAAAGGAGAAATAAGTAAACGTGCACAGTCCTCCCTCTGCTTTATTACAGTCCTCCCTCTGCTTTCATGGCTTTCACCTTTGTGGATTTGATTATTTGTGAGTGTGCATGCCTTCCCCATTCTCCTCCTCCCATTCTCATGCATTTTGCCTCTGAGCAGAGAACTCGTACTAAGGCAAGATAGAAGTGAATGAAGGCTTGCATAAGACTTCCTTCCCCCTCCCTTCCTCCCTCCCTTCCTCCTTCCTTCCTTCCTTCTGGAGCTCTCTCTCCATTTCATGCATTTTGTCATTGCCCAGAGAACTCATGCCAAGACAAAATGGAAGGGAAGTGGGGGAGCCTCAGAAGGGAATAGGGGGGGGAGCAGGGAGTTATTAGAGGTTTTTTCATTTTGGTGAGGATTCTGTGCCTCAAACCCTCATGATGGTGGTGGGGCTACTGTACTATTCTCAGTGGAAGTGGAGGCCTGTGTGCTTGTCTTTAGAGGTTCCACCTCCTCCATCTGAGAAGCGCTCACCAGTCCCAAGAAAAAGGAGACCAAATAACCAAATCATAACTGGTGTCTGTGGTAGGACCTGCTGCCACTTACTTGCTTATTCAGCCAACCAAGCAAGTGATCAGGAAGCCAGCCAAAGCCCCCAAAAGCAGCAGCTAAAACAGTATCCTGGGCAGGATGAAAGTATAAAAGGGATGAAGCCTGGTTGTTTCATGCTAGCAATCTTGCATGATGCTCCCTGCCCCACATTGCCCAGTCCCGAACCCTGACCTAGCCTCTTCACGCATACTAATGATGGTAATCCTTCACAAAGGAAGGCAAGATTTAGCTAGGGCGAGTCTGGGCAAGCAGTAAGGTCGACCTTGGGCTGTTCCTCAAGAGGGTTTGATATCACTAACCATTAGGGAGTAACACAGACCACACCCCCCAATATTCTTGGCACCCATTGGTTGGTTGCTGCTAAGCTTGCCCCCTTCCTCAATCTTCAACTTTATTGGGCAGTTTCAATCTAGCAACTGTGCCTATGTTCCTACGAGATGGAGGTTCATTGGTATCTGCCTCCAACACTTTTAGAGACAGCCTTGATCTTTCCTACCAGTTCTCATGTCTGGTCCCATGTCTGGGAGGTATTGCCACTGCTGCTGTTAGTGTCAACTAGTACGGCTTTGCAGACCCCCAGGGAGGTCTCCTCCAGGGGTCTGTGGACCCACATAAAGAACCATTGATCAAGAATGTAAAATATATAAGGTAAAATATTACATAAAGCTATCTAGATATGCTTCTAGTGATTGCTTTTTTAAAAATTATATTTAATTTTACACAGTAAAAATGTTTCTACCATTGACTATCATATCCATAACAATAATCCTACAGTAAATATTAAAGTCAGCTTTAAGGTGATTTCTGTGACACTGATATAGTATGTATACAATCTATTTTTAAATATTCTCTTTAGATGTAAGTGGACTACTGGCTAAGAAAAGAATACTGCCCCATGTGACTTCCTAATGGTGCTAATGATTTCAGTGTTTGCCACATGTTTCTTAACATCAGATTAGTAAATTAGCTGCAATCTACTTAGTCTACTAGAAAAGTTTATGAAGTTTCACTATAGCTTTGGTGGGTTATTTTAAATTTGGCAGTGTGCTTTTTATCTCAACTAAATGTGTTGACTTTTATTTATTTTTTTTAAAGTTGCATTTAGAGGATGGAAACGGTCTTGACTAATACCATTGAGTTTATGAACTGCCTTTATAGATGTTAAATGGTTGTGCAAAAGTTTTACATCAAATTAGATTGGTGGAAGAGACACAAAGAGAGTACGTCCAAAATTAGACCGATCTGGGAACAATCTACATCCAGCAAAAGAAATGGAAAGAAGCCTTTGAAGTACGTATCAGAGCCCCACATGCTGGCCTTTCATGATTGAAACCATCTGAACAAAGTAAGGGAAGCAGAAGAAAGCAGAATGGAGGTCACGTGGTGTCCATTTACACTGCAGCAGAAGGACAGGGCTGGTTCTGCCAGGCAGCATGACAAACTGCTGAACTCGGGAGGAAGATTGGGAGGCTAGAAGAGCATCAGCCAGCTGTTCCACTGCTTACCCAGACAGGGCAGGCAGCCAACATTTTAGAATCTACAAAATGGAGAGCCTGATATATATGATGGACATTTCATTTTGTGGAACCTAAGATGGCAGCTGTCTGCTCCATACCTCTGGAGGGTTAACAGTAGGTTATCTCCCATCTGTAAATGCCACATGCCAGTTCAATCTAAGAGGGCCAACCGGTAAGCAGTCAAGACAAAAGACTGGTGATAGCACCAGCAATGATGTTTGGAGAGCCTCAGCCTGGTCTCATCATCAGTCACTGCTAACTCCCCATCAATTTCGCTGCCCATTGTGGCTGCCCTCACCAATCATTCTCTTTCTCCCCTTCAATAAGCATACCGGGGACCAATTCAACTATACATTATAGCAACATATTCTACTGTAAATACCACGGCAACAGCCCAAGGAATCCCGAGGTCTGTAGTTTTGTGAAGCATTAGAGCTTTCTAACTGATAATTCTAAATATCTTTCCCCAAATTGCATATTCTAGAATTCCATGGGATGATGTCATGGCAGTTAAGGTGGAATATAACACTATAATTCTGTAATATGAAAGGGCCCTGGATAAGGTCACTGGGCTGAAGGGAAGTTAGGGCTGCAACAGAAGCTCCATCATGCAGTAACTGATTGGAGTGCCAGTGGCAATGTGGACCTGTGATGGAGACTCGATGTGGGAGTGGGGTGGCACACCATTAGCTTTTTAGCCTTAGGCACTCCAATGTCTTCCTCTCTTTAGACTGCTGAATTGTATTCCTTCTGCTCTGAAGCAGACAAGTAATATTTATCTGCCCTACTTCCATTATGTGTTTTACAATTGCTCTCACATCCTGATATGTTAGTGCAAAAACTGTTGTAGGAATTGTATACTGTTGTGGGAAGTAGTGTATAATATACATGGGAAGTAATTTTCCATGAATTAAAACTGAGTTTCATATTGCCTGCTTGGGATATTGCTGCAGCCAGAATGTATTTATATTGAGTGATGAAAAATGAACCCCTTGCCTTTATTCGCTGATCACTTACCAAGAGCCACCATTTTTCAGGCTCTCCTGGGTTTTTGTTTTATGAAGCTAATAGGCTTGTACATGCTAAATTGCTTATTCATTTCAGACTTAAACATGAAACTAACCCAGTCATTGCTTATGTGGTACTTTGCATGCCTGAGTGCAAATAATAATAATAAATGTATGCACTGTGGATGGATAATATAATTTTCTTTACTTCATGCAGTCATTTCTGTCTTTATTTACTGAAAACAGAAAGCTGAGTTTCATTGCTCTTTTAGAGAACTGTCAGTACTGGCAGATAGAAGGAAACCTGATCTTCAGTTACAACTCTGTAGCTGTTGCAAACAATTTCCATGAAGAAATTATAAAGAGGGTAAAGCTATGGTTGTCTATCCTAAAGGATTACAACAGAGTAAGTAATGGCAGGATACGCTAACTCCTTTATTATAAATTTGAGAACATGCAAAATAGTTTGGTACCATATTCTCCCAATATTTTACATTACCCTCATTTTCTATCATCCATTCCCAAAAGACAATTTACAGGGTCCTACAACTATGGAGCCCTGGTGGCGCAATGGTTAAATGCCAGTACTGCAACCACAAGGTTGTGAGTTCGATCCTGCCATGCTCCAAGGTTGACTCAGCCTTCCATCCTTTCGCAGGTCGGTAAAATGAGTACCCAGCTTGTTGGGGGCAATTAGCTAAAATACATTGTAAACCGCTTAGATAACACTAGTTGATAGGTGGTATAGAAATAAATGCTATTGCTATATTGCTATTGCTATTCTGATGATTGCCTGTGTGTATGTGACTCTCAAATCACTTGTCAACTTATGGCAACCCCATTAATTTCATAGCATTATCTTAGGCAAGGAATACCCAGAGGTGATTCTGCTGGTGCTTTCCTCTGAAATACAGCTTAGTAGCACTTGGTATTCCTTGATGGTCTTCCATCCAAGTGCTAACCAGGACTGACCTGGCTTACTTTCCAAGATCAGATGGGATTTGTTGTGTTCAGGGTATATGGGCATTGATTTAAAACTGGTTTAAATTTGGTGTGCACACAAATCTTTATAAAATATAAAAGGACACATATGTTGCAACAATTTTATATATCCTTGAGTTGGATACTATTGTGTTGTTGTGCTGTAACATTGTCACTGCAAGACGTGTTTATTTTTCTTAAGAACATTTTTGACATACCATGTTCGCTAGGACCTGGATAGATGTTACTTTTCCCTTGTGGTAT
The DNA here is from genome assembly GCA_948472985.1 of Iguana delicatissima. Lineage (NCBI taxonomy): Eukaryota > Metazoa > Chordata > Lepidosauria > Squamata > Iguanidae > Iguana > Iguana delicatissima. Next base: position 896,074 of record CAOKZL010000168.1, on the reverse strand, counting down.
TTGGAGTCTTTGATAATTGTAATCTGTATCATGTATGGATAGTATGCTCACTGTAGGAATATTAAATCTCTGGAATTCATAGAATCAAAGAGACTGCAAGAGCCATCTAGTCTAATCCCCTGACATGCAGAAATGCAAAGCTAAAGCACTCCCAAAACATGACCATCCAACCCCTGTTAAAAAATCACCAAAAGAGGAGAGTCCACCTTCTCCAAGGCAATCTCTATAAAACAACTGTTATAGTCAATAAATTCTTCTCAATGTTTACGTGGAATCTCATCTTTTGTAATTTGAAATAATTGGCATATATTCTAGTTCTTGAAGTAAGTTCACTCCAACTTCTACAGAACACAGCTATTTAATTATGGCTATCCTATCACTTCTCTGGCCCTTTTCGCATGGCATTTGCCATGTGAAAGAGGGCTTGGAGCGTCGTGTGATTGCAAGGAGCAATCTGCACAATGCACTCACAATCGCGTGACACTCCAGGGGCCGGCAGGGGCTGATCGCGCACCTTTTTATTTTCGGCTGGAAGCCGAAAATGGTGCGTGATTGCACATTGCTCCCGGGCCCTGCGCGCACATACCTGGCGTGCAGAGCCTCTAGAGCTGGGCTGGTCATGCTTCCTGCCCCAGTGCAGCCTGGGAAGGTCCCAGGCTGCACTGAGGAAGGAAGAGGCGGGGCTCTCGCACGAGCAGGCAGCTCGTGCAGAGCTGAAGCAGCAGGGACTGAAGAGCCTCTCGGCAGAGGCTGCTTGTGCAATCCCCACACCCAGAGCAAGGTAAGGTGCGGAAAGAGCCTCAGTCTTCTCTTCCCCAGGCTGACCATATCCAGCTCCCTATGCCATTCCTTATAGGGTCTGGTCTCTAGACCTTTACCGTCTTGGTCAGCCTCAGCTGAATAGATTCCAGCTTGTCAAGATTTTAGTGAAAATTTGATGTGTTATCCTACTTGCACAGTAAGTGTAATGCTCATGGGGGGCAGGTTGGGAGTAATTTCTTGCGGAATAAATATGGTAAACAATCAGCCCCCTTTTGTCTATGGCTGTTTGTCAATCAATAGCTTGAGTGGGCATTATTAGCTGGTCTGAGCAGAGAGGTTGTACTGGCTGAGAGCAGACATTGTGGAAACAGAAACATAATGTCTGTTTTAGTAGCACCTGCAGCCAGGGCTTGAAAATGTTATGTTATGTATAGTATCTTGTAACAGTGCTTCTTAAGCTATCTGAAATGGAGGACCAGTGATTTCTTTCCCAGTGGGTCAGGGACTGGTGCCATATTTGTGTCCATTGACTACAATTGTTTCTTTATCTTGCAACTTTCCAGGGACTGAGAACTAGTTTATTCTGGACTGGCACTGGTCCATGGAGTCAGTGTGATCTGAGAGACAGTGTAATGTAGTGGTTTCAGCATTGCTATCCTGGAGGCCAGGGTTTGAATCACCGCTTGGCCATGAAAACCCACTGTGTGACGTTGGGTGTGTCACACAGTCTCAGGCTCCAGATAAGATTCACTTCCACATAAGGTTCATCTTAGGGTCGTCATACGTCAAAAATGGTTTGAAGGTACATAACAACAACTGGTCCATGGACCACCGCTTTGAGTAGCATTGCCTTACTGGGTCCTGTAGCTATTATGACTAGTGGGACATCATCATCATATCTATTATACTTAATATTTAATAAATATGAAATAAATCATATAACCATACCAATCACATCTGACTATGGAAGTGAAAAGGAAGACTATACGTATTGTGTTTCTGAGTGGAGCCTGATATGTAATATGTATCTGGACTTATAATAGCTATCATAGGCTTCATGTAATGGAATGCCAAGATATTCAGCAGGCAAACTTACCTGCTCAGGGAGAAGCAGAAGCAAAGTCAAGTGCCGGTCCAAAGGTCAGAAATCCAGTGGACAGCAATGTCAGACAGTTCAAAGGTTAGAGAAGGTAAGAGGCAGACAGCGAGCAGTGAATCTGTAACACATATGAAGGCAAGGGCCAGCAAACACACAAGTTGTTTCTGGTGTTGGGCCACCACCCTCTGCCTTCCTTAAGAAGGCTAGAGACAACTGGCTCTCATCCCAGCCTGATTAGCTCCTGGTGTGTTTGCATCTGCTTGTCCTCCTTCGAGGCTGCTGCTCATCTGGAGAAGCTTACTCCTGGCCCATTACAATAGGGTAGGGATCAATCTAAGATGAAGCAACCCTTTTCTATGCACCAACTATAATAAGCTGATATGTGGGTGATCCATAAACTTAACAGTATTTCTAAATCTAACAAAAATGATGAGCATTAACCACACATCTGATTTATAGAGATGTTAGAGGTCAAATGTTTTGGCATCAGACATTAGCTTCATTTACCAACAAAAGTATGCTAAAATGCTAGGCTTATAATAAATCAAAGGGAAGGGGTAAGAGAAACAATTAGCAGCCTAAATATCTCAAAAGCACCAGATCCTGTCTGAACTTAGATGTTAAGTCAGCCCTGGTTAGTATTTAGATGGGAGACTGCCTGTGAATACCAAGTCTTGCAGTATATATTTCAGAGGAAAGAACTGAGAAAATCATCTCTGAGTATTCCTTGCCTAAGAAAACCCTGTGAAATTCATGTTGTTGTCATAAGTTGACAGGTGACTTGAAGGCACATACACACATAAGAGAAACAATTAATAATCATCACCCAAGTTAAACAGCCAGTTGAATTCTATGACTAAGTAGTATGGCCCATTTAAATTCTTTCCTAGATTGATATTATCAGTATTGATGCTGGCCTCTTTGTTGTTCCATCCTTGGAAGGTATGGTCAGTTGAGGTCATTTTTTATCCTATCTTGTGTCCTTGGCTAATCTCTGAAAGCATTTTTAGCTGGATTTTTAGTAGAAAAGGACTCCCCAAGCAACTCACAAAGATTGGTGAGAAGATGGTACTGGTCTTCAGACTTTTGTTCTGAGACAAAAGGAAAGGGGATTGGGAGTGTGGAGGAATGAAAGTAAACCCTGGCTCTACTCAGATTAAGTAGTAATTCAGTTCAGGGTGCTGGACATAAACACGATGAGGATATCAGATGAACCATCTTCTTCATATAGATCCCATAATGACAATTGGAAGCTGGAAGAAACCATATCAGAGGATATCCAGCTGCTGCTGTTGCCTCTGGCCTCAGCAATGGTACTTATGTTAGAGGTGTATACATTTCTTGTGTCAGAAATTAATACAGGGAAGATGTTTGCTATAATGAGAGGTCTGGTTTTTCTGGGAAGTGGTGAATATGCTCTTTATACTTTTGTTGAAATTAAGTATGTATTCATTTTAGGATATGTGAAAGAAAGAAAGAAAAAAGAAAGAAAGAAAGAAAGAAAGAAAGAAAGAAAGAAAGAAAGAAAGAAAGAAAGAAAGACAGAAAGACAGACAGACAGACAGACAGACAGACAGACAGACAGACAGACCAAGCAAGCAAACATCCTTGACTTTCCACTCAACCAAAACCAGATGGGTAATAATATGGTGTGTAATTCATTGTATAGCCTATGTAAAGGATAAGGACTGGCATAGGGTAGCTGGAGTGATGGATGTTAGGGCTTCTTGACCTTTTGAAAGAACACGATCACTTATAGATTAAGAGCAGCACAGTTGGTGCTTAGAAAGGCTACAGAAATTTTGCCACAGGCTTGGTTTATTACACTCCTCTCGTACATCAAAGTGTTTGCCATGTTTTTAATTTTTTCATATTTTCATGTAACCATCTAATAAGGAACTGTGACATGCAATGCAATTTGGAAAGCGCTGCATTTATAGTACAAACAGCCTGTTAGAATCTGGAACTTCTATCTTTGGTTGTGACCAGAGTAGCTTGTAACTGACACATTTTGTCCAATCGTTTTACTATAATTTCTTGGTCTGGAAGATCTGTACCTTTTGTTCTTGATCTCCTATGAGAGACAAACATGATAGATCCACAAAGTTACAATCTGACATGGCATTTTTAAGTGGTCACTTTGCAGTAAATGAAAGAAGAACTAAGTATAAATGTTGCTACAATGACATTAGCTTTGGGTTCAGAGAAAAATTATGGCTCTTGGCTTAGAATCACATTACTGTACATTTTATTCAGTTCAGTTTCCAAAAGGATACGAAGAAAGGACAAAAAGACAGAAAGAAATGAATAGTCCCTACTAGAATCATAGAATCATAGAAATGTAGAGTTGGAAGAGACCACAAGGACCATCCAGTCCAACCCCCTGCCATGCAGGAAAACCCTCAAAGCACTCCCGACAAGTGGCCATCCAGCCTCCACTTAAAAACCTCCAACGAAGGAGACTCCACCACACTCCGTGGCAGCACATTCCACTGACGGACAGCCCTGACCGTCAGGAAATTCTTCCTGAGGTTCAGGTGGAATCTCCCCTCCTGCAGCTTGCATCCATTGCTCCTTGTCCTGGTCTCAAGAGCAGGAGAAAACAAGCCCACTCCCTCCTCGACATGACATCCCTTCAAATATTTAAACATGGCTATCATGTCCCCTCTCAACCTTCTCTTCTGCAGACTAAATATACCCAGCTCTCTAAGTCTGTCCTCATAGGGCATGGCTTCCAGGCCCCTCACCATTTTGGTTGCCCTCCTCTGGACCTGCTCCAGCTTATCCATATCCTTCTTGAATTGGGGTGCCCAGAATTGGACGCAGTATTCAAGATGAGGTCTAACCAAAGCAGAATAAAGTGGTACCAATACTTCCCTCGATCTAGACACCATACTCCTATTGATGCAACCAAGAATTGCGTTGGCCTTCTTGGCTGCCGCATCACACTGCTGACTCATGTTCAGCTTGTAGTCTATTAAGACTCCTAGATCCCTTTCACACGTACTGCTATCCAGCCACGTGTCCCCCATCCTATATTTCTGCATACCATTTTTTCTGCCTAAGTGTAGGACCTTACATTTCTCTCTGTTGAAATTCATTTTGTTAGCCTTGGCCCAGCTCTCCAATCTGTCCAGGTCCTTTTGAATGTTGATCCTGTCATCAGGCGTATTAGCAACCCCTCCCAATTTGGTGTCATCTGCAAATTTGATCAGCGTGCCCTCTGTTCCTTCATCCAAGTCATTAATGAAGATATTGAACAGCACCGGGCCCAGAACAGAACCCTGTGGCACCCCGCTAGTCACTTCTCTCCAGGATGAGAATCTGCCATTGGTGACCACCCTTTGGGTACTAGAGGAGGCCCATTGAATTCACACAAGTACTGACTTACCATTCAGCATGTGATTCAATGAGTCCAAAATAATTGGAACTAACAATTGGATTTAAGCCAAAATATCAGTCATCAATTAATATATTTAGGCTTTTGAAGATTTATTACAAGTTTTAATTAGATTCTTTTAAAAAATTGATAATAGCCAAGGAGAACCCCCAAAGGTTTCTAATACTCAACACAGGAAGCAAGTTTCTAATTTGCTTTAATTAAAAAGAAGACTGCTCATTTAGATGCAATTGATTTGACTTCCCCTCATAAATTACAATATGCAACTTTAAAAGTTTTAAATTACTTTTACTACTCTTCTTTCTGAATTTTTTTACAACGATGATGAGGGAAATGGAATTTATTATTCTTTTCTAGTTTTTTTTTTCTGTGATCATGTCTACATTCTGTTTCTAGGAGTAAAAGATACATATATGTATGAGGGACTGGGACTAGTTATTAGTCTTAACTGCTGGTAGAGAAGGAAATATGTGGTCAAGATATATCAAAGGAGGTCTTACAAAACTTTGAGATTTGTCACAGCTGTTTAGTTACCATAGTTGTCATGGAACTGGGACCATGTCTGGAGGCTGCTGCAGTGTTGGCTGGTGACTCTCATCTCAGTGGGACAGCAGTTCTGCTCTGGGTTCTGGTCTGAACTTTAAAGGAGCTCTCCAAGGTGCTGAACCTTCTTGGAAGTCTGGACTAAAACGTCACTGTTTTATGATGTGGAAGCACCAGTTGTTACAGAGCTTTTGTGTGTGCTCAGAACTTATGAAGCTTATGAAAACATGAAGAGTATAGGAATGTGCAATATTTATTTTTCCCAGTGATAAGCAGAATAATGTTCCTTCATTAGTCAGGCCTAGTATAAATAACAGAAGTCTGGTGTTTGGTCCTTTCTTGACTAATTTCTGATTCCTGCTGTACAGGGTCCCCCCTTACTACTCCACAGACATGAATGTGAGGTCACCTGAAGTACTGTGTCCCATTATGGTTAATGGGCACAGTGGGCACATGTCCTTGCTGTCATGGGTGCACACATGGGTGCACACACATCACGTCCATTGACTATAATGGGATGTGATGCTTTATGTTTGTTTTTTGTTTTACATGGGGGTTCTTGAAATGGAACCCCCACATATATGGAGGGCATACTGTATTTTGTGTTCTATCCATTCTATCAGGTTTCAGTATAAAATATGCACCCTTAACCTCTTTTTAGTAAAGTAGATTTTTGCCTTTAAAAGTATCTTCCTCCACTTTTAGTTTACTGTACTCTTCAGCAAAGTTTTCATTTAAATAGGGTTCATGTGGACTGTGATCCGAAGAGAGGTGCACATATTGAGGCCCCACTGTCATTTAATCATCAGCAAGCGTAAGCCAACAGGCAGCTATAGAAGTGCCTTAGGTACTCAAATGTTTAAAAGGTTACTAGAAGCACTTTTCTAGTCAAGAGCTGATCCAGTGTGAAACTTCATCCATGTATCTGTACCTTCTCACTCAGTGTCTATGTGAACTTGCATGCCAGATATTGTATATATTGGCTTGGATCCTAAGCATAGCAGAGCAAAATTGTTCTCAAACAATCTTTCTCATCTCTTCTCATTTCCCACAGCTGCACTTCTCACACCTGAAAATAGGTTCCTGAATATTGGAAGGCCCTGGCATGATATGTGGTGTGTCTCAGCATGGTGTTGGGTAGGAGCTGGGAGAAATTGGAAACTGTGTCATCTATGCAACCAAGATTGTGCCCTGAGATACCTCTGTGGGCTTCACCACAAGATACTTTTTACAGAAAGGAGACACACAGTAAAAGGATAAGTGGGCAACTTATCAAGATCTTCTGGAATTTGACCAATAACAACATAGAATTCAGTCAAATGAAAAATAAATGTCAGAAGGTTATAGCTTTCAGTGGTTCTTGTACAGACAAATAATATATTCTAAATGGGTAAAAAAACCCCTGCATGATTTTGAATTGAGGAAATCAAAATTTGAGAAGCAGTTGTTTCAGACAAACATTTGACTGGTAAAACATACAAACTTTTGTTAAAAATAGAGATGGAAAAAGAGTAGGTCAAGGACTATATGATAAAGTGGACACAAAACATCAGACATAACACACAGTTGCAACAATGGGAGAAAATGTCAAAGGGAATTAAATTTACATTATGTTATGATCTCAAATAGAACTATTGTTAGATGATATATCACCAGTATCTGACAGCAGAAAAATTGGCCAACATGCATAAAGAAGCTTCTAATATGTGTTAGAAGTGTAAAAAATAGGTAGGATCTTTTTATTGTATGTGGCAGACTTTTGGAAAGGCCAAAAATTTCTGAAATCAAATAGACTGTACGGTGTATAGAATTCTGAAAATAAATGTTCAGTTGAAATTTGAACTGTATTTGTTGGGACTGGTAAATGATCATCTTATGGCAAGATTCTATGATGCATGACCACTGGAACAAAATTATTATATGCACAGAAATGGAAGAGCACACAATTCCAGCAGAAGAGGACTGGCCAATAAAACTAATGGTCTTAGCTGAAATGGATAAATTAACAAGACTGATAAGAGAAAAATCATCAATTTGGTGCTATTTTTGTCATTTTCTAGGAAAACCTTTTTTCACAGAAACCTCTTTTATAGTGACCAGTGCCCAAACCTTCTGTTCCCAGTTTCATCTCTACTTACCATGAAAATAGACTTGTTACACTTCTGTATACGGTATCTGGTTTTGTTTGTTAGTTTGTTTTGTCCTGTCCTGGGACTCCTTGTAGGCAAATAATATTTCATGTATCTTAAAATGTAGCAGCTTAGGGGAGCTGGCGCTGGTTCCAACACTACTGTTGTAACTGCTCAGATGGTATCTACGACTAGAGGAACCTTTCATCAGCTTTGTGTGGTACACCTTTCCTTTAAAAGGAACATCTTGCCATGCTATGGTACTTTTCAGATTAAATTATTGCAATGTATTCTTGGTGGAACTGACTTTGAAACAAACAAACAAACAAACCAGAAAGTATATGATGCTGTAAATCAACACATAGTACATCTATCCTCTTCTCTTTAGATAGCAAGTAAGCAGAATTTGTCTTCAGCTATTGCTTTGAAGGAGGCTTTATAAAAGAGGTTGGTTGCTGTTTTGCATTCTATAATGGTAACTTGATACTGTATTTTTTTGTGATTTTATATGTTTGTATTACTCAAAATGGACTTTCTTAGCACCTTACAAACTTTTTAGGGAAAAGGAAGAATATAAATATTTTGCATACCCTGTGAGAAACAGGAAAGGGGAAAGGATCTTGATTTCTTAACATCTTGCATCTTTCCAGAGATCCTAGAAAGTGTTTCCAAATTCCAGAGGTCTTTTCTGTTCTCTGATTGATACCTTCAATTATGTGCTGTAGTCACATTTTATGGGCTTCAGAGGGTGTAGAAATCTTTTTGAAAATGTTTGCTTTGCTTAGAAATCTGGATATATTTCTTACTTCATAATTTGTGTGACTGTTTATATTTCTGAGTTTTGGCTCCGTCTCTTCCCAGTTTGCAGTGGTTTGATTGTGTGAGGCTGCTTTTTCCGCTTTAATTTTAGTAACCTTTTATTCATTTATTTTTTAAACACAGTTGTTGCTGAAATACTTAGGAGATTTTATCAAGTTTCCCCATCAGATGTGTTTTACAATATCACTTGCGGAAATAGTACACCAGTTGGTCTGGGGCAATGAACAAAACATGGCACATGTGCAAATTGGCCATTTTTCAGCACTCATCTACAACATTGGCTTCATTGTTTATAACAGAGCCTAGGGAAAGACTTTAGTTACTAGCCCACACATACTTAGTCTTTTGAATTTGAAGACTGACTTCTGTTTTTTTCATTGGGAAATACACGGCACTTTTCTTAAATGTATCACCTTGCTTTCCTTAAGATTAACACACTTCCCTAGCCTAGGTAGTAACTGAGACAGTGTTATCAAGTGGGTATGTACAGTCCAGGCTCTGTCTCTGTTCACTTCCACTATATGTATGCACTGCACCAATTTTTCCATGTCTCTCTCATGCACAGACATGTGTGCATATCTCTCACAGATATTATTGGCAGACTCCTAAATTATTGTTGCATTTGTTTAACTGCACCCTATGCGCTATATTTGTTAGGTACAGAGTGCCAAAGGACATGTAGGAGGAAGCCATAAGAAGAGGATGAAAAACTAGCTGAGTTTTCAGCCCAGCACCGACAAGCTATATGACTTGTGCAATAGTATTTTTCATTCATGAATGAAAAGAAAACGGGTTGGGTCTTTCTTTTCAATTTCTCTGTCACATGGCCAGAGGTGTATGCATGCACACGTGTACAATGATACATTCTAACAGGTTCATGAAGATTTTTTTTTTACTTTCTATTATGTCATAACAGTGCTTTAATAAGTATCAAGTGCCAGGATCAAAGTTCCTTGGTATGAGCATGTGTCCACTTCTTCACAGCAGAAGCCTACTAGCATTATGTCCTACTGAAGCATGGTCTTGCTTTGGATGTTTCATAAAAAAATCAAAAGTGCTTGATTCCCACTGAGTAACTTGCTACTTGTCCTTAGCCTTCCTAGTTCATGAAAAAGTAAGCATTACAAAGGTAGTGAGCAATATAAGAAACTCTGTAAGCCAAGACCTATGCCAAGTTTGGTCCCCAAAACCATTTCAATCAGTCTTCATTCATATTCAAGAAAATTCATTAAAATTATAGCATAAATAGTACCACTCAGACACCATTTAAATTTCTAGAATTAAAGGTTCAGGATCAGGTCAGTGGGGTTCTAGGAGTTTCCTGGACACAAGTCAGCAAGTGCCTATGGCAGCAGGCTGGGCTTTAGAAATCGCTGAGTAGTGAGTCTAGTGTGGGTCAGCCATGAGTTATCTGAGCAAGATGCAGGGGGAAGCACAAGGCTGGTCTTTACCCAGTCCAAAAGGTGTATCAGGAGTCCAGGTACACGAGCCAGCAAAGAATAAGCAGAACAGTACAAAACAGGGTCAGTCCAAGATCAGGGACAAAACAGGACTGTGAGAGAGTACTGCTAGGCAACCAGATAAGACAGTTGTCGGCACTAAGTCTGGGAAGGACTGGCAGGATTTTCATGACCAACTCCATCAAGACCACAGGTGTCTCCTTAGTATAAGGAGGTCAGCTGTTTGTTATTTAAACTTAGCTGGGCTTGGCTTCTTTCCCTCCATCTCTCAATGAAGAATGGGAGTGTATTGTTTTCAGCATCTGTAGTGCTTTTCTAGAGAATAGGAGTCCCCATCTTCTCAGACTCAGAGAAAGCAATCTGCTTCCTCCTCTTCCTCATCAGAGTCCTTCAAGGGGTGAGTTGTGACAAGAGGCACCCATTGGCATATGTGGTGGGATTGCCCAATTATCAGTTCCTTACTGTTCCTTCAAGTTTTCTTCCATTCTGAAGATGTCAGTTGTAAAGAATACCAAGTTATCCAAAGTCTTCTTGAAGAAAAGAACACTGTTTTACCTAAAAATTTTGTAAGATTTTTTCATTATGGCAGTTTAGTTTTTTATGGTTCAAGGATGGAAAAATTGTCAGTACTATCCATACACAGACACGTGTGTGTGTGCGCGCGCGCGCGCACACACGTATACATATACTTGCATACATACACACACTATCTGGTATAAAAAGATATGGTCTGGAATTGTGTTAGGAAGTTAAGGTGTTATAAGCTAGGCTTGCAATCTCATAACTATTCACAGTTATGATTGTGGCACCATTGCAATGACTGCCACTGCCCCCAAACCCACTTTAAAATCCAGGCAGCCATATTGAGAGGCAGAGTTCTATCTGAAGGCTTATGTGTCTGTCCCGTTCCCACCAGCTTCTGCTTTCCAGCAGGAGAGGGCTGGATGTTCTGCACCCCACTCGTCAGTGCCATTTAACTCTTCCCCTTGGAGTCTGGATCAGAAGATCCAAAGATGGCCGTTATACTGTAGCCATTTGTTCAAAGCAGGATCTCAGCTATGACTTATAACCATCACAAAAAATTATCTTTTAATTTTTTATTGCACAAAGGGAAAAGATAAACTGGAAGCGTTTTCTCTAGGCTTGTATCTTTTTATTCAATGTGTTAATAATTAAAAAAAAATTAGAGTTCCCACTAAAAAAGCAGAATGGTTGACATAAAAGTAGTTTGTAGGAGGAGGATTAATTAGGATATTCTCTGGCTTTTTTTTTTTTGTATGTTGTAGAATCTATTACTATAATCTTATAATTTCTGAAAGTAGGCGGTCTGAACAAGAACCAGTTCCATGCCTTTCTTCGCTTCTAGTTCTTTTCTTTGTTATACTGAGTGCTCGGGGGCAAAGGTTGATACAGGAAGGGTCTATTGTTTATGATTATCTTTGATGTAGTTTTAAAAAGTCAATAAAGGTTTAAAAAGGATTTTCATTAACCAAAAAGGAAATCAATGAAGGAGAAACCAAGATGCCATGAATCGAGAGCTACATCAAAGCTGTTAAATTACTCACTGGACTGTAGGACCAGATCCATACAAAGTGGATAAAAAGGGGGGATCCTAGGTATTTTAGAATTAAACAAGCCTTCACAGATTTCATTCTTTCTCTGTATATATCTATGTCCATTATGTAGAAATGAGCACCTGTGTAACTGTTAGAATAAGCACTGTGCATTTTCAAATTTAGGATCATAAACTCAACACAGAAGACTCCTCCAGACTGGCTAAATAGCTTGAGATTTGGCTGGAAGTGCAGAAATACTTACAAAGATTTTTCTTTTACTATCCATACAACATTCCTCCTGTCCTGGTCTTTTACTCATAAATTTCCATTACTAACCAACTTTTTAAACAACAGAGTATGGATATCTTTTTCTGTAGGGGGAGTTAAGTGATACAGGGTGGGGTACATGTCTTTTGTCTGCATCTGTTCTCTTAGTTTTTCCTGCTGTAATTTTGGGTGGTCCCCCCAATGGCATCTGAATGGGGGTGTAGCCTTTGCCACAGAGGTTTTTCCACTGACCCTTCTTCTCTCATTACATTTCCAATTACTAGATTAAATGCCCCCTCCCATTTTTATGGAAGTAATGTAGCATCCCATCACTAGGGCACTATGACTGTAACAAAAACTGCAAATGCTTAAATATGGATCCAGTATCCATAGAATGTGGATACTGGAGGAGGAACATGGGGGTATTGAGCCCATAGAGAGGGTGCCAGGGATGGAGAGAAACCATGGCCACATCACTTAAGCATACTTCAAGTGACACACATGTGCAGATCAGGAACAGCACTACAATCTGCTACAACTAGCAATAAACTAGGTCCCCAAATGTGGCTTATTTAGGGTACAACAGGAGGCAGGAGTAGAAACAACCATTGACAAGGTGTTTGTTTGTTTGTTGATGCTTTTGTTGCATGCCTTCAAGTCATTTTTGGCTTATGGTGACCTTATGGCAAGATTTGTTGGGGTTGCTTTGCCTTTTTCTGAGGCAAGAGGAATATGACTTGCCTAAGGTCACCCAGTAGGTTTTGATGGGTGAACAGAGATTCAGAACCTGATCTTTAGAGATGTACTCCAATGCTCAAATTACTACATCATGCTGAAAAGGCATTACAAGGTATGAAATCGCAAAATAGAATAAGGTGCAATTTGATGTACTCCTTGAGAATTCTATCATTTCTACAAATGGCAGTGGTGGACCTGTAATCTGTGGACTGGATCTGGTCTGCCAGGCCTCCCTTATTGGCCTAGCGAATTTTCTCTCTGAAGCTGGGAAAAATTAGGGGTGCCTATTTCATTGGGAGCCAGTACATCAAAACATTTGGAGCACTATTAGCAGACAAGTTCAGTTCTCTCTATAGTGCTGCTCAGCTATTTCCATTTCTTCATAAAGAGAATAAAATAGTCTGTCAGAGAACCAGTAGACCCCTGGAGGGTGTATGTTGTAAACTGCATGAGGCAAAAATATGGTTAGGCAAAGCTTGTGCATGATTGCATAGTATAATAACTGTGGCTTTGTGATAACTGAATGAGGATGAGCCACGTTGAAAAATACTTTTCTTAATTGCTCAGTATATGGAGGCGAAGAAATGTGTGGAGGTGAAGAAAAGTCACAATTCGACTGACATTAAACAGCAAAACATCTTTGCTTCCACATGTGTTTTTGTACTGATTTACATCTGTCTTGTCCATCAAGGTCTTATTTAGTTAAATACCATAAGATCTGTTTGGATATCTTGTCTTGATATCTCAAATGTTTGCTTATTAGTAGATTCCAGTCACATTCATTAAATCATAATGGCCTAAAATATTGATTGGTCTAAAGCAGATAAATGTTTACATTTTTTTTCCTGAACAAACTAAAAGCACTTCTTCTCCATGGGCTGCTTTTTTTAAGGCTACTGGAATCTTAAGAATCTAAGGGAAACATTTCTGTTTCATTTCCTCAGCAGCAACTCTAGAAAGAGTTAACTTGCCTTAGGGTAGGACTCTTTACTGCGATTTTAAAGATTGCATCTTGTCAGGAAACTGTAGCAGGCCCTGCCCCTTACCATTAAACAGCTCATTAAATCCAAACTAATTGAATCTTTGTTCCAGCATTTAAAGTTTCAGTGTGTCAGAACTTAATTCTCACTTAAACCTTACATTTGCGCCATCAACATTTACTTCTTTAGCAGATTCTAACACAAGTAAAACTAGAGCTGTAACAGACTTTTATACCTTATTGAAGGCAACGTGCACTAAAGTTTCTCTATTCAATGCCTGGAAACTACAGAAAAGGAGTGCAAATACTCAGATATGATAGCATATTTGAAATGTTTGTAAATGTTTCAACAATAATTCTTATGCTCTTGGTTTAAAATGTCGTAGCTATTGTTGATTATATACACAAAATATTAGCTGGTGGCAGGTTGTTGTACAGTCTTTTAGTATCATACCAAAATGTGCCTTGCCCGGGAGAGCTATAATTTATAGTACCCTCAAGCTGGCTGTTGTATGAGAAGAAGCAGTGATTCAGTTGTAACTATTCAGCTCTCCATATTGCATGTAGGGTGGCAAGGGAAGACACAACAGTTTTAAAAACACATTGCATACTCTTAACCACACTTTACTCAACTATGCTACTGAATTGTCCAGCTGTTAATAACATCAACAATATTGTTCTTTCCGTAACAAGTAAGAAGATCTGAATGTATACGCCTAGTGATGTAATCACTTCACCAGTGATACTCATGATGGTATTCTAAAAAGGTCATGCATTTTTTTAACCCCAAAACCATACCATGAAGAAGAAAAGGTGGAGGGGCTGCTGCTACAGTTAATTTTTAATGAATTATATGTTTTGAAGGAAGAGTGGAATGAAAGATAGTGAATTTTTCAGAAAAAAAAGGCAATTACAAGACAGTAAGCTGGATACCTATAAGGAGATATATGATGTGTATGGATTCATATGATTCATTGTGATTGTTATTTCCATCAAGTTGACTTTGATTTATGAACTGGAGACCTCGAAGAACCTTTGTCATCAACTGCTCCACTAAGGTCTTCCAGAATCAGGGCCATGGCTTCCATGGTTGAATCAATCCATCTGTAGTACTACAATCTCTTCTCCCACCTTTTTTACTGCCTTCTACTCTGCCAGCCATCACTGTCTTTTCTAGTGAGTCACGTCTTCTCATGGTATGGCCAAAGTATGACAGTCTCCGTTTAGTCATCTTGGCTTCTAGGGAAAGTTCAGGCTAGATTTGGTGTAGGACCCATTCATTTCTCTTTTTAGCAGTCCAGGGTATCTGTAGAACTCTTCTCCGGCACCACATTTTGACAGAGTTGGTGTTCTTCCTGTCAGCTTTCTTCCCTGTCCAGTTTTCACAACCATACATAAAAATAGGAAATTCTATGGCTTGGATGAATCTGTCTTTAGTTTTCAAAGATACGCTTTTACACTTGAGGACCTTATCTGGTTCCTTCATAGCTGCCTTTCCAGGCCTTCTGCTTTCTTGGTCACAGCCTCCATTTTTAAATCAAAATGGACACTATGATTAAGATATGTAATCTCGGAGAAAGGAGAACTGTAATGCCAGTGACTACTATTTGGACGAAGGCAGGTAGCTGCATTTATTTCACACACTCACGCTGTCCCAGGCAGTTCATTACTTGATTAGCCTGAGTTCCCAATATGTGAGCAAAGGGTAAGCAAATGGCAGCTGCTGGACTTTGTTTGATAAAGTTGTTACCACTGATGAAAACGTTATCTAAGAACAATGGATTCACTTAATAAGCTCAATAATGAGCTGAATATTGCTTTTGTTGACATGTGCCTTTAAATTAACTCCAACTAATGGCAACCCTATCATAGGGTTTTCCTGGCAAGATTTTTTTCAGATGGTTCTATTATAATTGCTGTCTTCTGAAACTGCAACCCAAGATCACCCTGGTCCTAAAGACTTGGTCCAAAACTCTTACTAGTGCTGTTGTTGTGTGCCTTCAAGTCATTTCTGACTATGGAAACCCTAAGGCAACCCTATCATTGGGTTTTCTGGGTCTCAGAGTGTGATATGCACCCAAGATTACCCAGTATGTTTCCATGGCCAAACAAGGAATTGAACCCTGGGTTCCAGGGTTATTGTCCAACACTCAAACCACTAACAAGCTAGCTCTCACTCTTACCATTACACCAGTGACATTTGGCATTTCTAATGGGCCAAAGTTTATGCTTCAGTGTTTAACAGTAGGAGAGAACTTCCAGCAAGGCTTGGAGCTCAAGTTTTCTTGATCCTGGCTGGATTCCCCTCACTTGTTCAGGAACAGTTGATTCTTAGTACTTGGTGGCAGCTGTGTTTTTGTACTACAATTATACTGGAAGAGTAAGATAGGGAACCCAATGCCCAGGAATTAATAGGTGAAACGGATTTAAAGTACAGTAGCAGCTATACCCTATAAATGAAGAAATGGGAGTGAAGAACCTTTGGGGCTTTTAAGAAAGGCCTCAGAAAATGTTCATTAAAACTGGAACTGTTCTAGCGATTGCAATTCAGAGGTTGCTGTCCTACAGCTTGGTTGCTCATTCTTGCTGGGAAAGAACATGAGCTGATTTGTAAAATGTGTCCTTTTATCTTCCCTCAGCACTGCTCTCTCTCTCTCTCTTTTTTTTTTGTGGTGAGCATGCACTATTTAGCATTTAGAAAAGCGTGTGTGTCTCTGTGTGTGAGTGCATGCACACAGAGAGAGAGAGAAAGGAGGGAAGAAAGAGGGAGGAGAGAGGGGGAGAGAGGGAGTGTAGGAGGAAGGAGGATAAGAGAAGAAGGATGGGGTGTGTGCAGATTATACAACAAATAATTTTTTCTTGCATGTGGAATATGAGACTGTGTTCCAAAATCCCAGGGGCAATCTAAAGAGGCCTTGGTTTGGCTGTTTACTTTAGCACTGTTGGAGTCCTTTTCCCTTCCTCTGATGACTGAGAGTGACAAACTGTATCCCTAGATGACTCCAAGTAAGAACACAAATGTTGAGTCCTGAGCATACATTTGAGTTTGTAAAATGTAATGCCTATTTCCCCCCCAAAAAACCTATTTAGTCCAACTGGCTGTTGTAAGCAGCAAAAAGAAAAATAGCATTCTGAATATTGTATTGTAAAAGAGTGGGGATTTTTGTGTGTTTAAAAGATAAGCATAGCAAAAGTTATTCACATTATGTGTGTCATTCAGTTATGTTCAATCTCATGTTTGCTTTTTTATGATCTAGGTTAATGTCTTGATAACTGTAATGGGTTTAGGTTCTGAAGAAAATTCTTTCATCAAGCTATACTGTCCTAATTCTGGCCACTGCTTTTAAGTGCTAAAGCTATTTATAATGGCAACAATACCCATGCCAATGGGGAACATCTGTAAATGTCTGGTCTGCTTTTCAGTGTTTACTAAAGATCTCATGAACTCTTAGCTGATTTTGCTCAAAATGGAGATGACAGTTTGCTGAATTTGTGGCAAAGGCCAGAACATCTTCAATGTTCTTCACTCATTATATCTTGAAGGAGAAACAACAAACTACAGTACTATAAATTATTATCTTTAGTCAATGGATGAAACATTTGCTTACCATAGCAAACATATTCTCTATGGTAATAAAAGAGAATGCCTGTACGTCTAATGACAACTAGACCTCATAAGGCACATTGTGCTAGACACCAAAATTTGAGAGGGTTTCTGGTTTTTCTCCAAACTGTGGTGCTGAGTTTCAACTCAGATTTCCACTTTCCTGGAAGAAAATGGGGGGACTGTCCATAACTCATCAGGAAATCATAATGGATGCCTTATGTTTTGGCACAGTATTTTGGCTGTCATCCAAGTTTCAGTGGCCAGTTCTAAAGTGTATGTTGTGTGTGTGACCCTAGAAGAAAAAAAATGTTCCTCAGGAAAAAAAATTTTGGAAGGACTATAAAGAAGAGAAGCCCCTCTGGTACAATGTTGCTGTTATTCTTAGGTGAGAAACCAAGAGGGCCAGACATTGCTGCTAAGATTTGTGAGTTTTAAATGTCTAAGGATCTCTGAGGTACTGCTGGCAAGATTCCTGAAGAAAAAGAAGCAGGGGGAATCAAAATGAGAGGGCCCAAGGGTACTTTTTAGGCTCTTAGACACAGATTTAGACAGCACCGGGAACACTTCAGCTTGTATAATGTAAGGGTCAAACCATAAGGTGTTAAAAATAGGATTAAGAGTTGCAATTTATCACACTGTGTTTGCGTTATGTCAGGAACCTTTAGAGTGTTTATGATATGGTCAAAAAGTCAGTGGGTGTTTGATTATGTTTTAAAGTATTGTGAGAAGACATAAGCAGCTGCTTGGCTATTAGCCGGAATGTGCGTGGATATATGCCTTCAAGTTACCCTTGAGTGACAGCAACCCCATAAATTTTGTAGAGTTTTCTTAGCCAAGGAATAATCAGAGGTGTTTTTGCCAGTTTCTTCCTCTGAAATATAACCTATAGCATTTAGTATTTGCTGGCAGTCTCCCATGCAAGTACTAACCAGAGGTGACCCTGCTTAGCCTCCAAGATCAGACTGGATCTAGTATCTTGCCTCACACACCAACATGCCTTGGTTGCATTGGCTGTGCATTGGCTCCTCTTGTTGGTAAAAGGGTTTGTTAGCATCTCTGATATGCAGATAGGTGTATGTAAAGTTACATAATGTAAAAAGGTCGTATAGGATTCCAGCAGCCATCTCTAATAATATTAGTAGTTGTGTCTGTGAATGAAAACAATTAAGTTGTGATTTGTTAAGGTTTTTGCTTTAACTTCCAGCAAATCAGAAACATCAGGATTATTTTATTGTGATTTTTGTGTAGCCATAGTAAAATAGAGAATATTATGGATCCTTTCCTTCCACTCTTCTCACATATTGTTAAGGAAGCGTTTCTTTAAATGTGATAAACATAAAAGTAGGCCATTTCTGCACTAGACTGCTATAGCGCTATTATTCCACTTGCAACATCCTATGGAATCCTAGGGTGTGCAGTTTTGGGAGGGGCCATGTGGCCCCTCCCGAAACTGCACACCCTAGGATTCCATAGGATGTTGCAAGTGGAAAAATAGTGCTATAGCAGTCCAGTGCGAATGGGTCATAGTCTTGCAATATCGTATAGCCACTGAAATTTCCTGTGTAACTTTCTTTGTTTTCTCTGGTAATATAAGTGAAGCAAGTGACCAGCCAACTCCTGTTGTGATAAAGTTTAACAGAACTCTTACCATTTTACCTAGGTGTGACAGATCTCTCTCTGATCCTGGTCCCAAGGGTGCAGATTCTCCAGTTGTGGGGGACATAGGGGAAGGGCTGTGCGCAAATGTTCCACTCAGCCAGCATAGCAGCAGCTTGCTACAATTTGCAAGGATTCGTTGAACTGTTGATACAACTTGCAACTACTTTTCGCAAAGGAGGTCTATGTACAGTTGGCTCTCCACATTTGCAGGTATGACTTTTATGGATTTGATTCTTTACGAATTTCTTCAACCCCTGAGCCGCTACCTCAGGTTTTTCTTTTCCAGGGTAATCTTCGCTCCTAGTGGTTCCAATTAGGACACATAGCCCTTTAAATATGTACCTCTGCCCCTCTTCCTCCTTCACTAGCAGCTGCTTGGCCAGCTAAGGGTGGCTTGCAGCCTGATTTGGCAGCACCACAAACCCTCTTCCAGTGCTCCCCACATATCTAAGGAATGGGGGGGCATGGGAGAAGAAGTATAGGGTCACCCTGATGACCCACCCTCTTTCCCTCTCCTTTCTCTGACCTGGTTTGGACCCTGGGTGCCCACTCTCCCCACCATGCCTTGGCTCCCTTCCCACAGATACACATACACATTTTGGTATTTGTAATCTTTCCATTTTTTGCCAGGGGCCCTGGGCCCCTAACCCTAGCAAATGTGGAAGGCTGGCTGTATTTACCTAGCTTTCCCCTTCCCTCCCAGTTGTTATGTCAGGGTTCACCCTTTACTCTGTCTTGTAACCATCTTCTAGAAACAAATAGACTAGATTCAGACACTTTTCGCACCTTATCTTTTTGCGGCGCTGGGCTGCAGGGCTTGTGCGAGCAGCCTCCAGAGAGAGGCTCTTGTTTCCCTGCTTCTTCGGCTCCACACGAGCTTCCTGCTCACGCGAAAGCCCCGAGGCTCCGCATGCACAGCAAGTGCACACAGGGCTTAAACCCAAAAATGAAGAAGTGCGTGAGCGGTGTCTGCCAGGCCCTGGAGTGTTGCACAAATGTGAGTGCGTCATGTGGACCACTTCTCACATTTGCACGACGCTCGAGAGGCCCTTTCGCACGGAAAATGCCGTGCAAAAAGGGCCTCAGTGTTCCTTATCTCATCTCCCTAAAGCAAGTGAGAAGGAAAAATCCTTTCATTCCACTTTGATCTGAAAACATAAGATCTGTCTCTTACCTTACGACAAGTTGTGAGCAACTGCAGTTGGTACTAAATGCAAAAGCTTAACAACCTCATGAAGGCCTGTTCCCTGGTGTCAGGTTTTGGCCTAGAAACTTCAGTGCCTGCGATGATCCTGAACTGACAACAATTTTTGTCATTCTCAGATATATCTAGATAGAAAGATAAAATTAATTACACAGATGTACAGATACTATGGTGTAGTGGTTTGAACACTGGACTATGACCCTTGGAGACCGGGCTTCGAGTCTTAATTCGTCCATAGAAATCCACTGGGCAACCTTGGCTACATCACACACTCTCAGCTGCAGAAAATCCCATAATAGGCTCTCCTTAGGGTTACCATAAAATGGAAAAGAATTGAAGGCACACAACAACACCAACAACAACAGCAGCAGCAGCAGCAACAACAACAGACTGCAGTCTTAATGGGACTAAAGCATCTTGAATTTTCAGAAAATGAAATGAGTGGTAATGAACAGGATTGATACTTTGCAAAATTAAGTATACTTGGACTGAGGAAATATGGTATATGGTTTATAGTTCACTGTGTCTACCTTTATCCTGGTGACTGTAATTATTCCCATACTGCTGAATATAACAGCTGCAGAGAATTTTGCAGAGGCCATGGAGAATCAAGGTCTTTGAGGCATAGCTCCTTCATATAAACAGTGCAATTATTTCATTTGAGCTAGCTTGGGCAAGTCTTACAGAAAAGGCTTTTAACCCTACCCCATCAGGCATCTTTAGTAACAAAGAATTAATAGTTCATAGGAAACATGTGTGTGCTGTAGCCATACAAAAAGTTCTACCTTGGCTTAAGCTCTAACAGTCTACTGTTAGATCCTGATGGATACAAAACATATATACTGTTTGGGAATGGGATTTAAAGAGAAACTTAAATCAGGTTTGTGGGATGAAAGCTATTTTTGCACCAATAATAAGTTTCCTGTATCCCTTTTTAAAAAGTGATATAGACACTAATACAATCTTTTGTCTTAATCTTCTTTTCCATTTGTTGAGCTAGAATGCAATGGGATTACGCCATGATGTTTGATCAAATTATGCACATGGGTTAAAAGCATAAAAAAATTGCAATGGACATGTAATGACAATGTCAAAACACTTCTGATATGGCTCCACTCTAGCATTTATTTCTGTTTTGAGATAAATTAGGTTTAATTATTTACAATGTTTGCTCAAACAGTTGCCTCCAGAGAGGCAAAAGCATTGAGAGGCCAGTGAGAAAGTCACCTCATGCAGCAAAGGGTAGTGATGTACTAACCCAGACAGGCCTATTTCCAAGAGCAGCATCTACAACTGCTTTTCATTGCTGAGAGTTCTCCTACCCACACCCACACAGTGCTGGCCTTGTTTGAGTTAGCAACCTTTGAATGCCTATATTCACTAATTGTTAATCTGCGTGTTTACAGACATCCTGTTTATTACACCCACTCTCTTCCTGCTTCCCTCTAACCTTCAACCGTTTTTCTCTTCTCTCTTTCCCCTATTGGACCATGTGCTTGATTATGACCAAGCAAATTCTAACTAAAGCTACTTTATGTTTTGCAACCAAGACAAGCTTATTTCTTTCTCAGCTAGACCCTGTGTATTGGTAGCTGTGGGACTGCTTGTTGTTCAGTTTCTGCCTTGCAAATTTATTTCCTCTGCTAGAGAGATCTACTACAATCTCTGACGTGTCCTAATGTGTTCACCAGCCAGCCAGCTTCCCCACTGCACTGGAGGACAAGGCAGATGGCAGTATCATTTCCATATGTTGATCACCAAGGAAGAGCTAATAGGGGAAGTTGGAGTGGGGAAAATTAGGGGGAGAAGAGGGATAGTGTTGGGAAAAGAAGAGGTAGCGGTGCTATTTTTGTAATGCTGGCTGGAGCCAAAAAAAAAAACAACCTGTAGTGAGGCAAGCTGGGAAAATTGCTTCTGCTGTGGCACAGGTCATTTTATTGGTGACGATTCCCACAGCACCATTTTTCCTGCTGAAGACCATTGGTTGCAATTTATTAAAAAGGTAGCTGGGAACTGTATGCTTTCTTCAACTCTTTCAGCTGTGGAGGGGCACACTTGAACTACCCCTGATGCCATATTCATTGCCTTTGTGCCCTCCTTCTTTCACAGTAGGAAAAGGGTGGTGGTATTGCTGACACTGCTGTATGCCATCATCTTCCTCTCTGGTGGGGGAACAGCTGTTCCTTCATCTCTGGTTGCTTGCTCTGGTTCCTTCATGCTTGCTTGGCTGGCTAGCTACCTAGCTAGTTGCATATCATGTGTACTAGCAGTTGGTGCAGAGAGTTGCTGTGTTTACTTGGTAATTTGTCTGTCCTTTTTCTTTAGATGCTTAGATGTATTTTCAAATGTTCAACTGAAGTTTTAAGGTACTGCAATGAGAGAAATATGGGGACTGGAGAAAAAAAATATTTTGGGAGGGGATAGAAGCCTACTGTCCTCATTTTTCCCCAACTCTTAGCTACACCCTTCAGCTATACCTCTGAAGTGAGGGCAGAGGGAAATCGCTTCTTATCTGAAAAGGAAAGTGAACCTGGATTACCCCAAAGCAATGGAATTAAGGCACT
Organism: Iguana delicatissima; assembly: GCA_948472985.1. Classification (NCBI taxonomy): domain Eukaryota; kingdom Metazoa; phylum Chordata; class Lepidosauria; order Squamata; family Iguanidae; genus Iguana; species Iguana delicatissima. The sequence goes on along the minus strand of CAOKZL010000168.1, from coordinate 873,288 downwards.
GCTGCAGCAATTACATTGTTGTTATGTGCCTTCAAGTCATTTCTGACTTCTGGCAACCCTAAAGCAAACCTATAATGGAGTTTTCTTGGAAACATTTGTCCAGAGGAAGTTTGCCCTTGCTTCCTTTGGGGCTGAGAGAGGGTGACTTATCCACAGTCACCCAGTAGGTTTTAATAGTTAAGTGGGGATTTAAACCCTGGTCTCTGAAGTCATCATCTAATGCAGTAGTCCTCAACCTGTGGGTCCCCAGATGTTTGTGGACTTCAGTTCCCAGAAGCCCCAGCCACTATGATCAATGCTCAGGGCTTCTGGGAGCTGAAGTCCAAAACATCTGGGGGCCCACAGGTTGAGAACCACTGATCTAATGCTTGAAACACCGCACCACAATGGCTGCCTAGCAATTGCATACAGATCTAAAATGCCTTCTCACAGTTATAGATTATTATTCCTGTGTTTGGCCAGGAGATGTCCACTTTTGTGGCCATTGAGACCCACTTTTCCTCTCCCAAGCCTTGTCTGCAGTATTTGGTAAGTTTGGAACTCTTTAAAATACCACTTTACCCAAATATTTCCTCCTAGATAGAATGTCAGCTTGCATTGTGTGATATTTGAGATCCATCTGCTTGAAAAGCTACCTGATGTTTGAGAGCCACCTGTGGAATATTGTCCAGGGCCTTGAAAACAGAAGGTATTTTGCCTCACTGACTGCACAGACAGTGTGTGCTATTATGCAGAAATACTATTACCCTTTGCTGTTGTCAGGAGTATGTGTTGGAGCTGTGTTTCCCAAGCTATCTTCCTCCTTTTCTTGGTTGGGACTATCTTAAGTCCCAGTTATTCCAGCTGGTATACTTTAAGGCCAGCCAAATTTGGTTCCAGTCCTTCACACTTCACAGCCTCTATTTCTCCTCTGCAATGCTGAATTAATTATGTTCTTAAAATGCCCACCACTAATAATGTATCCAGGGTGATTCGGCATGATAGATACAGGGATGACACACTTGGATATTTGAGGAAGTCGGTACATACTCTGCATAACTGTTTCCTAGGCTTGGGCATTTAAAATATCCATTGATAATGTCAATTCACCATGTAGTTGGTCTCCAATTGTACACTAGGTCAGTTCATCTGTTCTTCCTGTTGGAAGGGAATGACAGTAACTATTCTGGACAATAAATGGGCCATCCCATTTGACTTTCCACAAAAGGACCAACAGAGTAGTCAAAATCTCATCCTCTGTATAACTGTGGCTCTCCTGAAATTTGTGGGAATTTCTGGGCATAAGATCAGCCATAGGACACAAGAATTTGGTTCGTGCCTTTTGGCTCACCCCATGAGTTTGAGCCCCAATTCTGGGGGAAAGGGCATGATGACAAGACCACAAAGAATGATGACAACAACTTGCTTCCCCAGTCAATGCTTCAATAAGCACTCATGTAGCAGAAGAATGGAAACACAAAGACAATTGCATATCCCACAGGTGTGTCTACTTCACTTGTCCACATCATTTAATTAATACTTTTCAGGATGATGCTTTGGAACTACCCATTTTAATACTGGATTTGGGTATCAGGATGTGTACCAGCATCTGGATAAAAAAAAGAGGAAGGGAAGGTGAGAAAAAAGGAATGTGGCAGTACCTTTAAGACTAACTGGCTTTTATTTTAGCATGAGCTTTCATGATATAATCCCACTATTCACCTTTCCAAATTTTTCCTGTATAAAGAAACTGATCAGAATGCACTTTAACAACAAACAGTCCCTCCCTTAATGGTGATCTAAGATGGTCTAGCTGACTATTTTTCAGTAATAAAGAGAAGGCTTACCTTTCACTGGGTTTCATGATGACTTAAAATCATGTAGCTAAGCAGTTTTCTGGAACTGGGTCATCTGGAGTAATTGAAGGAAGACACTACTAAATACGTTGAGGATAACTAGTGCCTAAGGCAACCTGTTCTCACAAAGAGACATATAGATCTAAATCTAAATTTAGAGATTTAAAAGAGACCTAAATCTTTGTCAATAATAAAATGCAGTTATTTGCTTCGCCCTCTTCACAAAGTGCCTTGTGTCAGATTTTAGGATGATGACACTTTTTTAGAAGCTTCTATAGGTTGTGTACTTCATTTGGACATTTCACCTGGACTTGTCTTGAGCACATAAGACACATAGACAGGACAGTGTTCTTGAGGTAATAGGATGAGATTTAACATGCCGACACAAAACCAAACATTATTTTCAGTTTTTGTTTAATCAGCTTTTAAAAGGTGGAATTCGTAGCTTAATAGCTCATCATCATCATCATTATTATTATTATTATTATTATTATTATTATTATTATTATTATATTGTTGAGATTCAGGTTCAGTCTTGGTATCTTTAGTGTATCTTTAGGGAAGAGGCTAAGCATGGCAGTCTAGTTTTAGGTCACTTTTCTTCAGTTATGAATATGGGCATAGATGAATATAGGTGTTTATGCTTGATTTATTGGAAAAAACTATGACAGGTGTCTTTTGAAATTAGTGACAGAGATGTAAATAAGTACCTGAGAACAATATACTGAGATACACGTTAGAAGGTGGTTGCAGGATTTTCCAGTCCTGTAGGATAAACCAGCCAGGAAATGGTAGAGTCATATTAGCAGTCCAGATGGTCCTTTTGTATGACACTATAGAATATCCCACAAAGCCACAGCACTGCTTAAGTTGATCGCTGGCCAGCTGTGCTAACTTGCAAGTGATCTTAAAAGTAAAACAAAGTTTGTGCTTTATTTTCTTTGTTCTTCCTGTAGTTTGCCTGTCCAATTACTGTGGCTATGCACATCTGGTTTGCAGTATTCTGCTCACTGGTTTAATTGTAAATTGCTGTGCATGCATTGGTATCCTAGAGAAAATCACAAAGAACCACTTGTCTAGAGACAGTGAAGCTAAAATAAGTGATGCTTTAGCAGATTTCTGACTGAAAATGCTTCATTTCAGCACTTGAGAACCAAGACATTTAATCTCCTAATGCCAATGTTAAAGTAAGGCCAGTAGAAATAAAAATAAAAATATTGCAGTAAATTTTATGTTATTTGTTGATGTTCAAGAAAATGGTTTTACTCTTTTTATTGTTTTTTCTTCCAGATTAGAACAGCAACATTATTTTCAATCAAAATGTGTAATTCCATCAGTACTACAGGATCATTAATTTCTGAAAGATAACAGATTTTTTTAATTGTGTGTTATGTTACATATATGCATAAAAATTTTAAAACATCAGTTCCATTTGCTGAATGATGGTGTACTCAAAGAAAAGGATTTTATAAGCATTTTGTAATATGTGTTTGTTGCCCTGTATTTCAGCTTGGAAATCAATTGGACAGAGCAACCTTAAAGCAAGCAACACTCATAATTTGTAATTCGTAGTAACTGGAGTCCAAGATTTGTTTGGCTCAAGTAAAACACAAGAAATGTATTCCTCTCTGTGTAATTAAGTCTTTGGCCTAGAGGTCCACAATGGGTTTTGCTATTCTCTGCTTCCAAATAATAAATAGCAAGGAACTGTCCTGCTGCCCCCCACTCCCATGAAATTGTACTTTGGACCAAGGAGCAGCTTTTCTTGCCTTCTGTTATACTGCTTATCTATATGCTGTTGCCATCATCACAAGAACATTCTGGAAGGTTCCACAACATTATAGCTACTCATCCAAGGATTTCTTAAAGTTTGTGAAGATGTTTCAAATCTGACAAGTACTTTATATGATATAGTCCAGGACTGAAATAATGCCTTATATGTTTTCTGCTCAACATACTCCATGTGATGAACATTCCCAATCAAATCATTCACTGGATGGAGTTGTTTTCCTTTTGGTGTCTCAAAGATGCATGATTTGACAGAGATCATAGAGCCATTGGCCTCCTTTACATGTAAACATAGAGGTCAGAGAGGAAGTCTGGGTTACTGTAAATGATACCAGGTGCTGTAAGCTATATTTCAGAGGAAGGAACCGGCAAAAGCACCTCTGAGTATTCTTTGACTAAGAAAACCCTATGAAATTCACAGGGCTGCCCTAAGCTGATTGGTGACTTGAAGACACAGACACACAAATGGAACCAAAGTCTCTGCATTTTTACTGTTAATGTCTTTGTCCTGTACGAATACCATTTGGAATGGGTCCCTGTGAACTTTTGCTGGCTAATTTTCCACCAGTACTGTGTGTTCCTTTTGAAGCTAAGCAGAGAAGGAGGAGAAATGCAGCTGTTTACTACTTTCACTGAAGCAGTCTTTGTGTATGTGCCTGTGACTTCAGTTTTTGCAATTAGGATTGAAGCATGGAATGATATTTCAGGCCTCTGTCATGCATTTAACAGTGTCTACTCATGGCAATTACTGAATTAGAGAAAGGAGAAAATTTTGGACAAATGAAAAATATAGCTGGTGCTTGTGGTTCCAACAGACCTCAAAGCCAAAGTAAAATGATCATGGTGGTTGCTGTGGTTTTAAGCCAGTTAATGCTATCAGCTTAGAGAGTGTCCCAAATAAAGTGTCACATCTGGTTTCAGTGAAGAGAAAGATCAGCAGTGGATAGTGCACAAAAATCTGAACTCATTTTCAGCATTAGAAAAGATGTGCTTTCCTAGCTAAAGTAGAGGCATTGTATCTTGATTATATCCCTGTTCTCAGGTTTCAGTCCATTGTTAGTCCAATATGTCCACCTCTGAATGTTCAAACTAACTCTCCAGTGTTAACTCAATCTATTAACCAAATTGTGTGTGTTATTAAATATAAACACCACTTTTAATTTCTTAATTTGTGTTGAAGCTAATTTTCAGATTTTTGTGTATGCAGAGGAAGCCGAGATATTGCCTGCCTGTCCGCCTGCTTTCTTGTTTGGCTGCCTTCCTATCCTCCCCTACTGATCCCAATGAACTGTTAATATATAGCAATATTTTGTAGAGGAGGATCCAGGATACCTATTTTGCAAGCAGAAGAGTGCTACTTAAATTCCATGTGTCTCTACCTAAAAGAGTCAGTTAACGGCTGACGGGAGAGACCTATGCTAGACACTCTGGCTGGAAAAATTAAAAATACTTCGCTTAAATGGCCAACAATCCAACTCAGTATAAAGCCACTTCTTAGGGATTGTGTTGTACTTCTAAGCATGTGCTAATATCCAGATTGGAGACCATTATTTAAACCATGAGGGTACTCAGCACATATTTGAAGACTTGTGATGTTTTGAACCACATGTTTTTTAATACAAGAATAACTCAGTTCTGGGGCATTATTTGATGAATAGAAAATTAACTACCAGAGGCAGAAATAACATGGAAAGAATGGGGATAAGCTCCTCCTTCTCCAAAAGAGAAGAATAGCTCAACACATTTCAGCAAACCTTTTACTGACAACACGTATATGTGAAATGAGCCAACCAAGTCAGATAAGCCTTGCAGATGTAAACAAAAACATATTGAACCTTCTAGAGACCACTTGAAAAGTTCTTTCAAAAGTATATCTGCCTTGGCTTTCCCCTCTTTTCTTATGTAGCATCTCACTGTAGAAGTTTAAATAAGCACAGTGGTGTCAGGTTTCTTTTGAAGAACTTGAACTAAGTCTCTGAAAACTTGAACACAAGGTGTTAAATTATACTGTACTGAGTTGGGAGGGAGTTTGGAAATCCCCAACAGACACTTCCTATCTCTCTCTCTCTCTCTCTCTCTGTGTCTCTCTCTCTTCTTCTTCTTCTTCTTCTTCTTTTTTTCTGTAGGCAGAGAGAATCTGCTCCTTCTGGTAAATACTGTATATTTTAGTTCCAGTAAATCTTTGCTGGAGGGGATAATAGCCTAAAGTTAAAGTTAAAGCTAAAATAGCCTAAAGTTCTTAACCTGGAATCTGTGGACCCTCAGAGGTCTGTGATGCCTAAAATGAGATCTGTGAAAAGCTGGAAGGCTGCTCATCGAGTCTTTTCTCCTAGAATGAGTGGGAATATGACAGGAACCAAGACAAAAGGAGGCAGGCAGGCAGGCTGGCTGGCTGGCTGGACCTGCCTGTTCTCTGTCATGTGGCTGCCCCACTGTGGGGAGGAAGTGGGCTCAGCAGATGAATGACAGTAGAGCTGCCAGCCAGCCAGCCAGCCAGTGAGTGTTTGCCCTTCTTCCCTCTGTCACTTTCCTTCCCCTGGTTTCCAGTGGAGAACAGTCCAGTCTACTGTCAGAAACACTCAAATCCCCCCCCCTTTTTTGCCTTATTCACAGGAAGGAGAGGAGACTGAGAAAGGCAAAGGTGGGAGGGGGGCAAAAATAAAAGAAAAAACACATCACAAGGACATGGTCAAGCAGGAGCAAGTCCAGAGGAGGGCGACCAAAATGGTGAGAGACCTGGAAGCCATGCCCTATGAGGATAGAGTTAGATAGCTGGGGATGTTTAGTCTGCAGAAGAGAAGGTTAAGAGGGGACATGATAGCCATGTTTAAATATTTGAAGGGATGCCATGTAGAGGAAGGAGAGGGCTTGTTTTCTGCTGCTCCAGAGACCAGGACAAGGAGCAATGGATTCAAGCTGCAGGAAAGGAGATTCCACCTGAACCTCAGGAAGAACTTCCTGACGGTCAGGGCTGTCCGGCAGAGGAACATGCTGCCTCGGAGTGTAGTGTAGTCTCTTTCCTTGGAGGTTTTTAAGCAGAGGCTGGATGGCCATCTGTCGGGAGTGCTTTGAGGGTGTTCCTGCATAGCGGGGTTGGACTGGATGACCCATGTGGTCTCTTCCAACTCTACATTTCTATGATTCTATGATTCTATGATCAGGGATTAAAGACAAAAAAAGAGGGGCATTGAAGCAACCCCTCTATAAAAGACACCAAGCTCACCTCCTAATTTCCATTAATAAGTGTCTTCAACCCCCCATTTTGCCTTTTCCATTCCCTCCTTCCTTTGCCTGTCTCAATCTCCTACTTTCCTGGTAATGAAGGCAAAAAAAAGGGTGTGTGCTTGAGTATTTCTGATAGACTGGATGGCTGGAAAAGATGAGAGAGGGAGAGAAAGGCCATTTCCACACTAGACTGTTAAAGCACGATTATTCCACTTTCAACATCCTAGGAATCCTGGAGTTTGCAATTTAGGGGGGGCTGGCTGGCCCCTCCCTGAACTGCAAACTCCAGGATTCCATAGGATGTTGCAAGTGGAATCACAGCGCTGTAACAGTTTAGTGTGGAAATGGCCAGACAGAGAAGGGCAAACGCTGGTTGGCTGCCTGGACCTGCATGTTGCTGTTTACTCCACTCCAGACTTAAACTGGCAGGAAGAAGCAGGGGCAAAGTCTTCCTTCTCCCTCCAGCACCTCTCAGGGAAGTGTGTATTTACCTATTTCTCCCTTCTGTCACAATTTGAGGATCCTTGATGAGTAATTTTAAATAAATATTTGATGCACTTAGGGTTTTAAATCTCAAGTCTTGGGGAGTCTGTGGAGAGAAAAGATATTTAAGGAGAGTCCCTGGTAAAGAAAAGGTTAAGACCTACTATCCAAAGGCACAATATCTTGTCTGATCTTGGAAGTTAAGCAGGGTCAACTGTGGTTAGTACTTGAATGGGAGACCACCAGCAAATACCAGGTACTGTAAACTATATTTCAGAGGAAGGAACTGGCAAGACCACTTCTGAGTATTATTTGCCTAAGAAAACCCTATGAAACTCATGGGATTGGCATAGGTTGTCAGTTTACTTCAAGGCACATAGGGACACAAACCTTTGTCTGCACCCTCAAGGGACTCCTGTCTGATCCTTGGCTACAGTTGGGGAACTGATTTCTCATTGCAACTTCAAGCTTGGAGGGGGACTGGCACTATTAGAAAGCTATTGTCTTTCCAAGAGCCAGTGTGGTGTTGTGGTTTGAATGTTTGACTACAATCTTGGAGACCAGGCTTCAACGCCTTGCTTGGCCATGGAAATCCATGTTGGGTGAACTTGGGCGCATCACACACTCCCAACCTGAGAAAACTGCATGATAGGTTTACCTTAAGGTTGCCCTAAGTTGGAAATGACTTGAAGGCATACAACAGCAATTTAAAAAAATGCAGTTTGCTCTTTGTTCCCTTTGTTGCACCGTCCTTGCTGAGAGGAGAGAAGAAATATTTTTTCTTTCTTTCTCTGTCTTCAACAGCATCTAGCTAGATCGGGAAAAAAATCCAAATAAATTTCGAATTATAGAATAGATCTGAAATTACTTTAATAAAGATACTCCTGGGTCTATTTAGAGGTCCATTTTAGCCAAAAGCCCATTTCAGATGCATGGGAATATAAAAATAGCAAATGGCAATTATAACAAAAGTCTGTCCTTTGGAATGACAACCATGCTTGTAGTGTACTTGGCCAATGTCTAAAGTTTACATTCTCATCACTTTACCTATCAGAATGGAAAAACAATATGCATGCTCCCTGGTGATTTTTATACTTTGGGTTCTTTCCAAGAAAGTTTTAACAGTTCAGTGGTTTTCACACTATTACTAGCAATAATAGATGCTGTTGCTATAGCAGCAGTGGTGGTGGCGGCATTAGTACCAGCACCGACAAAATCATGATCATCATGATCATGATCTTGATCATCGTCTCTGGAAAAAGAAGATGACTGTGGTTCCAGTGGAGATAGGTGCTCTGGGAGCCATTCCAAAAGACTGACAGAACATCTGAATTAAATCACCACAGATAGGATCACAACAGCACAATTACAAAAAGTGACACTGATTGGAATGTGACACTGTTTGGACTGTGAGGATACCACTCCGATTCTTAGATAGAATCTGCATAATTGGTGGTGCAAAATGTATATGAATCTCTTTTGTGCATGGAACTATAGTTTTAAATTGGAAGGCAGAGTTTGAAAGTTATTTTTTGGGGGCTAAAAATGCTAGACTCCACTATCAGCTTGGCCAAAAATAACCTTCTCAAGGTTTGATGGGATATAGAGACAGCGCTGTGCAGGGCTAACAGCAACACTCAACACAGTCAGGCCAAAGCCTTCCTACCTGCTCCTTGGCTTGAATTTACTAAGTGGCAGTGATGGATGGATAGCCAGAAGCCATAATTTTTATATTCACATAAGGTGCTAGACTGATGTGCAATGAGGGCATTGTGGAAACATCAAAGTGGTGGACAGCTTGCAAATATATTGTCATTGTACACAAAAGGACTAACTAGGATGGTTAGGAAGAGACATTTGATGAACCAGAGTAGACGCAAAGAATAGCTACTGATAAATGATTCAGTAAACCACAGTTCACAGACAGACCAGGAAGGGGAAAGTGAGACACTAAAAAAAAAAAAAGTTTGTTGCAATAAAATGTTTTATTTTACATAATTTTTGCAGTCTTCAGTGGTAATTCTTGCCAGAGTGAGTTTGTAGCTGTGTTTTGTAGATTCTGAAATTTCAGAATGGTTAGTAGTGGTGTAGTGGTCTGAGAGCTGGACTGCAACTGTGGATATCAGAGGTCAAATCCCTGCTTGGCCATGGAAACCCAGTGGCTGACCTTGGGTAAGTCATACTCTGTCAGCCTCAGAGGAAGGCAAAACAAGTCCCCTCTGAACAAATCTTACCAAGAAAACCCTGTGGTAGATTCACTGTAGGGTTCACTGGAGGACCACCAAGAGTCAGAAGTGACTTGAAAGCGCATAACAGTAGTAAAACATACTTTCATAGAATGCAATCATGTTGAGATGCCTGTGTTTATGAAAAGAAGAAAAATAAGAAACAAAGGAAATAGACTGAAATAGTAAAGGTAAGATAAGATACCCCAACACCAGCTAACTGAAGAAACAGGGAATCATATTTGCTCCCACCTCTAGGGACAAAACCAAGATGTCTCCTCTTTAAGAAGGAGTTGAGCGAACTTTGAGAAAAAGGAAGATGTGAAATCAATAACCATAAAAAATGAGTCTGAAGTGGAAAGAAGGCAAGCATAGACTAGAACAGCCTAGCACAATTCTTGTCAAAGTGGTGGCCCTGGGACCAGTGCTGGTCCCTGATCCTTCAGATGCTGGCCCTGGCAAGTTTCTAGGAAAGTAAAAAAGTACACAATTGTACCCATGAGCACAAAAATGGTATCGCTCCCTGACACATTGAATAGCTTGAGATGCAGCGGAATAGAAGATTTTTGCCTTTACAAATCACTGTAGGAGCATTTCCACATTAGACTGTTATAATGCTATTATTCCACTTTCAACATCCTATGGAATCCTAGGGTTTGCAGTTTATGGAGCGGTATTTGAGGCCCTTCCCTAAACTGCAAACCTCAGGATTCCATAGGATGTTGAAAGTGGAATAATAGCACTATAACAGTCTAGTGTGGAAATGGCCTAAGTCTTTTAGTCTCAAGTGGAATTTTCACAGTTCTGCTTCTTGTGATAGATCTAGCTATTTGAAATGTGATGGTGGTGATATAAGTATGAATTAGAAATAATAAATTAGAAATAAAGTAGAAGCTGGGGGCTTAGGTCAGAGGAACGGAGAAAGATTTAAGAAGGGTAAAAAGGTCACGAGAGCCAATGTATCACGTAGCTAGGATGTTGATCACGTAGCCAGGGTGTTGTTTGCTTATTGACTGGCTGCGGTAATTGCAGATTGTAGATAAACACTTTCCAGGGTCTGAGTGTGGGGGTAATTAGCTAGTAACAGCATGTGGTATTTGTGACCCCGGAGGGGCGGACCGAGATATGCCTGTGATCTTTGTGTACGCTGTGAACTTTGTCTATAAAAGAGCTGTGAAACTTGAATTCGGGGCTTTTGGTCTTTTGGAGACATCCAGCCAAAAGCCCGCGCGTAATAAATTACTCTTTTTCTTGCTCTGTGGTCTCTGTGTTCTCTGGGCTCCTGCAACAGTGGGATGGCTAAACACTGTGGTTCTTAAACTGTAGGTGGGAATCTAAGGGAGGGCACAATAGTTACTCAAAGGTGGCCCAAGTAAAATCAGCCTGCAAGTACAGCAAATGTGAAAAAAAAAGGGCAAGCTTGTGCGTGCGTGTCTGTGTAGTGTTGAGGATTGACTGGTCTCTGTAAAACAGTGACTCAAGGCGTCTGCCACTGTTATGCCTTCCTCTAACTCAGACATAGCAAAACATTGGCTTCCCACTCCACCCCCCTTTTCTAATGCTCAGCTTCTTTGAACATTCAATTGTTGATGGAGCAGGCACAAGCCCCTTGGAGGCCATGAGGCAGCTTCTAGGGTGAGGGGGAAGGAAGGTGAAGAGAGGAAGTGGAGAATGCGAGAACTCAGCATTAAGACAGGGGGCAGGGGTAGCACGAGGGGGCTGTGAGAGACAGACGGAGGGAGAGAGAAGCTTAGGATAGGACACAGAGCAGCAACATGGAGAAGCGGTGTGTGATATCTTCATGTAGGCGTGAAGGGGGTCAGAGGGGTAAAAAGTCTGAGCACCACTGGCTAATCACAATGAATGCCAAACTATATTATGTCCAATTCAAAAATTGCTTGTGCTGGATGCTAGTGACTTCACAGGACATAACAATTTTGATAAATACATCAAACCTAATGAGTCAAACAATCCTAGTCACAATCTCGGGATAAAATATCACAGTTAATTTTTTAATTTCCTGTATTTTTCATACAATTTTCACTTGGGGATTTTAGAAAGTTGATAGGGGAAAACCCTTAATAACTAGCATGCAATATGTTATAAAATGAAAGTAAATGTTCTCATGTGAAGCTTTGTCTGGGTCTTTTGAAGTCTCTTTTTTTGCTCTAAAAAGTAAACATTACCTTCATTTGTAAATGGAGGATTTGCCACTGCAGTGGATTGGTTTAGGTGCACTGTTACTACCTTCCCATGAATCAGTGATAATTTGCCACATTGATTTCTAGATTTCTGAATTGGGTATACATTATATTCATATATTCTTGTTTCTTCCTTCACTCCCCCTTTCTTCCTGTTTGCATTTATTTTTAGCTTAGATTTAATTTGATCTGTGGGGAAAGACAAAGTTGGAGAGTTCCAGTCTCTGTCCATCACCCTCCCCCAGCAATGACCTACATCCTCTGTCCTCTTAAAACAACATCCAGAAATGAACTATAGCTGCTACAGATTAAGAGTTGTTCTATACAAGCCTTTGATCATGATACTGTCCTGCCTCATTTACTGAAATTTTATGGAGGCTTCACACGGAATCCTTTGGCATTCTTCACCCTCTAACCCACAGGGGACCTTTAAAGGGAAAAACAGAGAATAGCTGTCTCAGTGACTAGAACTACAAAATCCACTCCAATGAATAACTTGAATCACCTCTCCTCAGCCAGTTGAAGTTTCTGAATACTCTTCATGGGTAGCTACACATGCAATGCATCATTGTGGTCTAACGTAGTTGTTACTATAGCTTGAACAACTGTGGAATGGAGGGACAGATTATCAGTGGTACAAGTTGAGCAGTTACTGTAACCACTGGTTGGCTAGCAGAAAAAGATATAATCTGCTTCCTCTTCTTTCCCAACTGCCTCAATGTATTTTTGTTATCATTAATATTTTCTGCATTACTTGGAAATTTGAATAAAAGTGCATAGGACTGGTCCATTAGTCTCACTGAAATTGCAATTTTTGTGCTGCTGTCGGCTCTACTTTTATTTTCTTTGTTTAATTTAATGCCACCACCCTAAAATTATAATGGGTCACGTATATGCAGAAAAGGTGTCCTAATTCTGGAATTTTTCAAGGCCTGAAATACCATAATACCTTGGTGGAATGATCAGGTTTTTCACAAGGAGGACCACAACTGGTAAAAAGTACTATGAGGTACAGATGGCCCATTGAGTATCCATGTTCTTAGAAACTGTTCTAAGTTCCAGTTTCCAAACTGGAAAGCTGATATTTTGGGAGAACAACCCCATCCAAAATGGGCTCCTTAACCAAAGCAGCTCAGTCTAGTTTGTGTTACTACATTTTTTTTAAAGCAGCTCCTATCCAACCTACTATTAAATTTAGGAATGTGATTGATTGATTGATTGATTGCATTTGTATGCTGCCTTTCTCCCAGATTGGAAGTCAAGGCAGCTTCCAGAAACAGTCCATTAAAAAACATTCACAATAAAATTTAAAAAACAACTAAAACCACCACATAAAAACAGTATAAAATCACTTTAAAAACGCTGGAAAGTTTTAAAAGATAAATGAAATATCCATAGAAACAACTCTCCTGCTTACACATTAAAAAAACTTGCTTAAACAAAAATGTCTTTGCTTGTGAAAGGAAAGCAGGGAGGGGGTCAGCCCATCCTCCTGCAGGAGAGAGTTCCAGAGGGTATGAGCAGCTCTCTCCTATGTCGTCCCCAAGTGAGCCTGTGATGGTAACAGGACTGAGAGAAAGCTTTCCTCTGCAGATATTATAGCTCTGGCAGAGTCACATGGGGAGATAATGGTCTTTCAGATAGTCTGGACCTAAGCCATACAGGACTTTATAGCTCATGACCAGCACTTTGAATTGTGCCTGGAAATGAACCAATAGCTAGTGGAGCTGTTCTAAAAAAGGCCCTGATCAGCATTATGGCTGCTGCATTTGAACCTGCTGATATTTCTGAACAGTTGTTACCCTGTTTTCTGAGGGTCCCGGGAGGGACACCTAAATGCGCTCTCAATTATACAAGTTGGGGGAAATTAGCCAAGAGCACAAGCTAGCAACACGAGAGGCAGGACAATGGATCGAGATCTTTTACCCAGCATCTATGGGGTCAGGCCGAGTCAATGAGCAAACAGAAGTGAAATAATAATTGGGTTTTTTATTAAAATACAATCAAACAGTGTATGCAACACACTCACGCAGAGAACTAAAGAAATAAAGGTTGGAGTGGGATGGAGGGATTTTTAGAGGAGTTGTTGATTTGGGTAATGCTACACCTGTCCTGAAGCTGGGGCAGTCTGCAGCAGAAGTACAGAGATATGGAGTCTCAGTATGTGGGACTGAGAGGAAGACTTGCCAAGCACAGTGGCAGCAAGGCAGGATGGAAATTGGGAGCGATCCAAGGAAGCTCACAAAGTCAAGGGTTTTTAAGGGGGAAAATGTAGCCACAGGCGAGTCCGTACTTGGGGGAAACAATGAGTTTCGGGCTGGAGACAAAGCTTCCGAAAGGTCAGAATTTAGCATGATTGAGTGAGATCCGAATTGACAAAAGAGTAGACAGTATACAAATGCAGAGAGCTTGAGAGATGAGGATTCTTCTAATCAAGCTGCCTGCTTGGGGCAGGGAATTTTTTGTAAGTTGCGTGCATACATGATGAGGGTACTTGCCGTGAAGTCTCCTGAAGCGGCAGCTTCGCTATTTCTGGCCAGCCTGTATTTATTTTGAATATTCCAGTGATTAGCGACCGAGCCTGTTTGCGTGCTTGTCCGGGAGCCTCGCAAGCACATGGGAAGGAGTGGGTGAGGAAGGCCAAATTATTGATATCCAAGTGATATCTAATGTCACCCAAGTGCAGCTTAGGAATTGCAGTAACAAAGTTTCCAAAGACAGCCCCATGTAGAGTGTGTTAGAGTAGTCCAGCTAAGGCATGAGTCTCTGTAGCCAGATTTGACATCTCAAAGAAAGAGCACAGCTGGTGCACAAATTTTGTCTGTACAAGTGCACTCCTGGACACTGCTGAAACCTGAGTGTCCAGGCTCAGAGCTGAGTCCAGGAGAACATGGAAGCTGTGATCCTGAGATTTCAGAGGAGTGTAATCCCATCCAGCACAGGTGGAATCCTTATTCCCTGATTTGCCTTTTAATTGATCAGGAAAATCTCTGTCTTGTCTGGACTAAGCTTCAATTTGTTTGTCCTCATTCAGTCCATTACTGACAACAGATATTGGTTCGGTACCAAGATAGCTTCCGTGGAATCAGATGGAAAGGAGAACTGGAGTTAAGTGTCTTTAGCATTAGTCTTTAGTATTCTGCTGAAACTGAATCCCAAAACTTTGGATGACCCATCCCAGAGGTTTCATGTAGATGTTAAACAACATGAGGGACAAAACAGCACTCTGGGGGACCTCACAGGCCAATGGCCAGGATGTTGAACAGGAGTCCCCCAACTTCAGCTTTTGAGTTTGTACCTCCCAGAAAGACCGAACCACTGCATAACAGTGTCCCCAAGTCCCATCCTAAAGAGTTGGCTCAGAAGGCAGTGGTACAGGCTTGAGTCAATTGACTTGGACTCAAGGCAGACATAAGTTGCTTCAGTGATTTAACTTGGACTTGACTCAACAGTAAATGACACGCTGACTTGACTTGACTTGTGACTTGTATATTTTTAGTGACCAACTTGCTGCCCTTGGTTCAGTAACATATCACATTCATCCAGGAACCTTACAACTTTGAACAATGCTGTCATCTCTGTTTCCCTACTGGTCACAGGATGATCTGTTTCAAGCCCAAAGTGTGGGTTAATTTCTCAGAAAGGAACAGCAAATGGGTTAGGCAATGGGCTGGAGGCACAGTTGAGGTCTGCTCAGCAGTCTGCCCCTGCTGCATATTGGAAAAGCCTTCTAAAACTTTTCCTAAGAGCAGAGGCAATACTTGCCCCCAAAGTGCACAACTCGTTTCTCAGAAAATGTGCTAGGCAATGGGCTCAAAGGGGAAGGATCCTTCCTTCTAAAGCTTTTGAAGCTTCAGTAATGGGGAGTAAGAAAGATCCTATTCCCCACTTCCAAAGCTGCAGACCCTTGTATGCCCATTGACACAAAAGCCTCCAGCTTTGGGAAGGGGACAGTAAGAACGATCCTGTTCTGTACCTGCAGACAGCAAAATTGCAAATGTGGCCGGCTGACTCTGCTTCTATGGCTAAAACTGACTTTATTCAACTCTGTCCAGAAATTTTGGAATATAGGTTGGTATAAGGTGGGCTCCCAGATTTGAGACTTGAGACTTGACTGGAAAGTATCTCGTAAGGCAGAGCTTTCTAAACTTTTCATGTTGGTGACACACTTTTTAGATACGCATCATTTTGTGACACAGTAATTTTGTTTTACTAGCAAACCAGAGGTTAAACTAACCCCTTATAAGAGATATAGACACATACATAAATTGTAATAACAAAATGTATGGGGACACAACATATCTCATGAAAAACTTTCACATATTTTAAAAAATATATGATTTATAAATAACATACATTTCCAAGATTGTAGGAGACACACCTACACACTTTGGGCGACACACTAATGTGTCACGGCACACAGTTTGAAAAGCCCTGTTATAAGGACTTGAGACTCACAACTTGTAAGGATTGAAGGTAGAGATTTGACACTTGACTTGAGATGTGGAGTAAAAGACTTAAATACATCACTACCAGAAAGATACCATAGTCTACGGTATCAAAAGCCACTGAGAAGTCCAGCAGAAGCTACAGGACACACTCCCCTGTCTAGTTCCCTGAATAAGTCATCCAGCAAAATGACCAAAGTAGTGTCCATCCCATAAACAGGTCTGAAGCCTGACTGAAATGGATCTAGATAATCTGCCTCATCTGGAAACCCCTGGACCTGGGAGATTACCTCACACTCTAGAACCTTACCCAAAAATGGAGTGTTAGAGACTAGCTGAAAATTATTTAGCGCAGGGGAACATAGTGAGGCCTTTTTTAAGTTATGGCCTCATCACAGCATCTTTTAAATGAGATGGAAACTTCCATTGCTGCAGTGAGGCATTCACCACTCTGCTCCCCCACTTGGCCAGTCCTTGTCTAAGTGCTTTCAGAAGCCAGGAGGGGCAAGTATCTGGTATACATGTGGTGACTCTCACCTGTTCAAGGATCCTGTCCACATAATCCATTTCCCTGCCCTTTAAACAGTGTTCACTACTTCTTTTGGACTAGATGAAAAAAAGAAATAGAGATGAGTGTCTCTAAATTCCACACTGACTTTTCCCAAACAAGACTGAGCCCTCAAACATCCCATTGCGTTTAGGTCATGAGATCGAATACATGTCATTTTCTGGAGTTAATGAGCAAATAGAAATGCAGCCACCAAAATGCAGTGGCTCAGTTTCGAAAGCTGCAAAAGGAAATCAAGAAGAGAGCCTGAAAAACAAAAACAAATAAATCTTGGTGTACTAGAAAAATCAACAGTGGCACGCACATCCTGTCTCTCACCCAGAGGTGACCTATTGTGACCGAAACAGTTTTGCTCTCAAAATTGCTCCAAAACCCAAAATGTAATGGAATTAGACGATCTGTTTTAATGGTGACTGTAGTGTTTCTATTTTATAATGCTTTAGATGTGATTTTAGCTGTTTTTAACTTTTCTTTAAAAAAAGTTCAGTTTAATTATGTTTTAACTTTTGTACTAAGAGGACTTTTGAAATTTGTGTTGTGCTTTTAAAACATCATATGCTGCCTTGAATCCCATGCTGAGAAAGTTTGGATACAAATTAAATGCTTGTGGTGTAGGACTTCCATCAGGATGAAAAATTGTATATACATATTGTGATAAATGTATAAGAACCCTTCTTATGCGTGTATAAAAAGAAGGCCTAGTGGCCAATCATGTTTCATTTCAAGAAGCACGTGTGGACACTAAACATGACTCCTGACAAGCCAGTCTGTCATAGTTCAATGTAATGCCATCTTGAAATGGAAGCACACTTTAGAACACACCAAACGCTACCTTGTCACTGTGCATTACATAAACTCTGCTTGACAGGTTACCAGTCCTTTTAGGAAAATCTGCCTATTTTCATTTTTGGTGTCATTAAAGAATCAATGTAGTTCAGTAATAAAACTATGTTATGAAGAGGTTGAATAAACCATCTTGATCCTAAATGAGTACATTTTGGTGGACTAAAACGGTTCCAAAATGGAAGATGTTCAGTGCTTGGGGAGAACTTCCTTGCACTGCTTGAGGGAGAGGTCACTTATTTTTTTATCGCCCCTTTCAGTCCAAAAATGATTGTTATCTCTTTCTGCACAGCAATAGAAAGGCAGTGTGTGTTTATGTGTGTGTATACGCACACATGCAAACACACACACATATACTACCTGCAACAAGTAGCTGCCATTCCCTTCTTCCTTCTCCACAAAAGAAAATACAATGTTGTGCTGGTAACTTCTGGGAGGACAATAATGTTAGCTAGCAGCCAGATTCTCCAAGGAACTTGATCTCTCTCTTGCTGTATGGAAAGAGGGGCTAGGATCCTTCTGGTATCATATACTGCCATAACTAGGAGCTGTACTGTCGTAAGCACTTTCTCAGAAATTATTATGAGTTGCTTTTACCTAGCTACACAATGGTAGCTGGATAGCTCCTAGGGACAACTCTGCTCTCTGCTCCAGACCATCACTCACAGAAATGTTCTTGCACACTCTTATACTGCCAATGTGGAACCAGGGGAAAAGGAACAAACTTCATGCATGCCCCACCATACACATCTATTTAAGCAATTTCTCCTAATGTATGCCCCTTTATATGTTGTTTTCCCTCATCTGTCCACTGTTATCGGTTTGTTTCATTATAGGGCCGTTCATTTACTTCTGTCAACTAAAACAGACATCCATGGCCACCAAACTACAAACTTTTTCCTTGTGGTGGTCCTGTCTTTCTATTAAGGTATAGAGCAGCTACTCAGAACACAGTCAGGATCTATCAGTTCTGAAATAACTGTAGCATGAAGTGAGCTGCAACTGAGAAAAGACTAACTTCAAGAAGGACACAGAGCTGCCTTCAAGTTGTTTCCAACGTGATGGTAACCATATGGCAAGGCTATCATGGGGACTGAGAGTGTGTGATGTACCCAAAGTCACCTAGTGGGTTTCCATGGCTAAGTTGGGAACTGAACCCTGGTCTCCTGGGTTGTTGTCCATTGTTCAAACCACTACACCATGCCGGCTGTCAAATACATACATACATATATACATACCCTCTGGAAATTCTTGGAATTGGGTAGCTACCATCTGCATGCAATCCTTGTTCAACAGGAGCAGTTTGGCATCTTTCTGATAACTGAAAAACTTATTTGGGCACAGTGCAGTGTCCAGTTATCATCTATAAAAATGCCATCTAGGCTGCCAGGACCACTTTGTCTCTCACACAGAGACATGCACTATGTCCAAGCGAATCTTCTTTCTCTCTCCTGTTTTATTAGCTTACAGTACGCCACTTTGATAGCATACCTTCTGACTTTCCTGGATTGTCAGGGACAGTCTCAATGAATCCTCTTTCATTCCACCTTTCAGTTGCTTCTAAAATGTCTTGGTTTGTTTTCTCTTGTTCCTGCTTTTCCCTTTGTCTTCAGCTCACGTCAACTGGTTTGTACCAGAGTCATACCAGAGTCATACCAGATTGCAAAATCTTGCCCTTCCAAGCAAACTCAGGCACAAAGCAAACTGCTGTAGCCTTTCCTAGCTTATGTTCTCTTTGTCATTAGTAACTCTTGCCATCTCAACCACACTCTGGTTGGCCATGTCCTGCTATTCATCTGTGAAATGTTGGATAGTATGTGGTAGGACCCCACAGTGTCAGATCTCCAGTCAAAGTGAGAACTCCAAATGTTCTTTGGATGCCAGGTTGTTTTACAAGAATTTTTAAATCTGTTGTTGGCCTATCTTGAGTAATATTTCTTGCCTGTCCTAAGTTATTCAACAGGTGTTGGCCAGAGCTGGAGTCAACAATCAGACCTTTTCCTTGAATCCCCCTACCCAACATAACATGTTTTTCCACTGTTGGATACTACTGTGACATTAATCAGACTCCAGATGAACCTCCAGGGTGGTCTTTCTGTAGGAATAGCAAGGGGGTGTATGCTGGTATAGAAGAATATTAAAATTGTGTCTCTCCAACATCAGAGAACTGATAAATATGTTAGTTAACAAAGGTGAAATTGAAAAGGTTTCACTCAGTTCCCTTTTTAAAAATATTGTACAGGATATCAAAGAGCTTTCCCAGAAAAGAAAAGGGCTAAATAGGAACTGAATGATCTGGGCCACAGTGCTCTTTTGTTTTGCCATTCTTGAGTTTTCTCTTCATGCAGCTTGGTTACTGTGAAGTGCATTTCTTAAGAAAACTTCTCAAAGTGTGTTTTTAGTATTTGCTGTTGACATGACAACCCAAAGAGCGAGCAAGTAGGTCAACAATGAAAAGCACAATGTGCTGTAGAGCTCAGGGAGGTTGCAAAGGCTGTAAAACCAGATAAAATATCACAAATATTGGCAAAATGAAATGATAAGCAGGTACCAGAGATGACGGGGCAATGGCAGCAAGTTGAACAATCTACATATAACAATAAAGCAAAGTATTAGGTGGCTGAAGTAACCATCCCAGGGGGTGAAAGGATTAGGTTACTTTCTGGGCAAATATCCAGTATCTCAGTATGCCAATAAAATGTTGTATATTCTAAGCAAAAGAACCCTTCAGTTGTTGAATACTGGAGACAGAAATGTTAGAAGTTTCCTCTAGAGTTACAGGAATACCCAGGAAAGTGTAATTACTGCCAAAGGCAAGGAAACGTTAGTAGCATTTATTCCTGTTTTAATCCCCACTTTTCCTAGAACCTCAAAGTTAGCTGAAACATAACACTTTAACCATCCCACCCAAAAAAGTCTATAATGTTTCAGTTCAGATGATTCTTAAAGGCAAAGGAGTTCAGATTCTGTCTGTTCAGGTACATTTCCCATATAGTATGGTATATACCTAACCACATATATACACTGTATCATGGAAAATATATTGAAGATTAAAATTCAGCTGACTCCAGAACTGTTCTTACTGTGACTGACAGAAGAACAGATGGACAAGAACTGTGTAAAAGTGATACAATTGATGACTGTGGCAGTGAGAATAGTGTATGCTCAGAAATGGAAAGATCTCATAATTCCCTTTCAGGAAGATTGGTTGATGAAGTTACTGGATATGGCTGTGATGGAAAAATTAATAACATTATTAAGAGACAATTTTCTCGATGAATACAAAAAACATTGGGAAAGGATTATATTGTTTTTTATGACAATCGGGGTGGCGGGGAATAAGCAGTTGGAGATTCTGATTAATTGTTAAGGTTAGATCAACTATGGTAGAACAATATTTCTATTTTTGTAGTTAAAGGTACTGTATTCTAAAGAAGTTTTGGGTTAATTAACTTACATTTTTATAGTAGGAAGAATCTTATTGATTACTTTAAAAACTGATAAAGACCTTAGAGGATGTATAACAAAGAACAAACAAGAACTGTTTAATGAGGAGTCAGAAGTCCACTATATACCTATTTTGTTCCCTTTTTAGTTTTGGTTTGTCTTAGGTTTAGTAGTTTAGTAGTTGTTTATACAGTAGTTTATGTATTAATCTAGTTTATTTGCTTAAGTTTTTTAATGTTATTTGTTTTTTATTCCTGTTTATGGTGTTTATGTTATATAGAAGTGTGTTAATAAAATAAGAAAAAAACCTACTCAAAACTTTGCTTGAGTAGATCAGGATTCCTCTGAAAAAATACATGCAATTACCTACTATAGCAGTGCAGGGTCACATCCAGTAGTATTACACTGGCAGTAGAGGAAGAATTGCAACCTGTGTGTCCAAAACAAATATGACACAAATAAGAACCACACACTGACTAGCAGGTAGCTCTCCAGTTTTTCATACAGGTGTAATTCTATCTGGAAATCTTACTGTAATTTGTCATTCTGCAGAACGACGCAAACTGATTGCAGCTTTTCACTCTCTGGCTGATTGACAGAGCCAAATGAGCCTCTCACTTGTTGAGAAGGGGAGCAAGAGGTGCTAACTCCCAGTGCCCCTTGCTTCACTGGTGGAAAGATATGGCTAGATGTGCGTATTTCCTGCTAAGTATTAGTTGGAGCGAGCTGTTCTTTCTGACAGGGAGGGATAAGGCAGGTTCCCTGTGGCTGCTCTATCCTGGTTGATGGATGGTCCCAGGCTGGTTTTCCCCTTTGGTGTTCTTTCTGAGTAGCAGAGAGTGTAGCTTTCCACTGTCTCTTCCAGCCAAGATACAAGGGCAAAACTGGCTCCACTTCACCTCTGCAGACCCAGGGCAAATGGAGATGCCAGAGGACAGTGTTGTTGTTGTGTGCCTCCCTGGGGCCAATTTGCATCAAAAGCACATATTGTTCCAGTGAACCAAGTGTTGTTCCAGAGGCAGTAGCAACATTTCCTTGTTGCTCTAGTGTGGAGTAAGGAGCCTCACTTATGCATCGGAGGTACAACTATTCTGGTGTAAATTCCCAGAACTGTCTTATGGTGCACCAGACAGGGGTAAAACAAACAAGTTCTGAGAGGAGAAAGTCGAGGATAAGTCAAAAGTAAAATTATTTTATTTGTAAAAGCAGCAGATGAGCCTTAGATTCATCTAGGGATATTATAGCAGTAAGCTGAGGTAAATACATGACTCCACTATTCAAGACTTCACTATGTATTTATTTTGTTAATTGGAATCCCACCCTGCCTCCAAGGAGCTCAGGCCGATGATATACATGGGAGTTATCTCATTTTCTCTATTACACAACCGAGTGGTGAAGTAAGCTGGACTGAGAGAGAAGGGCCAAGCAGGGATTATAAGTTGTTTTCCATATCCAAACCAAATAATCTAACCTGGAATGGGCAACACATTGTATGTGATCCCTCCAAGTCATATTTGGTGGCCACCACTGTGTTTAACTACTACTAAAATTGTACTGCTGAAAATCCATCATAGAATCTAGAATACAGAGCATTGAAAATGTTACTTTTTGAAAACTGTAACTGCGAGAATGCACTGGTTATGCTATAGCTTGAGGAGTCTTGGAGATGAATGCACTTTTCGCATGGCTTTTTTTTTGCGCGAGAGCCCTTGAGCCTCGCGTGAGTGGGAGTGTCGCTCTGTACGATGCACTCCCACTCGCGCGGCGCTCATGAGGCTCAAGCGGGGCGGCCGCGCATTTTTTTATTTTCAGCTTTAAGCCAAAAATAATGCGTGCTTGTGCAATGCTTGTGACGGCCTCACGCACTTACCTCTGTGTGATGCGTTGCCCCAGGCGAGCAGGTCGCACTTCCTCCCCCAGTGCAGCCTACAGCTCCCAGACTGCGCTGCGGAAGGAAGGGGAGGGGCTCAAGAGCGACGGACGCAACACCGGGAAGCCAGTTGTGATACGAAGGAGTGGGGATGCGGCAGCGTTTTGGCTGAGGCTTCTCTCACAAGCCGCCTTCCCCCGTCACACAAACAGCTGAGATGCGAAAAGGGCCTTAGTTTATCAAAGGGAATTTTTCTAAAGCTCTGGCACGTCACTTCACTACCTGTTGTTTATCACTAGCCAGAGGGGACCATGCACATTTTCTCCTCTTTCCCCATGCAGAATCACAGCTTAAGGGAAGAACCCTACGCGCCAGTCGGAATTGGGGAAACACTGTCAACACATGCAAAAACGGACATGATTTTATTATTATTTAACTTAAACATTCAAAAAGCCAAGCAAACAAACCTGATGAACTTGTTACCCTGTTTTTTGGGGTCCTGTGAGGGACACCAAAATGCTCTCCAAATTATACAAGCTGGGGAAATTAGTCAAAGAGCACAAGTTAGCAATACGAGAGGCAAGGCAACGGAGCGAGATCTTTTACCCAGCATCTACGGCGTCAGGCCAAGTCAAGGAGCAAACAGATGTGAAATAATAATTGTTGTTTTTATTAAAATACAATCAAACAAGTGTATGCAACATACTCACACAGATAACTAGAGAAATAAAGGTTGGAGCTGGATAGAGTGATTTTGAGAGGAGGTTTTTGATATGGGAAATACTGCACCTGTCCTGAAGCCCGGGTAGTCTGAAGACAGAGTTCGTGGATATGGAGGTTCTCAGTATGTGGGACTGAGGGGAAGGCTCGCCAGGCAAAGCGGCAGCAAGGTGGTATGGAAGTCGGGAGAGATCCGAGGAAGCTCTCAAAGTCAGGAGTTTTTATAGGGGAAAATGTGGCCGTAGGCTAGTCCATACTTGGGGGAAAACAATGAGTTTTGGGCTGGAGACAAAGCCTCCAAAAGGTCAGAAATTAGCATGATTGAATTAGGTCCGAATTGTCAATAGAGTAGCCAGTATGCAAACGCGGAGTGCTTGATGCTTGAGTATTCGGCTTGACAAGCTGCCTGCTCGGGGTAGGGAGTTCTTTGTAAGTAGTGTGCATATATAATGAGGGTACTTGCCGAGAGGTCTCCTGAAGTGGAAGTTTGGCTATTTCTGGCCAGCCTGTATTTGTTTTGAATATTCCAGCGATTAGAGACTGAGCCTGTTTGCAAGCTTGTCCAGGGGCCTCGCAAGCACATGGGAAGGAATGGGTAAGGAAGGCCAGATTATTGATATCAAAATGATATCTGGTGTCCCCCAAGTCCGGCTAGAAACTGCGGTAACAAATTAATAAATTGCTTTTTTGGAGAGTTTTAAGGCCTTCTCTCCACATTTATAGCCTAATGAAATCTATCGTTTTGGCGTGGCAAGCTTCAGCGGTTGGTCGGGACCCACGACCAACCGGAAGCCGCCATTTTGGAAGCCAGAGCCACCATTTTGGAAGCTGGAAGCCGCCATTTTGGAAGCCAGAGCAGTGCGAATCTACAGACCTTGCACTGCTCTGATTCTCCCTGGACCAAGGAGGAGCCCTGTGGAAGGGCTTCAGGGACAGTCTGCGTTGCTTCGGACCCCAGAAGAAGCGGTAGGTAACAGCATGGAGTGATTCGCTTGCCTCGTGCAGAAAGAGCCCCTGTTTCTTCGTGGGTCCAGACCAACCGCTGACGCTGACCACTCCCACAGCTGCCCTCTGCTGATCGCAGGCTCACATTGGTGCAAGCCTGCGCATCTGCACAAGTCAGCAGGAACGCAATGGCATGCTCCAGAAGATTGAAAGACCGGATTTCAATCCGCTGGAGGACCACTTTGGGGCATTTTGGATCGGACTAAGGTGCGGAACTAAGGTAAGTAGTCCGGACCTAGTCTGATCTAAGGTGTGGACGACCTCCGTGCCAGGACGTCTTGGCCCATTTCAACTTCCTCGTGCGGAAAGGGCCAACGTTAGGACAGGATGAAGTTCACTGGGGAAAGCATTCCATAGCTGGTTCTAACTTTTGTGCTAACATAGATCATTGCTGAGATGGTTGGCTGAAAGATGAATTAATTTCATATAAGTTCACTGTCTTTTCTCATTTTAAAATGCCTGCTGATTCAACACTATTTTTAGCAGTGACAGTGAAGAGGTAAGGTCTATCTCCATTCTACAATTCTACAATCCATATTCTACAATCTGGGTGATCCAGCCACTGTCATTGCAACAGCAACAGTAGCAGCTGCTCCTCCACCTCCTCCTTCTTGTGTGTCTTCAATTCATTTCCAACTGAACAATCTTAGGGTGAACCTATCATAGGAGTTTCTTGGCAAGACTTATCGAGGGGTGTATGCCCATGCTTTCCTCAAAGACTGTGAGTGTGTGACTTGCCCAAGGTCACTGAGTTGGTCGGCCCCTCCCAGAGCTACGAACCCCAGGATTCCATAGGATGTTGAAAGTGGAATAATAGCGCTATAACAGTGTAGTGTGGAACATGTCTCAGTCTGCAGAGTCCTTCTTCAACAACCTAACCACTACACCACACTGCCCTACTGCTTACATTTATACCAAGGACCTCGTACAAATTTATGCAGAAGGATAAAACTCTTAAGATATCTTGGTATCCATTCTTTAGGGATCCAAAAGGTTAAAACCAGCACCTTGAACTGAGGTTAGAAAAGCTGATTACCAACTTACTTGTTTGTTTTTAGAGAGGACTGTTTTGCTTTTTAAGCTGCTTTTTAACATATTTAATTGCATGTTTTCAACCTTTTTTTTAAAAAACTGTTGTTAGTAGTTTAATTCTATTTTAATGTTGGTTTTGTTTATGTTTCAACAGTATTGCACTTGTTTTAATTTGTAACCACCTTGAGTCTTAATATGATATAAATAAAGAACAAGAGGAAGGAAAATAGGAGCAGAAAGAGGATAAAATTGAATACGATTCTGTATAATATTATTTGACTTGCTTGCTTTGGGGAAAGATGGACTTCTGAACCAATTTAAGTTTCTGTGCTGTCTCAAAAGATAGAGTACATCGTGCCTCAATAGGACCTACCTACATATTGAACATCCCTCACACAATACAGTTCCCACTCTTGTTTATGAATCTTTGGCATTTCCTTAAGAACAGAAGGGAAGGGCAAAGGTCTCTTTAGCCCATCATTGTATTTCCCATAGTCAGGCAATGGAAAGCCCACAAAAAAGACATGTTCTCTCTCATGTTCTAGTATTTGAAAGCACACTGCCTTCCACGGTTTGCTCTGGCAAGTTCATGTACTGGATATAAAGACTCTTCTTTTCTTGTAGAATGTAGTGCTGCATATCCGTGATCATTTATCTAATATTTTACCACCCCTGTATGTATCTGAGCAATAGCAATGTCGTGAAAAACACAACATAATGTCAGAAACTAACATCCTAACATCCACTATTGAACTTCATGGTACTAACAGGACTGAGTCACTCTCCTTTTTAGTGGTGAGTTTCTTTGCACATGGATTATCACCTACAGCCTCTATACTTACTGTAATCCTGTGACTTGTATGATAAAACTGTGAATACAATTAAGATAGTTGTAAATTTGAAATACACAATTGCCATGCCTGTGTATTTTGCTACACTATCAGTTATATAACATCATGGCCTGTGTTCATGATGCCATGTGGCGTTTAATAGACAAAAATGATACAAATCCCTATCACCAAGGAAGGTAGAGTGTATCAAATGTTGGCTTTGCTTTAATGGAGAGCACTTGCACTTGAATGTATTGGGTTGCCTGATTTTAGGAATCCCGCATTGTCATTGTAAATCCCCCGCTGTCATTGAGAGACCACAGGAACAAAAAGAGAACTGATGTGGAAGGCTGCAGTAAGTAGAGAACAATGGTAAAAACTAGATTCCAGATTCTATGAACAATGGTAAAAACTAGATTCCAGATTCTATGAACCAAAACACTTTCTACTGAGGCAAAGCCACTGCTAGAAACAACCTTTCTAGTAGAGAGAAGACAACTGACAGAGAAACAATGGGCTTGTTCACATTACAGAATTGTAGCACCCTTTAACCACCATGTTTCCATCCTCTGGAATCCTGGGATTGGCAGTTTAGGGAAGATGATTTAGAATTCTCAACCATAGCACCTCCAGTGCTTCACCAAATTAAAAATCCCAGGATTCCAGAGGATGCAGATGTGGCCACTGCTGGAATCATAGTACTATAAATGAAAAAGCCAAATGCAAGCTAATGCTTTGGGGGGATCACAAGTCAATGATATAACATCTGTTTTGTAAGTCAGGGACCCCAAATTCCAAACCTGATGACTTGAGTTAAAGGATGACATCACAGATCCTGAAATTAGGGGTACCTCAGGTCTACCACAAGACTAGGTTGAAGGGGTTCTGACCCTCTCTCTGGCCCTCACTATAATTCTGTCATGTGAAGGGGCCCCTTGGAGCTTTTGAATCTTCCAGAATGAATAATACACTATTCAGCAGGAAAAAAAGTAAAATTAGAATTTTTTGGATGGCAGCGCCCAAAATCCCCCATGTTGCCTGGGGGATTCTGAAAATTGTAGTTCAAAAAGTAACTTTTCCTAGTGTTGTATACATTATTTTCCTTGGCAATCCCATTAACATTGATGTAACTCACTGTCTAATAAACATATGTAGTACTGTAGACTTCAAGACATACAAGTGGTTGATTGACGTCCCTTTAAGGTAAATGAGATCTCCATTTCAGTTGTGGTACATGAAACTGACCTTATATGGAGTTCAGGCAGTTTTGAATCAATTGCATGCTTATGGAAAAAAGTATGTAATCGTGTTTTATAGTTTAGTGCCTGCCTCAGCACTGTAGTTAATTTGTCCTGCCTAAAGTTTGCAATAATGTATGTGATATACACTCCAGCCATTTATGGGTATATAGTTATGTTCTAAGAAAGTATACATTTATCTCAACTCCAGCGTTTAGTTCTCAGAGAAAGGAAATGCTTATGCTATAAAAAAAACAAACCTGCTAGTAGTAGAACAGGCTCAGCCAAGTCATTGAAGTAGCAAAGAGTAGTCAAAGGCCATGGTAGGAGAAACCATAGTTCAGAAGTTGAACTAACTGTTGAAATAATTAAATTCATTATGAAATTCCAATGCAATTAAAAATACCCAGAATGCTATATGAATTTTGCATGAGATAAATTTAGTCTGGTGACCACAGTGGAGCTATAAAACGACATAATTTTTTGTTCCCACTTTTTCTTCCGGCTTTTCTCCTTTATTGGTTGTATAAAACTATCATCAAAATTGGACAGGAAAGTAAGTTGCAGCTAAGTACCTTGTTTTCATTCACAGATGAACAGATGGATATGCAGGCTTATATATATGCAACTGAGGCAAATGCAAAACTGCATGTATATTTGCAGGCATTTTGTGGTTTTCATCTGGGTTCTATTGGACTGCATCAACTACATGATGATACAACCAAGAATGTGCATCCTTATCCATAGTGATATTGAGTAGGATCCAGATTCTGGTGTACACAACTAGGCTGTGTTACTGCAGTTTAGGCCTACCTGGCAATAGCACTAGATATCACTTTGATATCAATAATTTGGCCTTATGCTACCACCCCTCTCCACGTGTTTGTGAGGCTCCCAGACAAGCACAGAAGTAGGCTCAGCCATCAAATGCTGCAATATCCCAAGACAATACAGGCAGGCCAGAAATAGCCAGATCATCGCTTTAGGATACCTCTCTGCAAACACCTCATTATGTATGCACGCTGTTTACAAAGGACTCCCTGCCCCGAGCAGGTAACTTGGCAAGCTAGAAGCTTAAATGCCAAGCACTGAGCATTTGCATACAGTCTACCTCTTTGTCAATTTGGACTTAACTCAATCATGCTAAATTGTGACCTTTCGGAGACATTTTCTCGCACTCAAAACTCATTGTTGTCCCCAAGTAAGGCATAGCCTGCAGTCACACTTCTCCCTATAAAAACCTCTGATTCCGAGACCTTCCTCGGATCGCTCCGGACTTCCATCCAGCCTTGCTGCCGCTTTGTTTGGCGAGCTGTCCCCTCAGTCCCATGTACTGAGACTCCAGACCAATGAACTCAAGCTTCAGGACCGGTGTCGTATCTCCCAATTCAACAATCCCTCTCAAAATCCCTCTATACCACTCCAACCTTTATTTTCCTTAGCTACTTGTGTGAGTGTGTTGCATACTGTTCCCTTTTCTCTCTTTCTGTATTTGTTTCTTTCACACACATTCATTCCACCTAAATCCATTATTTGACTGGACTTACCCATAGTTGTTTCACTCTTAAAATCTCAATTATTTTCAAACCGGTCTGCTTCTTGACTTGGCCTGACCCCGTAAACATTGGGTTACAAGATCCTGCTAAGTTACCCTGCCTCTCGTAATGCTAAAGCAGTGCTCAGAGCTAATTTTCCCCACCTGTAGTTGAGCACATTTAGGTGTCCCTCCCGGGACCCCCAGAAAACAGGGTAACAGCTGGCAGAAGTAAACCTTTTCTCTTCAAAAAGCTACACAGAGCCAGAGGACTCTGCTGAAAGGGCTAGGCTTTTGTGCAATATTCATCCCTTTTCCCTGCCATACTCTTGCACCTCTTCAGCAGATTCCTCTAACATTCAGTGTAGTATTTCAAGAAGCTGATAGAGCAGATTTGAGTTACTGAATCATAGGCCAGCATCCTGTCTGGCTCAGCACAGCATAGTAGTTACAGCTGGGTATTCATGGACCCTCAGACTTACTGTAAAGCCATTCCATGCTTCGTGGAGAATAGGGGGAGATCACAGAAGTGTCTGGCTATGTCCCTGTAGCTTTGTATTAAATGATTATGTCATTTGCTATGGTCCACTAGATCCTCTTGAAGTCTTAGTGGATGATGTAATCATTTCACGTCTGTCTATTGGGACATATCCAAAAGATTTTCTCACTCCCGTATTCTGTTTGGCATGGAATGGCTATGTATGTGTGTGTGTCACAGGTTGAGAAGCATGATGGGACCTGTTGTTACTCCTGGCTTCATATTTTCCCACCACTAGAGGGTGAGAACGCAAAGCTGCTTGTAGTTGTTTAGTCTAGCTTCCCATGTGAAACCTAAACGTATTCAAGGTCTTCTGCTGCGTGTAGCCGCAACATTGTTATGGTTAAGGGAACGCCTTGTTCTTGAATATGTATACTTAAAAACACGGCTTTTGAACAGGCTGTGCCTTTTTCTTGTTTCCTTTCCTTTCTGCTCTGGACGAGGAGATGGCTCGCTGCGCTGTAACTTAATAGTCTGCTACTTGATCTATTGCCCGCAATAAAGACTGTTAGCCTGCTGCCTCGTGTTGGCTGTGATGTTTTTCCTATTGATGGTAATGCCCCTGGCGGGTTTTTCAACATGGTAGCAGAGGATGGTTTCGAGAGGTGTTTTTTGAGGTGTTTTTACGATGGCTCATGTGGTGCCTGGGGGCCTGCCTCTCGTTAAGCTAAATGCAACTAATTACTTGGCATGGTCAGCTCGCATGGAAAAGTATTTGCAAGCTGAGGGGCTGTGGGGTGCTTTCACAGCTCCCCCGGCTCTGCAGGGGACTGCTGCGGAGATAGCAGCGGCAACGAGGCGTGCCATGTCTGTCCTCTTTCTGGCTGTGGAGGATGACCAGCTCACGCATATCAGGGATCTTGCCACCCCTCGAGAAGCCTGGGCGAGGCTGCGGGAGTTGTTTTTGAGTCAATCAGCAGCCGCCAAGTACGCCCTGTGCGCCCGTTTATATGGGATGAAACTGGCCCCCGGTGTCCCGGTGAGGCAGCATTTGGCTGAGATGTTGGAGCTGTTTTCGTCACTTCGGGAGAGAGGCAAAGTGTTGCCTGAAAGTGACAAGGTATTTTGCATCTTGAATTCTCTTGATAGTTCCTGGAATCTGGTGGTGTCCTCTCTTCAATCCATGCCAGAGAGGGAGTTAACCGTTCCTTTGGTTTCTGCTCGTCTGCTGGAAGAAGAGGAAAAGCGCGCAAGGAATGCGGAGACTCCCACACAGCCGGCTCCAGCTGCAGAGGCCTGTGCTGGGAGAAAAAGTTCTCCGGCTGCTGAGGCGAGGCAGGAGGGGCTGGTGAGAGCCCATGCTGTGCGAAGGTGCTTTCGCTGTGGGTCTGCTTCTCATCTGAAGCGTGATTGCCCGCTCCTGAAGCAAGGGGAGCAGAGCTTCACAGGCGCCGGTGCCAGGGGCCGTGGCAGAGGAGGCAGAGGAGGTCGGGCCAGAGGACGGCTGAGAGTTGCTGTTGCCCTGGGAGATGCTGTTTCAGACTCTGAGGAGGCAGGTGATTCCGTTTGGCTTCTAGACAGCGGCTGTTCCCAGCACCTGGTCAATTCTGAAGATTTATTTGACTGTTTGGATTCTGCCAGTGTTTCCTCTGTGACATTAGCTGATGGGACAAAGGCTAAAGTTTGTGGCGAAGGTGTAGCTTTTGTCCCTGCCCTTGACATGGGTTTGAAAAATGTTTTGTTTGTTCCCTCTCTTGATTTCTGTTTGCTTTCTGTGGGGCAACTAACAGAGTCAGGGTTCAAGGTTGAGTTCTATGGGAAGCAAGGTAAAATCCTCAAAGATGGGGTGGTATGTGCTGTGGCTACACGAGAAGGGAGGCTGTTCTTTCTTGAGCCACGACACACTGTGTGTAATGTGTATGGCAATGTCCCACAACATGATGAGTGCCTTCATCTCCTCCACCGGCGCGCAGCGCATGCAAGCTTTCCTGTGTTAAAGAGGCTTGCTGGTTGTTGTAAAGGGTGTACTTTGAAGCCTTGTAATGTCTTTCTTGACTGTGCTATTTGCAAGCAAGCTAAATCTAAACAACTCCCAGCACCGAGAGTTAGTTTTCGTGTACCAACCGCCCCATTTCAGTTGGTACACTGTGATATTGTGGGTCCTATGAGTAAACCTTCCCTAGGGGGAGCTAGATATTTCGTCATTCTCGTAGACGATTTTAGCAGGTTCATTTTCTACTATTTGTTGAAACAAAAGTCTGATGTGTGTCAAGTTCTCAAGAACTGGTGTTCCTTGGTTGAAAGGCAATTTGGTTATTCCCTGCAAAAGCTTCAAACCGACAGAGGAATGGAATTCCTGTCGGAGAACTTGCAACAATGGATCAAAAAACAGGTATAGTGCACAGGGCGACTGCCGGCTATTCTCCTCATCAGAATGGAGTGGCTGAGCGGAATGCAGGAGTTCTGCAGACTCCAATGCATAGTTTGCTGCTTGATGCAGATCTGCCTCTGAGTTTTTGGGGTGAGGCAATTCTGACTGCCTGTTACATACACAACAGGCTGTGGAGTTCTGTGGTTAATACTACTCCCTATGAGTGTTTGTTTGGTAAACAACCTTCCATTGCACATCTGAGAGTCTTTGGGAGTTTTGCTTGGGTGCACATCCCCAAGGGGCAAAGAAGGAAGGGGGAGCCTAAGGCCCAGCGTATGCGTTTTGTTGGCTATGAGCCCAACTGCAAGGGGTATCGTGTGTAGGAGGCTGCAGCAGTTCTAAAATAAGTGGTGGTGGGGCTTTGTTTGATGTGGAAGGAGGAATCAACCAAAAAAGAGAAATTGACTTATGCCTGCATATATCACTAACAGGATGCCAGCCACAGTGTAATTCCACAGGCCAACTGTACCTTCCTAAATCCAGATTCAGTCAACGTGTTAAGACTATTTTATTTTATTTTTAGCTTAAAGCTGCAACAGGAACTTGGGAACATCGGTTTTACAACTAAAGCATCAACATTAAATTGTTAAAGAATATTGACTCATTAACATTAAAATGTTAAGAATTTTCATGGTACTAATTTGTTATTTATATTGTTTAATTAACAGTCATTAAATTTTTAAATTAAAATGTCATTTTAAATTATCACAAATGGCCAGTAACAAATTAAAGCATTGAGAAATGGCAATCATTTACTCAAAATTAGTGCTGTTGGTGTTCAACAAATAAAGCAATACATTTCAAGTTGTTATTGAAAAATTTAACACATGATGGATAACAAATTAATCTCTAACAAGATTTTGCCTGAAATTCTGTATCAGACTTCACAGCATTTTATTGTAAATATCTAAAGTTAAAAAGCCAAAAAAGGATAAGAGCATGTTCTTCATGCCTTACATCTTTTATGCAGGTATTTACTGCAAAAAGGATCTTTCCAACTGTCAGAGTAACTTTTTGTAGCCTGGCATTCCCTTAGGAAAAACGTACAGACAGTTGTTCAACATCTGGTAGTCTCTTTCTCTGCTTGAGAACTGAATATTTACCATGGGTCTGGGAGCCATGCTTTCATCCTGAAGAAAAGTTCAAGGTCTCAAGTGACATTCCATTCTTAAATGAAAGCAAATGATTCCATCAGAAAATACCTTATCTGCAGTATTACTCAACCAACATGAATTACAGATGGCACGTAGATTATTTCTACAAGTGAGCTGTAAACTTAGGCAGTATGGAGGGGAGTATTCTATATTTGGCAACCAAAGGCTCCAGTTAAGCAACTCAGTTATATCAATCTAATTACTATCAGCACCAAATACCATTATACTCAACAGCAATTTTTTAAATTAAATTAAAAAAGTAGTGTTTTCTCACAGTATTTTACTATGTGTCTTTTGCATGTTTGCACAGATATAAGCCTCACTGTGTCCAGTGGGGCTAACTCCGTCCTTTGGCCTTAACTTTGATCTTTGAATGTGAGACACATTGTATGCATTAGTTTGTCAGACATGTTTGTACTTTGTTTTAGAGCTCTTCACAGAATTCTAGTGGATTTCAAACTCAAACCAATCCTGGGAAGTCTACACATGTGATACAGATGACTTTACTGTTTCTTTTTTGCATGATTTTCCTAAGCCACCCTGGGATTTATTTTTTTAATGTTGAAGGACAGGGTATGGATTCATAAGATAAATGCCAAATATTATAATAGAATGCAGTGAATGTACCTTACATGCGGCATTGGTGAGTCATTTCTCAAACAGGTAATAAATTATCATGGCATCCCTTAACAAGAGTGAAACAACTATGGATAAGTCCAGTCAAATAATGGATTTACAAATACAGAAACAAATACAGAAAGAGAGAAAAGCGAACAGTAAAAGTTGGAATCACATAATCAGATGGAAAAGGCTAGTGTAGAAGGAACACTACAATTCTATATATGTCTACTTAGAAGTAAGTTCCATTGAGTTAAATGAGATTTGTTGCTGTTGTTGTGTACCTTCAAGTTGTTTTTGACTTATGACAACCCTAAAGGGTTTATCATGGGGTTTTCTGGGGCTGAGAGTGTGTGACACACTCAAGGTCACCCAGTAGGTTTCCATGGCTTAGTGGGGAGTCGAATCCTGGTCTTCTGGGTCATAGTCCAGTGCTCAAACCACTACACCATGCCAGTTCTCTTCTAGATAAATGTGGATGTTATATGCATATCCCACACTTCCTCTAGTGATCACAAGGTGGCCCTCTCTCTTCCCCGTTATTTCATCACAACAACACTGTGAGAATGATTGGCCAAGGCTCATTCTATCAGTTTCATGCCTCAGTAGGAACCTGGACCTCCCAAGTCCAAGTATTTGCAGTATAACACCTACACCACACTGTCTGTCGGGTTGTCCCAGGCTGCTTCCTAATAGCATGAGCTGACAAGTTCCAGATTCAGATCTCAGTCTTGCTTTATTCTGAACACTCATGCAACTTATTGTTGTTAGCTAAACCTTATCCTTCCAGCCCCCCACCTCCATTCATCACAACATGAAATATGTTGATAAAACTGACATCTGTTATATGACTGTTGTGAAGACGATTGGAAGCTGAACATACGTCAAGTATTTTGAACCTGCCACCTTTTGTAAATATGCTAAGTATTGCTACTGAACAGCATGCCAATCATTTGGAGTGTTTTCACAAATTGCACAGAAATTAACACTCACACAAAAGATTTTCACTGTATCTGCACTTCAGTCTCGAAGCTGTTTTTCTGCAAGTAATGGAAAGCAAAGGAGAAAGGCAAGATAAGCAGTTTCTGAGACATGTTAACCTGTCGCTCATAAGGAATACCCTGAATTCACATGTGCTTTTGAGTATGTGTATTTTGACCTGTAGATTTATATAATTTTATTTAACTTTATTTTGATTTTTTTGGGGGGGAGGGAGCGATTGTTGTGCAAATACTGAAGCCCAAATAGTATTTCAGGTGCCCAGCTGGTCTAAGCCAACCTCTTTTCTAAATGTCCAGCAACCAGGACTAAAATCATGTGAGATACTGTATAGATGTTCTGTTCTTCATTGTCTATCCACACCGTGAAAAATACATTTCCAGTCTTCCCCATCTTTGTTTCATTCTATCTTCTCCCCACAGATTTCCTATCAGCAGTCTGAATTCCAGCCTGAGCCAGCAACGTGGGCCAGGCGTTTAGATGGGAAACCACCATCAGTAATGTCATACATGTGGGAATGACAGTTGTTATTAGTAATGTCTCTCCCCCCGTCACCAAATTGATATTCAAGATGTGCAGGGACTTCTTCCTAATCCTTTTCTTGCATTCAGGAACTGGTCAGAAAATTGAAAGAATTAGTTACAGAGATATAACCATGGGAGCTTCATGGACGCTCAGCCAACCCAAACTGGAAGATTGAAAAGTTACTTTTTTTTTGGAAAAAAGTTCCCAGAATTTCTCACAGCTAGAATGACTATTGGCTGTGGGAGCTGCCATCTTCAAAGAATATCTTTTCCAAGCTTAACTCCAAATGTCTTTCTGGCTTCCCTTAACAGAGCAGGGACTGGTAATTGACCTACCTGAGCCTCCCTGCATGTAACTCCATTTTCCTAGGGAAGGAGGTGGACATAATTGCAACTATTGTGCTTGTAAACACCTCACTTACAATATCTCACCTACTTTTCTTTGAACTATGATGGCCATCCTCATTATCCTCTAAATGTCTAGCTACAGGAGACAGTATGGTGACGGGGGTGGGCAAATTGTGAAACAGGGATGGGCAAATTGTGGCCCGTGAGCCCTGAGCCCCACTTTTGTGGCCTCTGACATGCCCCACCAGCCTCCCAAAGCTCCCAATGATTAACATTTTTTTTATGACACAATTTTTGGCCCCAAACCTTGCAGAAGTCCCCACAAATACATGAAAACTCAGAAAAATACCCAACCATCACAAGAACCTCAGAACCCCATACATACCCCCAATACCTCTGTGCTCACTCCTTTTGTCATTTTGAGAAGGTACTTGGGCTTCTTGGGCTTTGCTCTGTAAATCCGGGGCAGGGAGCACGTGGCCTTCCAGAGTGCAAACTCCATGCGTGTGCACTACTGGCTATGCTGGCTAAAGATGATGGAAGGTGCAATCCAGCATCTGGAGGGCTACTTGTCTCCTACTTAATGTAAAGCCTACAATAAACATCATTTCTAGAACATGGCAAAATCTTAATTTGTCAGCATCACATATTACCACAGGACACACAACAGTGTTGGTATGATCCTAGTGCAGTACTGAGAATGGGTTGTTGTTGTTGTTGCTGTTGTTGTGTGTCTTCAAATCATTTCTGAGGCTATTTCCGCACGAGACGGTTATAGTGCTATGATTCCACTTTCAACATCCTATGGAATCCTGGGGTTTGCAGTTTTGGGAAGGGCTGGCTGGTCTCGTGCAGAAATGGCCTGACTTATGGTGACTCTAAGGTTAACCTATCACAGGTTTTTCTGAGGGCTGAGAGACTGTGTGATGCACCCAAGGCCACCCAGTGGATTTAAGGCTGAGTGGAGAATTGAACCCTGGTTTTCACGGTCATATGCCAGTGCTCAGACCACTACAACACACTGTCTCTCACTGTGAATGGGTAAGATACATTGAATACAGAGATCCTAAACCACACCTGGTTCAAAGCAAGCTCAATTACACTCCACAGGACTTACTTTTCAGTAGTCCTGAATAGCATTACAGTGTGAAGGAGCTGATTTGTAGTCAGGGAAACAGTCTCTGTTTTTATACTTCAATTGAGGCTGTTACTTTGGTTCTTTATGTATATTACTTTATGCTATCTCCTTCTGAATTTAAACAGGTTATTGTAACTTTCGTACTTTTTGTCTTTTGTTATTTTATATTTGATTATTGGCATTTAACTTTTTTATTGATTTTTTTTATTAAAAAAGGTACATCTTTAAAACAACTCATAATTCACAAATTCAAAATCTAATTTTCATTCAGGTATATAGTTCACTTGTGGTATCTTGGCCTTCTGTGTTAATCAGATTGTTGGTTGTTGGGATTTATTTTCTGTTTGTGTGTGTATCTCTGTGTGGGTCATTGACGAACATTTTCTCATCCCAGTTCCCCTAAACATCTTTACTTGTATGGCTTCTGGTTTTCAATAGCACCCAATTCAGAGTATTTAGGACAACATCTTGCTAATATTATTGTGGCATTGGGCTATAATTGATTCATGAGGAACACAGTGTGTGTGTTTATCTGAATGATATCATATGGGTTTTGAGGCACATCATATGCAGGAGGTGGCCTTTTGTGGGAAAAGGAGCCCCGAACCAAACCAATGTGGCATAATCTATTGGGCACCAACAGACGAATGTTCTCAGCCCCTGGTCCTCCAGGCATTTTAGCCTTCAACACCCAGAATTCTCAGTCAGCAGTCAATGATCAGGGTTTTTGGAAGCCCGTTTTATATCATAGCAGTGGGGGTGAATTTTCATGCATCTGTGGTTGAAGATTAAAAAAAAAACCAAGCAAACTAGAAACCATGGCAAAGAACTGAACTTTTTGTTTGTTTCATATGGGCAGATGGGATGAATGACAACCTCTAAGTAGCCAGATTTTTATTACAGATTTCTGTAACAGATTTTGACTTTTCTTCAAGGACTTCCTGGCTCTGCATTCTGCCAGCTGGTGGAACTGATGTCAATGGAATTATGAATCTGCTCTGGGTTTTAGTCCAAACGTTATAAAGGAGCAACCCAAAGTACTGAATCCTACTCCCAATATAGGTTCAATACTTTGGGTGGCTTTTAAAAATTTCAGATTAAAGCATGTGACGGAGTGCCACCCTATTGACACTGGACCTACCAACAGGTTAGAGACACTCCAGGATATTAATCTAACACCCTCTAACTCAGGTGTTGTGACTACAGTTGCCATCATCCCTCCAGACAGCATGGACAAAGCTCGGGAATGATAGTTCGGAAAGATCTGCCGCCTAACCCACACACTGCGGTGGCTCTTTTGCTTTCGAGGTCACCGTGGCCTGTAATGAGCGAGCGGGCGATTCGGCGGGCCTCCGGAGGGAGAGGAGTAAATCACACCGTTTTAATAGGAGATCGTCTTTTTATTTGACCTCAAATAAAATTGACTGAAAGTAAACTTTCAAGCCGCAGCAGGCGAGATGGCTCGAGAAGGCAGGACGCACCTTTGGTGCCCGAGCAGGAGGTTCGGCTGCCTTCTCCTCGCCCTGCGTGTAAACACAGCCCCTAATCTGCGGTAAACCGTGACTATTACTTTTGGCAGCCTCGCCCACCCGCTCCACACAAGGGCACGGGGAGGGACGGCGGGGAGTCCTTGGCTCGGCGCTGCTGCCCGCTCCGCAAATTGAATCCATGCGCGCGGAAACCAGCGAGGGCGCTTTATCTGCGGCCCACGTGCTTCCCTCCCTCCTCTCTCTCTCTCTCTGCACGCCAGACGGCCAAACTTCTGATATTCCCACTTTGCAGCCCCCTCCCCGCGGCTCGGCCGGCCCGCAACTGAGCAGCGCCAAGTCAGCCCCCACCCCCTTCCCTTCCGAGTCCCCCCGTCTCTCTCCTTCCCTCCCTCCCTCCCTCTGCCGTCTCTCCTTCCAATCCGCTGGGTCCGTCCTTCCTCCTGCCCTGCCCTCTCCCCTTCTCGCATCCGATCTTCCAGCGGGTCCCTGGGGGCAAAGTGTGGGAAGTGCGAGTTTCCGCTCCGGTTGTCTGTCCCGGGCTGCCTCCCCCGCCTCGCGGTCCAAGCCCGGCGAGCAGCCCAGGCAGACCAAGGAGGCGGCCGTCGGAGGGAGGCGGAGAACCGATCGCGGCGGGGCTGGTCATTCTCCTCGCCGCACGAGCGGGCGATGGAGCCTCCATCGGGCTGGGGTTCCAGCCGGGAACCGCCGGCCCCCTGAGCCGGGAAGAAGGGGCAGCAGGCGGAGGAGGCGGCGGGCAAGGCTGGGGGACAGAGAGAGAGAAGAGAGAGTCCTTTTCCTGCGCGATCTCGCCTTTCCCGCTATTCTGCTCCAAGCCTGGCTCGTAGGCTCGAGAAACGGCTCGCCCAAGCTTGGAAAAGAGCCCGATTCTTCGCTGCTGCGTCGGAGGCGGGGATGCCGGAGAGACGCCGAGGGAGGGCGGGAAGCAGCCCGCCGCTCATCCGGGAGGGATGGAGCCGCCGCCGCCGCCGCCGCTGCTGTTGCCGGTCCAGCCGTGCGCGGTGCGCCTGATGCGCTTGCTGCTCGCCTGCTGCTGGTGCCTGGCTCTGCTTCCCCCGGCGGCCGAGCCCATCTGCCCGGAGCCCTGCGACTGCCAGCAGCAGCAGCACCTCCTCTGCACCAACCGGGGCCTGCGGGCGGTCCCCAAGGCTGTCGAGCCGCAGGACATCCTCACCTACAGCCTGGGAGGCAACTTCATTGCCAACATCTCGGCTTTTGACTTCCACCGCTTGGTGGCGCTGCAGCGCCTAGACTTGCAGTACAACCGGATTCGGACTCTGCACCCGAAAGCCTTCGAGCGCCTGGGGCGCCTGGAGGAGCTTTATCTGGGTAACAACCTCTTGGCGGCCTTGGCGCCGGGTACGCTCCGGCCCTTGGCCAAGCTGCGCATCCTCTACGTGAATGCCAATGAGATCAGTTACCTGAGTGCGGCTTCCTTTGCTGGGCTGGGCAGCTTGGTCAAGCTGCGGCTGGACGGGAACGCTTTGGGCTCTCTGGGGGATGCCACCTTTGCAGGGCTGACCAATCTGCTGTACCTGCACCTGGAGACCAACCGTATCCGCTGGCTGAGCCGCAACGCCTTTGCTGGCCTGGGTAAACTGCGCTTCCTTGACCTGTCTGGGAACCAGCAGAGTTTGTTGCACCACCCAGACACCTTCCGGCCTCTGCACTTACTTAACACCCTTCTGCTGTCTGGCAACAACATCCAGCAGTTAGGGAAAGGGCTGTTCCAGCACCTGACCAACTTGGCCAAGTTGTCACTGAGCAGCAACCGCCTGGCGTGGTTGGCATCGGAGGCCTTCACTGGGCTGAGGGCCCTCAAGGAATTGCGGTTGGAAAGCAACCTCCTAAGCCAACTGCCCCCTCATCTGCTGCAGCCCCTCCATAACCTAGAGGTGTTGGACTTGAGCCACAATCGGCTGGTTGGCTTCCATCCTGATGCCTTTGGACACCTGCGCAAGTTGAGAGAGCTCAGTTTGCAGGAAAATGCACTAGCCACAGTGTCTGGAGACCTCTTTGCCTCCAGCCCCGCTCTGTACCAGTTGGAACTCGATGGCAATCCCTGGAGCTGTGATTGCCACCTGCGGGGCCTGAAGCGTTGGCTGGGTTCCTGGCACGCCCAGGGAAGGCTCCTGACAGTCTTCGTGCAGTGCCGCCAACCACCTACCCTGGCAGGAAAGTACCTTGATTACCTTGAGGATGTGCAGCTCCTCCCTCCTGCCAATGGTTCTTCTTCTTGTTATGAGGAGTTGGCCTCTCCTTCTCCACACCATCAAGGCAACAGCAGCTTCAGCCCCGCAGGCCTCGGGCAGGAGAAGCTCAGCTCCCTGCCTTCTCTGTCACCCATGGTGGGCTCCCAGAAGATGATAGCCCCAGTGTTGGAAAGAGGCAGCCAAGGCATTGATGTGAGCCTTGTGACCTCAAAGCCCAGCTTGCTTATTACTACTAAGCCGCTTTCGCCTGGTGCAGCTTGGCCAAGGAGGGCAGGGAAACACCACTTGGTCTCTTCAGTCTCTGGCACCCCACCGCTGGTCACTGACCCCTGTGATTTTAACAAGTTGTTTTTGTATAACCTGTCAGTGGAGGCTGTGAACACCAACACTGTGACTGTGCGCTGGGGAGTCCGCCCCCATCGCAGCCCTCGCTTGCTGGGGCCCGTACGTTTCAGGATCCTCTTTGATCGTTTCGGAGCAGCAGTCAAGTTTCAGCGTTTTGTGTACATCCCTGAATGGAGTGAGCCAGTAGCCACCCTGCAGGAGCTGCACCCAGATACCCCTTACCTGGTTTGCGTGGAGGGAGTGATGGGGGGCCGCGCCTGCCCGGTGGCCCCACGGGACCATTGTGCAGGGCTGGTCACCTTGCCTGAAGAGGGTGTGGGGGCAGCGGCTGCTGTGGCAGGTGGGGCCCGAAGCTTGGACCAACAGCTCCTCACCCTTGTGCTGCTGGCAGTCAATGCGCTGCTGCTCTTCTTGGCCCTGGCGGCCTGGGCCTCCCGCCTGGTGCGGAAGAAGGTGCTGGGCTGCCGGCGGCGGAAGGCGGCATCACCCGTACATGTGAGGCAGATGTATTCGACCCGTCGGCCCCTCCGCTCCATGGGCACTGGTGTCTCTGCTGACTTTTCTGGTTTCCAGTCTCACCGTCCACCCCGTAGTGCTGTCTGTGCTCTGAGTGAGGCTGACCTCATTGAGTTCCCCTGTGAACGCTTCATGGACAGTGGCGCAGGAGGGAACAGCAGTGCCCGGCGGGGAGAGGATCATCTCTTGCAACGCTTTGCAGACTAAAGACATAGCCTAGGTTATGTTAAGATCTAGTAGCTGCTGGTGTTACAATCTAGCATTGTCTGCTGGGAATTGTAACCTCTGTTGGCTTTATGGAGGCCTGTCACCACACAAAAGGATGGTTTATCAAACCAGTGCTGGGTGGGTTCTAGAAGAGAATAAACTTTTTAAAAAGAGATAGCCCATACAAAAATAAGACTTTCTTGAGATTATTGAAGGCCATATTTACTTAAGGACTGCCACCTTCTTGTTTAGGGACCAGACCTAAGACCTTTCCACATTACACTGTTATAGTGCTATTACTCCATTTCAACATCCTATGGAATCCTGGAGTTTGCAGTTTGAGGAGGGACGTTTTGAATTCTTAGCCAGAGAGTTCTTTGGCCTCAATCAACTACAAACCCCAGAATTTCACAAGATGTTGAAAGTGGAATAATAGCATTATAATAATGTAGTGTGGAAAGGCCCCTAGTTACAGGTGGATTCCACCACTATTCTCTGTATACCACTATTCTTTACTGTAGCTGGGTGGGCAGTGGTTTCTGTCTGTAAGCTCATGGGTAGGAACCACTATGACCAAGTCTTTGTCAGCTGAGTTTTGTAGCAATCCAATCATTAGTTGCCACATTGAGACAATCTCTCTCTCTGTCTTCTAAAATCTGTTAATAACCCCTAACCAGTGGATACAACTTTGTAGCTAGTCGTACTTGTTCTTGGTAAAGAAATGGACTAAGATAATAAGAGTAAAACGACAGCAACAAAAGTAGGTAGTCCTGTATGAGTGTTCATATCTGGACTGATTTCTGTGCTTTTCAGGAGGTTATGTACTACACTACACATGTATAGTATTTTTATACCATTTTAATTGCCATCACTCTGTCCGATGGAATCCTGGGACTGGTAGTCTGGTGAAAGAATTCTCTGCTGGAGTGCTGTAGTTGAGGGGCAAGAGCTTTCTAGCAGAGCTAAATCGCCAAACTACAGATCTCAGGCTTCTATAGGATGGAGGCATGGCAATTAAAGCAGCATCAAACTGCTAGCACTGTGCAATGCAGATGCACTCCAGGTTGCCTTTAATTCCAGTCTTTCACCATTTTAAATGCCATTCATATGATCAAATCCAAGGAGTCTTTGTTCACAGGACTACAATCTGATATAGCTGTTATTTCCCTTGTGAGAACAGTTTTCAGTGCAACTACTTGAGCAGTAACATAAATCCTTAACTAGTATGCTGCCATCTAAACGAATGGGTCCTATGCATTCCACTGCTACCACCGCAAGGGGTATGCTGGTACTGCTGAGCATAGATTTCATGCATTTGGAACAATGGACAGAGCAGGGATCATCACAGGGTTCCTTCATGGAATGGCAGGAATGAGCTGTGAAAGACAGCAGTGTCTAAACTGGCCCTAAGTGCTTGTAGGAATGAAGGCCTTAGTGTTTGCCTTTAAATGAATGATATTTAAGAGGCTGAATTCAACAATCATTGCAACAGCTTTTATTTAAGACGAGCCAGGTTTGCCACTCTTTTGACAAATAATGTGAACACAAATTACTACTGTGGCAGAGGGAGTATTCTTGAATTATTAGTATTTAACACTGACTTTTAAAGCTTTTAAAATGTATTAGCTCTAGGGTCTTTGACCAAAACATTATCCCCC
The DNA here is from genome assembly GCA_948472985.1 of Iguana delicatissima. Classification (NCBI taxonomy): domain Eukaryota; kingdom Metazoa; phylum Chordata; class Lepidosauria; order Squamata; family Iguanidae; genus Iguana; species Iguana delicatissima. The sequence continues at coordinate 829,859 of CAOKZL010000168.1, read as the reverse complement.
TCAAGAAGTGCCTTGAAAATGAATGTTTAACATGTAATTAATTTGAAGACTTTAGAATGGTGCTTTTTATATTGACCAGAACTTTTTTAATTAAACGAATGTGAGGTGCTTTAATGTGTGTTCTGTGTAAGTGTGCAAATAATGGTTACAACTCATGTTGCTTTTGCAAGGAAGACTAAATTTTTGATACCACTAGGAAAAAAAGCAACAACACTAACCTAAGTTTATTATAATTATTTTAGAATGACTTATTTTTACAGTGGTCTTGAATAAACACTTTTGGTACTTCTGTAGCTCAGCACGTTTACCTTTTTTTCTTCTTTTTATGTGTCTTGCATATGCAGTTAGAAAGTGAATTGGTGACCTTGACAATGAAGAGTAGCTATGAAGGAGACTGGTTGATAGATAACATCAGTATACAGTTTTTGACCTCCTAAAAATAGCAGTCCAAAGCATAATTCAACTCTCATGCCATTTACTCAAGCTTCCTCATGGACTGTACTTGTGGAGACATTGTGCCTTGCCTTTAAATAAATTAACCTATTTTCCATTCATAGGCTTAGGTTTAATTCATAGTTTGGGATCTTCAGTCTTTTCATTTATAATCCTCCTCTCCAGAACAGTTTTCAGGCCAGTCTTCCTTTTTTGAGCAGCCTAGAGAAAGCTCTGCTTAGATTTCTTTACATTCAAAGTTTTGGATGCAAGATTTGAATTATAGTTTGAGAGCTGACACAGGGCATGGTAGACAGGGAGAAGAGATGGTTTAATGTCGTCATGTTACCGTCCCTCGCTTGCCCTGTTTTGGTGCCTGGTTGCTTCCATCCAGAAATCTTCAACTGTATTCTCATGACCCCTCCCTAAATTGCAAACCTTAGGATTCCATAGGATGTTGAAAGTGGAATAATAGCACTGTAACCATCTAGTGTGCAAATGGCCTTGGTCTGAACTATGTGGTCAGAGGTGCTCTTTCCCTTAATTCTTCTACCTGCACACTACTGTTTTGTATTTAACTACAGTTGGTGGACCTGGAGATTTTCAGTAGAGCTGCAGACTCCTGAAGTTTGTCCACACAATTCTAGGTTTTAACTTTGCATTAAGAACAAGGCAGATGTAATAATGTGTAAAAATGCCTTTTTCTATTGAGCATATCTGGCCAAGGGGCAATATAAGTCAATAGGCCTTCCAAAATAAAATCATCATCAAATGCTTCCGTTTAGAAGTTAGAACTTTTCAAGTAATAGAAGGTTCCTTATTTATTTTTAATAAACCCTCTTTTTCTGATTGACTGGCAATTTCTGAAATTATAAATACCGTTTTTCTTGAGAACACTGCCCACAATGAAGCAAATCCTTGTCTTGACAGCACTAAGAAGATGCTGTCACAGCTCTATATCAATAAGGAGTGGGGGGTAGGGAGGAGAAGGAATGTCAGTTTACTAAAATGCTGTCCTCTCAAGCCTGAGAAAAGTTGCCTGCCCCCTCCCATGTGCATAGCAATGAACTCAGGCTCACAACAGATGTGTACAACACACAGAATTCCATTCCATTTGTGTAATTTGGGAAGCAGACACTGGAAAGCAGTGAAGGCATAATTTTAATAGTGCTTCAAGGAAGCAATATTCACAAGCCACAAATTAACGTATTTGCTTCTTATATGTTATGCCATACTATCTATAAAAACACTGCAATGTTCTTGAAGCGTATTTAAGAAACAGGTGATGATAAAATGTCCTCGTGTTTCCTTAGTTCAGAAATGAGGCCAGTGCTTATACACCCAAAACAGCACCAACTGCATAAAAAGGGGAAAAGGGAAGGCATCAGCGGATTCAGTCTGGAGAAATTCTGTATATGCAGAAAACATTTTTTGAGGGGAAGAAACTAAAATGTTTTTTTAAAAAACAGCTGGTTGGAGACTGAGAATACTGAGTATCTACAGAATCTTTTGTGTCTGAGCTGGAATAACACCAAGCTAGGGAAATGGCAGGGAACACCTAAAAGAAGGTCTGGCTGGGTGGCACACTGTACAGGAGCCCTCCCTTACAACATTTTGGTCCATTTCTGTTTCAAGATTATTAAAGTAAACTAGGTCCTTTAATGCCCACTAATCATACAGCCACAGATAAGAGAAAGGGTGTCCTTTACATTCATGTTTTTAACTGGAAATTCTATATTGTTCTGGGATGTATTGTGTTCTCCCATCTGAGTGAAACCATGGACCCCAATACCTCTAGATATGGCTGGTGGCATGGAACATGATGGCCACATGCTGAGGAAGGGGTCTGGCCAATCCAGCCCTGCAAGGGTGGCAGCCTACAACAGGGTATAGAGGGCAGCCATCATACTGTGCCCTTGAGACTAATCTCTCCGGACCTCACTTTTTCTTTGGTGGAGGACTGCTCTCTCCCAGCTTCACAGATATAACAAACCTATGTGCTGATTTAAGTAAATCTGCCTCCTAGCCAGTGAAGATGATACTGCATACTTCAATCAGAGGAACGCATGAGAAACAATTCTGGTTTTAGAAAACAATCTTAATGCACACATTTCTAGGGTCTTATTATGTATGCCAAATTTCAGGTTTCCAGGTTTCATGGTCTTCAAGCTGTTATTCTGAAAGACACATTTTCTTTTATTACTCTACACAGAGAACAAATGAAGAAATTCCTAGCGCTGAGTCAAAATGGAACTCTTCCTTGTCCATTTTGCCTCCAGGTGCTGCAGGGTGCAAAGATCATGGACATACTAGCAGTTTGGATATGACTGCAAGTAGTTCATGTAACTTCTGTTGGGAGTTGTTTCTTCAACACAAGTTCCTTCCTACCCAGATGTCACCAGAGGACAGGAAGCATTGCTTCCTGATTCAGCATTCACTCTGAAGTTGCCATAATGACTGCATGCTATAATGTTTCCTGACCCCAGTCTGGCATTCTCTGGGTAAGAAGAATGTTAGACTACAGAGCAAACGGGAGTATGTTGTAGCTAATAGAGAAACATGTCAACAGACAGTAGTAGATAGGTATGAATGGGATGGGAGGGAGTGTCAGGTTTCATTAGCTTTATCCTATCCCATGCTCTCAGGTTCAACTTCTTGGGGAAAAAACCCACAAAGAACACTTGGCTCAGGCCTTAACTATCACATATATTTTAGGACAAATGACAAGCTGAACTAGCTTAACCAAAGGTCAAGTTTGAAAATGACTGGCAGGCATCTTAGGAAGGCACGTCAGAGTTGCCATGAAAATACAACACATTGTTGGTTGTTTAATATATTATGACTGCATTTTTACTTTCAGAAATTGGGAAGAGATACTCATGATATTTTTGCCTCACACAGTAAAATAACTTCTTTGGCCTAGTCCCTAGGGTGTCATACACCTTGATTTTGGGAGTTGGCAGGGAACTATTTGTGAGTCTGTCTTAGACTACAAGATGTTGTGGACTGGCCCTGGGTTTGAACTTGAGTCTCATTGGTTTAAAGGCAACACTTTTAACAGCTTTGCCATGCTAGAGTCTTATGCAAGTGTGGAAGTAGGGTGGAGAAATAACTTGATGGCAGTGTTCCAGCAGGACTGATGACTAATGAGTACAAGGGTACGATTTTGTATATTGTGTGTGAATGTAAACTCAAGGGGATTCTCTGGCTTCTTGTAGAGTTCATTCCATTCCTGCATCTCACTAACTCACTGCTGCCAGAGGTGATCTGCCTCCCTGATTCATAAGACTGTGCTTCTTGTGAAGTAAAATACTTGGCTGCTGACACAAGCCACATTACATGTGCTTTGAGAAATGTTTCCCCATGCAGGATGACCTGGCTGTTTCATGAACAATTTGTTATCCTTGCTTGTAAACAGACCGAAGAATGAGTAAAGTAAGCTGTTTTGGAGAAGGAACAGCTGTAGCATTCAGTTAATGTTTATTAGGTGTTTAGCAAGCAAATTAGACTAATGAAGGCACAGCCGGTTGTTTTCCTTCCAAATTAAACTGTTACTCTTCAAGTAGCCATAGAAACCATAACTAAACTGGGCCAAATTCAACCCCGATATGGGACCTTTCAAGCAACTGAAATGTTTAACTGCTTTAACTGAAATCAAGCTCCTCTTCCTTTTAGCCTATCTTGAGGGGGCTTAATAATCCTTGATCAAATCAGCCACACATCATCCCCTATTATACTGTTCTCTGGCACACATAACCAGAGTCAGGGAACTGGACTGGTCACAGTCTGGTGAGCCTGGTGACACAGCAGGTCCCATCCCCATGAAACTCTGCCACTTCTGATATTGTCCCTCTTCTCTCTCCTCTCACTGGTCATTTTATGGGTCTTTGTGTTGAGATAATTATAGAGCTGCTGGTGTTCCTTGCACACTTGCCTGGAAGTAAGACCCACTGAAGACAATAGCCTGTGCTTCCAAGTAAATGGGTTACACTCGAGATTTCCTTTCTGCAGACAGCAAGATCTCTGTAATCTTCTATGTAATATTTTCAGAGGCATGGAAAAGCTGCTGTGGGAACCAAGAAGTAGGAAGATCTACTTCCACCACCCTGTTGCATGTATCTGAATCTTTTTCCAGACAATTTTTTTTTATAGGATTGCACTGCATGTATTTAGATTAGAAGTCTTCTGTGGGGCATGGGTCATTTTGTGCCATTATGCCTCACTAGAGTTTACTTCACTGCTTGCCTTTTAAAACAGCAGTGGGGAACATGGATCCCTGGCCATTTTTTTTTTCAAAAAAGCTTCACCACCCCTGACTTAAATGGTATTTGAATATGGATGGACTACTGAAGTGTATGTTGACTTCAGTGTGAAGTTTCAATATCAGTGTTGGCTGCATTAGAAATGGACGCTACAGGGCTTATGTGGTACAATCATAATCCTGTGGAAACTGTGACAAAGCTAGCTCTGCAGAAGTTTTATCATTTTGATTTGTAGAGGGCAAAATCTTCCTTCCTGCCATCCAAGCAAGTGAAAATTCATGCCCAAGTGAAAAGCAAAGATGTGCAAACATTCAGGTTTTGAGCTGTAGGAAAAGCACTTAGACATTTTCTCTTTTCAGTGGTAATTTCCAGCAGATTAGCATGCTACACTGCTGCAGAAAAATAAGGTCTTGACATCTTAGAAACTAAAATATTTAATCCTTGAAAGCTTATATTGTAATAAATCTGTTCTTATGAGAATAGGCCAACTGCAGTGAAAAGGGCTTGTTAATTACAACTAACAATTTCATTTCATTTTGGTGGCTTATGTAGGTGGAATCTTGTTCTGCAGTGTAGACAGCATAATGGAAAATTCAGCCATCCTATACAAAGCATGAGAGACTGAGTCCATTTCTACATGGCATTGCTGTCCTCCAGTGGGGACATGTTGGCAGCAGTCTGCAAGTTGTGCTTTCACATGATACTTTTGTGGTCCTGCTGCACTTGTGGTCCCCACTTGTCATGATTGCAGGATATTCCATTAATGGAAAAAATCCATTAATGCCTGTGATTGCATGACACTTTTGTCAGTGGTGGCCATGTGAAAAGGGCAGAAGCACAATCTAAGCACTTCCTTTCCCAGTGCAGCATGGGAAAGAGGCCAGCTGCACTGTGGAAGGAAGGTGCATGTCACTCGCACTTCGATCTGCAGGCAGCTGGCTGGGTGTGAAGAGAAGCATTGGGGACATGGTCCCATCCTGGCAAAAGCACTACCGGGATTGTGACAGGACATCACTGGAAGGAGGTAAGGTGTGGAAATAGCCTGAGAGCAAGTATTACAGGTTAGGAAATGTTACTGGTCCAAAGACCTAGCTGATCATGTATGCTTTGCAGAGTCTTGGAACTTATTTGATTTCTAATACAGAAGGATTGGAACAGATCATTTCCAGACAGCTCTCAACCCATAGTAAAAGGCTTTTGCTTTCATATTCTTTGTCAGATGATGAGGTCTACTCAAACCTGCACAGTGAATAGAGTTCCTTTGCCTGAGCTGCGAACTATGCACATAGTCTCATTGGGCCCTGTTACCCTGTGACTTGGGGGTCCCGTGAGGGGCACCCAAATAACCACAACAAACAGAACAAGATGGAGAAATTAGCTGGAGCACTGTCTTGGCTAATGAGAGGCAGGGTAACTTAGCAGGGATCTATTACCCTATGTCTACAGCGTCAGGTCAGTGAGGAGGCAAATCGTTCAAATAACAATTAAGATTTATTAAACAGTTATTAAAGAAAAGCACAAACACACTCCTAACTAGGAAAGGAAAATAGAGTTCAAGGGGGAATGGGTGATACGCCACCTGTCCTGCAGTCCTGGGGAAGCCAATTGTAGAAGAGGAAACCGGGCGTGGCAGCCGAGGGGAATCTGCTGAACTGAGCGGCAGCAAGGCAGAGTAGAAGTCCAGAGCAATCTGGCGAGAGTTCCAAAGAGCTCTCAGAACTAGGGTTTTTTATCAGGGAAAGAACGACCGTAGGTTAGTCTGGTCTTGGGCGAAAACAATAAGTTTTGTGTTGGAGACAATGCCTCCTAAAGGTCAGAATTTACATGATTGAATTATGTTCTGAATTGACAACAGTATGGCTGGTATGCAGATGCGGCTAGCTCAGCAGTTAAGCACTTGGCTCGCCAGAGTGTCCTCTCAGGGCAGAGGGTCTCTTTGTTTATTGTGCATTGGTAATGAAGGTGTTTGTTTTGGGAGGTCCCCTAAAGCAGTCCTGGCTATTTCTGGCTTGGTTTGGTGGGAGCAACTGAAGGGGTTAAATCCAATGCCACTTGAATAGGAAAAATAAGCGAATTGAATTGTGCCTCTGAGTAAATTGCAGATGTCTGTCTTATCTCAAATTTTAGAGAATGGCCTTGCAACAGTTCTGGGAATTTACAGGGAGGCACTATACTCTCTACCATTATTTTGTATCATCTTCTAAACTAATTCTTTGTTCTCTTCTGTACACGTGTATACCAGTCAATGATGTAATGGAAAAGTTAACTAAAGATCTCTTTTTCTCCAGTGATGGGCAGGCTAAGTAAATGATTGATTGCTGACATAGAAGGCAAAAGGTATATAGTGATGCTACCTCAATTAATCGACACAACAGTTCTGAAATAACTGTTGCCCTTGCGCAAGGTATTGTAATAAAACTGGTTTTTTGATTTTTCCCTGAAACCTGGTTTTCGCCTCTTTCTTGGCCACAACACAACAAATAGTAGCCATGCCTAGCTTTGCGCTTGTTCGGTGGCCTCACAAACACTTGGCTAGTGGCAGAGCAGGGCCGAATTGTGATATCAAAATGATATCTTTGGTTCACCAAAGTCCAGGCCAGTACACGGTGGTAACAGCCCACACAATTATCTTTGACAATTCCAGTCAGTTATTCTGTGGTAGGGAAGGGAAAAGGGCAATTTTCTGGTGGAGGAGTATCTGGAAGGATAGTCTGCTTAACCCCAGAATTCAGCGGAAGTGGAATTTATACAGTGCTCACGAGGGAACACAAAATAGATCTTGTAGATTGAAAGCCAGTTGTTGCCTTTAGTAGGCCTAACATTACATAATATTGGCTTTACTCCAGTAAACAGAAACACTAAAGTTAATACAAAGAAGAGCATATATAGTGTGATAAAGCACTGGCCTTGTTGAACAATATATATGAAGAAGCAAATCAGTTTTTAATTTCACTCTTGTGTTGCAGAGGATATGGCATCATTATTATTTGCAACACTGAGATTTTAATTAGTCTCTGGAAAGATTTCATCTCTGATTGAGCTAGATTTATTGTACCTTGGATGTTTTGCATGGAAACAAGGCTAACAAAAGGAAACATCTGCTCTTTATCCCTGCATACTGAGCATTTGTGCAGTTAAGAAGCACATAAGCTTTGAATAACTGCTTGTTGTACTGGACTAAATCTTTGAGGTAGGGCTTGGATCCACGGTAGGAAAGCACTTGATGGTAATATTCCATTTACTGAGTTCCAGTTTTCTCCTCTGGACACTTCTTGATATAAGCTTTTTTTTTTAGTGTAGAAGCAAAAGAGCGAGCTAATCAAAGACAGCCTGAAATGGAAAACATATGTTAGCCAAGGAAGCCACACATGTGAAACCTTTCTTCATGACTTTTGTAGTAGGGCTTTGTCATTTCAACCACTTGTTGTTTTTCTGCAAAGTGAATTAAAATATAGAAAGTTACATTTTGGACTACAATTCCCATAATTCCCCAAGGCAGCATTTAAGTTGTAGTTCAATAAGTAACTTTTCCAAGCTGTGCTAAATTAAGTTGCGGACTGGAATCTTGGACCCTTTTCGCACCTTACCTTTTCGTGGTGCTGGGGTGCGGGGCTCGCGAGAGCAGCCTCCAGAGAGAGGCTTTCTCTTCCCTGCTTCTTCAGCTCCGCACGAGCTTCTGGCTCATGCGAGAGCCCCACCTCTTCCTTTCGCAGTGCAGCCTGGGACCTCCCAGGCTGCACTGAGACAGGAAGCGCAACTGGCCCAGCTCCCGAGGCTCTGCACGCAAGGTAAGTGTGCGCAGGGCTCTGGAGTGATGTGTGACCGTGCAGCATTTTCAGCTTCAAGCCGAAAATGAAAAAATGCATGTGCAGTCCACGTCAGGCCCTTGAGCATCGCGCAAATGTGAGTGCGTCGTGTGGACCACTCCTCACATACGCGACTCTCAAGGGGCCCTTTCGCATTGGAAATGCCATGCGAAAAGGGCCTTTGTTTCATCCCCAGTATGACTTCATCCCCAGTGGGCATCTAGTTAAGAACAGAGACTATAAACAGCTGTTTACAAATTACCAGTTACAGTGACCCCTCCACATTTGCAAGGGTTCAGGGCACAGAATGCTTGCAAAAGTGGAAAAATCATGAATAACTCCCTCCTACGATCCTCCTCCCATTCCCTTCTGGAGCTCTGCCCACTCATTCCTTTACCGTTTATCCTGGCATGCAAACTTTCCTTCTCTGTGCTGGGGCCACAGACAAAGGGATGGGGGGAGCTCCAGGGGTAGAACGAACTTGGACTGAGGCAAAAGGCTACGGGATTTGGGGAGAGGAAGGCCACACGTCTTTTCCTTCTGCCTTCTGGAGCTCCCCCTCCCATTCCCTTGCCTCTGGCCTCAGTGCTGAGGATACGCACTGAGGCAAAAAGCAAGGGGATGGGGGAGGAGAATGTGAGGGGAGGTGTGTCCGCTTCATGAATAATCAAATTCACGAAGGTCACACCTTTGTGAACGTGGAGGGAGGACCATACTTGCATTTCTTTTTGCCATTAACAAAGAAGTAAATTAGGAAGGATACTTGCACTTTTCAGCTACAATGGCAACTATTTTCATTGCCTTTATAATTGATAGAGGTGTGGCCTCACTAAAGGTTAAAATAAAACTATTGTATTGCACTCTTCATGAGACTACCATTGAAAAGTGTCTGGAAGCTACAACTAGGCAAAATGGTGGTGATGGGGGGAAAGGACTTGCATTTTAAAGAACATTCGTTTATTTTCTATGCCAATTGTGGACAACTCTGGCTCTCAGAATTGGTTGGCTTGTAAGCCAGTCCAGGACAGCACAGCCAGTGATGAGAAATCATTGAAGTTGTGGGTCAGAAGTGCCCACTGCTGGTCTATATTGACTGATTTAAAATTAATTTTTAAAATACACTTTTAAAACTAAAGACCAAAGGCCATACCAAATAATATCTTTTTGGTTGCCCAGTGAAATCTCAACAGGGATGGAGCCACTCTGACTTATTAAGGGAGGGAGTCCCACAATCACGGTTCTGCCACAGAGGAAGCCATGCCTCGTATACTCAGCAACCCACTTTTTTTGAATGGTGGGTGATGCAACTGAGCTCAGGTGAAGATGTCAAATTTCAGACTTTAAGATACCCATACTCTAAGCCTTTCAGCATTTTGTAGGTCAAAAACAGCATGTTGAATTGAGCTTAAAAGCAAAGGGGAAGTTAGTGTAGTTGTTTCAAGTGTGGTGACACGCTGTTTCTAAAGTAAGTCCCAAAGAATTGTCTGCCATAGCATTTTACACTAGTTATAGCTTCTGAACAATTCCATCTGCTGACTGGGGCTTTCAAAGTGATATACCCCAGCTGTTGCTGCCTGCTGGTGTAAGATAATGTAGCAGGCATACAGCCTGCATCTAGGCTTCCTCCTGTCATCTGCTAGTTGGAGTCTTCATTGAAAAACACCCCCGTTGTTCTTGCTGGACCAAATTTAATGTCCTCAAACTATGGCCATTTTTGAACTACACTGTTATAGTGCTAGTATTCCATTTTCAACATCCTATGGAATCCTGGGGTTTGCAGTTTAGGGAGGGGTATTTAGAATTCTCAGTCAGAGAGCTCTTTGGCCTCAGTAAACTGCAAACCCCAGATTCCACAGTATGTTGGAAGTGGAATAATAGCACTTTAACAGTGTAGTGCAGAAATGGGCTGTATCTCCTTTTGGACAACCACACACATAGGGAATCTATGTAGAATTGGGGACAGAGTGGTAAGCCACGAACTAAGAGTTTCTTTTTGTTGTGTATCTTTTGTTGGCTATAAACTTGAAAAAATGCAATTGCTTTTCCAGACTTCCCAGTTGCAATCCTTGGCTTTCTGGATGGGAACAGTTCGGGGATATAGCTATGGGAGGGGGAAAATGAGCGGACTGCAAATAAGAACTCTGCCCACTCAATGAAATTTTCCTTTAGTCCCTATATTTCTAGCTTTGTGATAACATAAATCTTTGTTGAGCATTTAGAAATACAGTTTAGGCATCCGAAGAAAAGGGCCAGTTATTTAAGAAAGATAAAATCACAGCAAATACAAGACTTGTGAGAATGAACAATTTTCACTGTCTCACTTTCTACAATGCTAGAAACTTGGTGAATGAAGAAAAAGTTCATTTGGGGGGCAGAATTCTTATTTAGAGGGGCAATGTCTTAATTTAGCTATCCCCCTGGAAAGGGCTTGAACAGAACCTGAAAGAAATAAGAATAATCCCCAGAAACTTGAATGCAGCCCTGAACTAGGAAGGTCTCTAAGAATCCAAACCCTTCTGCATTTTTATCAGTAGTTCACCTTTGAGAGAATCTTCTATTTTCATTTCTTTGCTGATGTGTTTTCCATGGTAAATTGACAACCAGTCTTTTGTATGATTATGTGGCATGTTGATGGATTGCTTTATTTTTCAACAATTTAGGAGGAAGATTAGTGACACTGTTCAGCAGTTGTAGGATCCGAGTCCCCAGTGTGTTTCACATGACTGTTTCCTTCTTTCTGCCAATAGTGCCCACCCTGTATTCAGTTACACTAAACCCTTCAGTGAATACTCTACTGTGTGAAGAGGCCAGGAAAGAGGGAAAACAGTGAGCTGGGGAGAAGAAGGAGTGATTTTTTTAAAGGAAAAAAAATTCATAAGTGTCCTCAAGTGAATTAGCTTTCTCAGGCAATCTACCATGTACACTCACGTTTCATTTTTTAAAAGTATTTGCTGCAGTGAAATGTCATGTTCAAACATAAACCATTTGAGGTTAGGCTGAAACTTGCCACTTTAACTGACTGCAGTTTGGTGCCGAACTCAGACCAGATGTTTATTTTCTGTCAGGAGCATTTTCTGTTGTCTAGGGACTGGTGGAATGGGGGGATGGAGAAGAGAGGCAAGACGGGGACGGGAAGAGAGAAGCACAAAGGGTTATGGAGCAGGCATTTTTGTACTGCAGTTGATTAGAACAAATGACAAAGAGCTAGGCCTCAGATCTGAAAGGTTGAGGCCTTTATGATCTCAGCCTCTGCAATTAAAAGAAAACAAAAAAACTCAAAGCCAACCATGGGGATTGAAAGAATATGGAGCGCAAACCGTGAGGCAGAAAGGAGGCATGCGCGTCCACAACAGCTGGCTTTCATTTGGCCCTCAGTTTAATAGCATAAGCTCACACATCTCTTCCACTTCAGAAGGTCATCTGCCAGGTGGGAGGAAATTCTATTCCTTCCTCCTGCTCTCCTTCTCATACTGTGGGGACTATCACTTCATTTTATATAATAAAAGGCATTGCCCCAATGTACTTCAGCAGCATCCTTGTTATTTCTGCAGACGATTTCTGGAGGAACAGGAATTCAGCATAAACTGAATGGGGTGGGGTTGAGAGACCTTCAGCCAACCAAAGTTGTGGGCTCTAACTCCCATCAGCCACTGTTGCCACAGCATGACCAATAGTCAAAAATGATGTGTATTGTCACTGGAGTTGTCAGGTGTAAGACTGAACAGAGGTCCTGTAGCTTTAAAGGCTGCATAGAAGGAAGAATTTTAGGGACTTGGTAGTCAGCATTTGGATTCTACAACTCCAGAAATGTGTCACTAACCCTGAATTGTTTAAAAAATATGCCAACCCATCAACACATCACATAATTTTACAATGGACAGATTGTAGATTTACAATGAGATTACTTCTTCTTCACAATCTTTAAAGGTACAGGAGCTTTGTTCTATATTTTGTCTGGAAACCTTAATTGTCACCCAATGCTATCTTAGAGGGTCACAGGTTCCCAACATAAATAAAACCAAAAGAACTGGCCATCTATTGTAATTTCTAGCCTCAGGATGACAGAAAACCATTTTTGCAGCCTTGTTTGCCAGAACATCTGTGAAGGACTTTTTTTTTCATGTTACCAGAGCCAGGCTTTTTATAATTCTGGTGCAGGGGACAAGTGGTAGCCTAGAACTGCCTACAAACATTGGCCTAAGTTCATAAAACCTCTGCAAGCATCCAGTTCAGAGCTTTGGAAATAGTATCCTTTCCCTTCCCTAAGATGCAGGTTCACAGTTTTGAATCTGGAGGCCAAGGTATGTGCTGTGGCCAGAAGTACTTTTGCACATTTAAAGCTTGTGTACCAACTGCACCCATTCCTTGAGATTTGGCCATGGTGTTAGGTTCCTTCATTACATCCTGTTTGGACTATTGTATTGCTTTATGTGGGGCTGCCTTTGAAGAATGTTCACAAACTTCAGCTAGCATGAACAGCTCTAGCCAGAGTGCTAACTCGGACAGGTTACAGGGACCATACTATGCCCCTATTACAACATATCCACTGGCTGTCAGTTTGTTTCCAGGCACAATTAAAAGTGTTGGTTATGACCTGTGAAGCCCTATATGTCTCAGGTCCAAGCTATTTGGCATATCATATTGTTACCCTGGCTACTGGGGTCCCTGGGGGGACACCTGGATTTTACTAAGATTGAGGAAATTAGTAGAGCACAACTTGGCAAAACAGAGGGCAGGGCAACGCAGTGAGATCTTTTATCCTATGTTTATGGAGTCAGACTGCACAAGAAAGAGAGAAGTCAAATGTCCTTTTAAATCAGTGGTTCTGAACCTGTGGGTCCCCAGATGTTTGTGGACTTCAGCTCCCAGAAGCCCCAGCCACTATGGTCAATGCTCAGGGCTTCTGGGAGCTGAAGTCCACAAACATCTGGGGACCCACAGGTTGAGAACCACTGTTTTAAATAGTCTTTTATTTGGTAGAATTGGCAAATGTAAAGTTAAAGGCTTTCATGGCCGGAATCCATAGGTTGTTGTGGGTTTTCATCTGAAGATGCCAGCCACAGATGCAGGTGAAATGTCAGGAAAAAATACTAATAGAACACGGCCTCAAAGCCCAGAAAATGCACAACAACCTAAGAATTGGCAAAGTTTATTCACACACACACACACACACACACACACACGCATAAAGCATTCACTCACGCAAGCACACAAGGACTACTGAATTTGAGAATCTTAAGATAGGGGAAAGATTGAGAGGGCTAAGCAAATATACTGAACCTGATCCTGAAGGCTGCTGTTTTAGGAAAACATGGGAACAGATCAGCAGACAAAGAAAAAGACTGACAGGAGCCTTTAAGCTACTAGTCAAAGGTGGAAATTCTCCCGAAAAAGAAAGAGAGCGAGCTGGCCAGCCAGTGAGAGGAAGAGAGAGAGAGCTTGAGAGAGAAAAAAGCTAGCTAAAGTCCCAAAAGGGAACGCAAATATAGTGCGTGCGTGCCTGGGAGGTAGGCAGACCCTTTTCTGGGAAAAAACAAATGTCCGAATCAGGTAGATGGGGTAAAAGATTTTTATGGTGGTGTTACCAGGGATCAGGAAAAGGATAGGTGTGAGGATTTGTTTGAAATCTTCCTGTTTTCCTGAACCAGGGTTATCAGCCAAAAACTCATTTTTTTGAAGCTTCCAACAACTGGAGTCAAATTAAGTTGGTGGCCAGTTTTTATGGCTTGGTTTTCCAGAGGATAAGCAAATCACAGGGGGTTTTGCTCTTTCAGCAGATTCCTTTTGTTCTCCTTGCAATAGTCATTAAGTTGAACTCAGTCATGTTCTGAGATCATCTCTGACCTGCTTTTTCAGTCAGTCCTCTTTCACATGGCCTTTTCTCGTCATTGTATATGATTTTTATTTTACACCAATTAAACATATCTGCCAATACACACACACACACACACATTATATATTTAGAGAGAGAGAGAACGAGAGAGAGAGAGAGAGCGCTAATTAGACGGTCAGGATAGTGGGGTTACAAAATGAGCCTGCCTGGCCCCTGAGATATTTAGGATTTAGGGATCTCTCAATCCCACCATTGTTGCAAGCATGAACATTTTCGCACTTTACCCTTTCACGGTGCGGGGGTGCGGGGCTCACGCGAGCAGCCTCCGGAGGAAGGCTCTCGCGTCTGGGGTCGTTCGGCTCTGCACGAGCTTCCTGCTTGCGCGAGAGCCCCGCCTCTTCCTTTCGCAGTGCAGCCTGGGACCTTTCCAGGCTGCACTGGACAGGAAGCACGACCAGCCTGGCTCATGAGGCTCTGCATGGAGGGCAAGTGTGCGCGGGGCCCCAGAGCGATGCGAGACTGGCAGCATTTTCAGCTTCAAGCCGAAAATGAAAAAATGTGTGCACGGTCTGCGTCAGGCCCTTGAGCGTTGCGCAAATGTGAATGTGTCATGTGGACCGCTCTTCACATTTACGCGACGCTCAAGGGGCCCTTTCGCATCGGAAATGCTGTGCGAAAAGGGCCCATGAGAGGAGCTTCTCAGTCTCTGACCCTAGACTCTGAAACTCCCTTTCCAAGGAGGTCTGTATGGCCCCCTCCCTGCTGTCCTTCCATCTGTAGGCAAAGGCCTTTTTAGTCTGACAGGCTTTTAAAGGGAAAATTTTGAAGAATGGCCTAAGGGTGCTGTGTTGTTTTTATACTGAACAATTTTAATCCCATTTTATCTTTTAATGGTAATTTTTATCTCTTTAAGTGTAGTTTTAAATCATTTTAATACAGTCAATAGTTTAATGCTATTTTAATGTTCATTTTTTTGAATGTTTTTAGCTGTATTGTTTTTAGATAGTAAGCTGACTTGAGTCCCAATTTTGGGAAAAAGGCAGGATAGCAATAAATATAACAACAATAACAACAACAAAAATACTCCATTCAATTTTTGAAAACACAAACATGCACAACAAACGGAAGTAAGTAATTGGGGGGAAATATAAACACATACATTTTGAAGGTAGTGCTCTTGCCCTGATATTCTTCCTCCTCTTCTGAGAAGTGAAGAAGGAGGTCTAGGCCCTGAGAAGATGCTGCCACTTCACCAGATCCAACTGCCAGTCCTGTTCTTTTGTGTACATGGAACTAAAGGAAACAACATCTTATTTCTTGTCTCTGGCCACTGAATATATTGGACCATCCCTGCTCCCATACTTCTCTGAAGATCTGAAAAGATCCTACCTGTACTGTGTTCAGAGAGCCTAAAGGCAGCTACAACATGAATGCTTTTGCTGTTATTCCCTAGGCTGCAACCTGTCTTGGGCCATCCCTAATTGTAGGCTTGAAGGCCCCTGAACTCATATTTAATTCTCATGTTCCAATACATTTATGCCACAAGACTTTGTTCTTTGTGCCCTCAACAAATTTCTTATGCATGGGTCCTGAATATTTACACAGGACTTCTGTCCACCATGGTCACTCACAATTTCATTAATAAAACCCGCAACAGTTTAGAGCTGCTTTGTATTGTAATGTAAAGTGTCTACAAAGCTCCATTTGATATCCTTTTCTCTGGTCTTGTAGTGCCCCTCTGACTGGTTCGCTGAAAACTTGACAGACAAATGCATATCTTGCTTTAGTGTCATTCAAAATGCACTACTGAAACCATGTTTTTTTTTATGACTTCCATCAACACACCCAAATCAGTGTTTTATAATCCTAAACCATCAGTGTAGACATTCAATTTTGTCTGGTAATTCAGCAAGATCCGAGAATGCTTCTACTACATGCTTCAGCCCTTGACAGATTACCCCAAGACAACAGAGCTATCATAAACTATCATAAGTTACAGCAGTAAAAAATTCCCTGCCTTTGATGTACTGGGAGAGAAAATGTCAGTCTCAGCAAAACCATTCTTCTATTTCTCTCATAGAATGGAGCTTATAGGATTTGTTGTTGTTGTGTGCTGTCAAGTTGTTTTGGACTTATGTTGACCCTAAGGTGACCCTATCACAGGGTTTCCTGGGGTTGAGAGTGTATGATGCACCCTAGGCCACCCAGTGGGTTTCCATGGCCAAATGGGGTTGTTCCAATGCTCAAACAACTATGCCATGCTGGCTCACAGCACAAGGGCTCCTCCCTGCCCCCTGGCTCCAGTTAAATTAGAGTACTTAAATGAAGATCTCTTGTGACAAGGTTTTTGTGTAACTCAAAATTTTGTTACAAGAGTTCTTTATTTAAGCACTATAATTTAGATTAGAACCAGGGAGGAGCCATTGTGCTTCTCCTATGGGTAAACAGTTGGGAGTCAGAAATCCTTGATGAGCTACAGCAACCAGTGGTAGCTGGTAGCTTCCATGCCTGTGGATAGTTAAACTGCTCTAGGAATTATATATACAACGTGTTGAACTTTTTTTGGGAGGATTATAGTGAACACCATCTTGGATAGTTCCTTTAAACTTTAGACTAAAATCTGGACTGGATTCATGGCCCCGCTGACATGGAAGGCATCAGCAATCAGTGACTGCAGCAAAGCACCTGGTGATCGACCAGGTCTGCCTTTTGTCCACCCCTGCCATAGAGGATATAATACAGCTCCTCTCCAGAAAACTTGGTGTGATTTCTTTGGAATTTCTTCAACCTTGCAAAGATGCAAGCCTTTTTCCTTGCTTTCGTGACATAACCTGATTTGCTCATCAAAACAATTTATTAAAGATTTTCTTTAGTTGCACTTTCCATCCTTCTCTTGCACATTCTGAGATGTGCACACGTGAGAGAAGAGATATTGAAAGCTTTCTTGAGGATACAATCAGCTGATAACAACTGGAGTGAGCTGCAGACTTCTTTCAGTAGCAACAAAGCTTCCTTCACATAAAACTGGTTTTCTTAGTCTTATACTGAGTGCAAGCTTCCTGCTTTCCCATCAGATACCTTTTCCATTATACATTTGTAATTCTATAATTATGCTTTAACTACCATGGTTCTTTCCTACAGAATCCTGGGATTTTGAGTTTAGGAAGGGGCATTTAGAATTCTAAGCCAGAGAGTTCTAGTGCCTCACCAAACTACAAACCCCAAGATTCCACAGGATGTAGCCACTTGAAATGGAACCATACTGCTGTAACTATTTAATATGAAAGGGCCTCTGTTGTCCCCATGATATTTGCACAACTTTGGATCAGTCCAACCTGCTCATTATTTCTCAATGCAGCCTATTATCAGTGATCTATCACATCCGTATTTGTAATGGTGGGATTCAGACTTAGGGCATTTCCGCACGACGTCACTATAAGGCTACAGCAGAGAGTTGTTACCAATCCAGGAGCCATGCTACTATACAATATTGTTGCTATCCAGCTGCTATCCCATCCCCAGCGTTGGCAAAGCCGCTTATACTATTTCCAGAAAAAAATGTTAAGCACCTCCTTTAGTGCGTCAATCTCGTCAGCCAGCTCCATGTGATATGGTAATAGTGCTTGATAGCACTTCCTGTTGATGCGGATCCACCAGTGGATGGGGCATGGGTGTGCTCAGCTTGTCCCTCCCTCTCCAACTTCCATGACATGGTAACTTCAAAATCTATCACCTCTCCTTGTATATTTTACAGTTCTGCTTTGCATTAAAACTTTTAATTTTTTAAAAATATACTTTTAAGCATTATAGCATGAAAATGCAGTAGTGTACTGGCTTGTAGTGTGGTTACAACAGTGTTGCGCTAGTATGGCTGCCGAAGAAAAACAAACAAACAAACAAATGACCAATCGGGGCAGTGGGGGTGGTGTGAAAGGCAGGGAAAGGGAGTGGCCAAAGATGCTGTAGCACGGAAGGAACACCAACGGCAATATCGCTACCCATCTGCTGAAGGCGGAAGGGCGAAGAAAACAGTATTCCTGACCTGCTACCATTGTGCGAGTGGCAATGCCGGGATTGTAACAGTACAATGCGCTAATGACATCCAGTGTAGAAATGGCCTTAGATGAGATCCATTGAAATAAATGAGACTAACTCCAATATCATTTCAGCAGGAGGATTCTAAGGATGACTAAATCTGCCCTGACATTAGGTAGAGTGAGGCAATTGCCTCAGGTAGCAGAATGGAAGGGCAGCAGTGTCAACAGACTCCGCCACAAACTGGTCCTCTTGAACCTCCTGGTGTTTCTTCTCTGTTGGAGTACTGTGTGTCTCACGGCCTGCCCAGCATCCCTAAACAGTCCAGGTGCCCTCAGGTGTGGCAGATGACCCTTTTCCACTGCTTGTGTTGATGTGAGGTACAAATGCCAGTCCACTCAGCTTCTGTATCCACGTACAGAAGTGCTGGTTATGATGTATGAAGCCCAGATCCAGCTTCGATCCAAGCTGTCTGACAGGTTGCATTTCCTGTCCAGGTCCTGAGGTCTTCAAGGGAGGCCTTTCTCTAGTCCCACAACCTTCACAAATACAGCTGGTGGGAAAATGAGACAGGAGTAGTAGAGTGGGCAGCTCCTGTCAAAATTGATTGATTTATGACCTGTCAGATTTGATTGATTTATGACCTGTCAAAAATGACTGACACTTATCAATCTCCCTCTCCCAGAAGTACTAGGGCGGGACATCTGGAATGGGCCATGTCCCCTCCCCACCCACGTGGTCCAAGCCGTCCAATGGGATGATTTCTAAACCGGGTTCTAATTGGACCCCAGTGGAGTCACGTGATCCCCTCGGATCCACGCGGGCCAATCAGGGGTGATTTCCAATTCACGCTTCCATTGGCCCAGCGGGGTCGTGTGACCCCTCTAATAGCCCGCCCCACCACCCTCGACCGATAGGGATGGATTTGGACCCCTCAGAATCACGTGTGTCAAACCAGCCAATAGGAAGATGCCCTTTGAGAGATATATCGTGGGGAGAGAAGCGGCCATTTTTGCATGCCCGGACAAGTCATGTGGAGACAACATGGAGGCTCCAAGCACCCCTCAGAAATGCAGTACGGATGCAGATAAAGAGAATTGTCCACCAGAGGTTCTACAAGAGGAAGAGTCCCAATGTGGCACACTATGTTAGACTCTCTTTCAGCAGAGGATGCTGTTGCGCAGGCAAAAAGGGAAACATATCTGGAGAGTTCGGGGCTACCTTGGTGGAGACCAGAAACTAATAATCATTGTTCTCAATTTTCAGGAACCTGGAACAAGCTGTGGTGAGGTACAAGTTGCTGAAAGGAATGCCCAGGAGCCATGACGATAGCATTGCTGAAGCTGGCATCCATAAGAGAAATGCGGGTTTTGGGAACATATATGGGGGTCATTTGGGTGAGAATATTGTATAGGACATATTTTAAAACTATTCTCATTGAATTTTGGTGACCACAGAACCTGTACATGTCAGAATGCAAAGGATTTTGGGGCCCTGGAACAACCCATTTCATCAAAGAAAAGATGGAGAGCAATGAAATCTTTGACAAGAGTAATCCTTTATGTGATTATCAATAAAGTCCTTGATGAATATCTAGAGAGAAAATGCTGGGCTTGTCAAGAAAAATCTGAGGCTCAGCAGTCACACACCTGTCTAAGGTGGAAATAAAAAAAAAATCTAAACATTTGAGAAAAATATCAGAAAAATATGCTTTGCAAATGTCTTCAAGAAGTCATCATAATAGCATAGGGTTTAAATTTTTGGGACTTAAAACCAGAAAATGTGAATCAGGTTTTGAACACTTTTTCCCCCAATCATGAGAGCTGAAAAATCCTTCCAATGTCTTAACAATTTCTGAAGCCTACTGACAAAGAATATATAGATTATGTCCAAACTGTTATTAAAAACATTATAAATGGTTCCTAAAATTTAAATAACTGTTGAATAAAAACAAACCTGTTTTAAACTTTGTAAATAAAAAAGGGTTAATAAAAGAAAATCAACTGTTGTTTTATTTTTTTTTTCCAAATCCTAGTAGGAATAAAATGTTATTTTGTTTGCAATATGTGCGCTAGGTTTGTTGGCTGATAATAAGAACACACCCATTCCTTCTGAACAGCAAAAATCCATTGGGCCCCCTTTTTGTGGTTTTAAAAACAGGAAAAAAAACAAAAACTTCCTGGAAAAAACTGTGGATTTCACCAACATATCGACAGTTCTCAGTCCTAATGGCTATGGGATTTCCTTTTTTGTGTGAAAACTTCTATTTATCTTCTTTCCATTTTGTAAGGATCTTTCCAAAGTGTTGTGATGCTTCGTGATTTATGGCCTATAAAAGAAAAAGTTAAGCCAAACGAAAGTAAACATGACATACATAGGTTTAAAAACAGGAAAAATAGGTAATTTTTAAAATTTAGTCCCTTAGCCAAATTCCTGGCTAAAACCAACAATTGACAGTGCATCAATCCTAATGTCTAAAAGGGATTTTTTTTTACTTTTAAAACTTCTCCCCACCTCCATTCCCATGCCCTGTCTACATGTTCAAAATTTCCCCAAAACCCTGGCTAAAACTGTGGATGCCAACATATTATCAAAAGTCCTAAAGTTAAAAAGGTTTCTAGTAGTTCTTAAACTTTAAGGAAATGCTAACCAAAGTTCCCCCCCAGGATAGTTTTTTATTTCTGGGGATAGGTAAGTATGTTCATATTGTTACCCTTGTGTAATATTTTCTCTCTCTCTCTTTTCCATTTCATTCATGCATTTTGTGTGTGTGTGTGTTTTTTAAGGAATTCTATTATTTTCTAAAAAGCATCCATTTCATTCATGCATTCTCTTTCTCTGGCTGTGCTGTCTTTAAATGGTACAATCTCTGATGTATGTATTTGTTATTTTTATTTGTTGCCACAGTTCATAATTGGGGGGTGGGACCTTTTTAAAATGGTACAATCCCTGATGTATGTGTTTGGTTAGATTTTATTTGTGACTGCTCATCATTTATATACTCGTATATGTGTTGTGACTGCTACATTGAAAAGCCCTGACATGTTGCTCTTGTGTGTGTGTGTGTGTGTGTGGGGGCTACATTAAAAGCCATGACATATGTGCTTATAGATTTTTATTTGTGACTGCTATCATTTATATACTGATATGTATTGTGACTGCTACATTGAAAACCCCTGACATGTGTGTTGCTCTGTGTGAGTGTGGGGCGTCCCGGGGTGTGCTACATTGAAAAGCCATGACATATGTGCTGTATATTTTTATTTGTTGCTATATGATTATGAATACACTCAGTGAATGTGTAAAAACAAAAAACAGTGCAAATATTTGCATATTTTTATTTATAATTGGAGTAAAAACATTTAAACAGGAAAAAAAGCCATCTGAATGTTATAAATTGTTTTAAAAAAGGGTACAAGTTTTCTTGACATACTGAGTTGCAGGGTCTGTATTTTAAAACATGAAAAGCCCATCTCCCTACAAAAAGAAAAAGAACATTGTTAAGTACTGTACACTAATGTGTTTCTTTACACTTTACACAAATAGAGTTACCTTTTCCTGGGCCCGTGTGATCCATTCTCCATGTTTTTTTTATCAACCATTTGCATAATACTGTGAAAGATCTTGCAGTGCTTGGTCTTGCAAAGAGTTTCCATTCTGCAGAAAGTCTTAATAAGAAATCCCGAAACTCCAAAATAATTTTTTTTCTTCCCCAGTTTTCTTTCCCTCTCAAACATTGTCTCCATCACTAACTGAAAAGTGTGCTTGGCAATTTCAACTGAATTTATTTGAAGGGAAGTGAACTTTTCTTCCATTTCATTTTAATCCTAAAAAAATTTTTTGTAAAAATAAATATTCTTTTTAAAGTGTCTTGGGGGTGAGTCCCACACACCATATGCAAATAACATTAAAGGAGATGGTATGTTTGCTCCTCCATGTTCTCTTGAGGATGTTTTTAAAAGAGACAGCTCTCACACACAGAGCATGCGCATGATCCTTTGTTTCACTGGACAACTTGGGCATGTCTTGCATGCCCCTTTCAGTCTTTTAAACGCTGTTGTGGTTCTCTTTCCTCTCTGTGTTCAGGCTACCCATGTTCATTTTTGGGTTTTTCTTTTTTACAATGGGGCATAATGCATATTTTTGTTTAAGACTTCCAGGACATAGACACAATTTGCCATGTCATCTGAACAAGCAGGGAAAAGTGTTATGTTCTTTTTTAAGGGTCTGTTAATCCTGAAAGGTTTCCCCCCTAAACTAAAAAAAGGGCAAATTTTTTTCCCTTAGGCCTGCTCAGAAGGGTCTGGGGGAAAAAAATGGGAAATAGAAGACTCTATTTTGGTAAATCAGAAACTTTTTTTTGGCGTGGGGTGGTTAAGGCTTATGCCAAAAGCATAAGAATTTACTAATATGGCTCTTTGCTGTTGCAGTGGCCATCACAGAGCATAAGCCTTTCCAAGCATACAGCTGAAAAGAAAAAGAAGGCAACTGGTGAGTATGGTTATCATAACCTTTTTGGACAGTAAAAAAGTTTTAAAAAAGAGAGAGAGATGGGGGAGGTTCAATTACTGATGCCCGGGTTTTTCCTTTGTTTTTTAAAAACAGTGAAGAACCAGCTCATAAGAGGCAAAGACCTGAATCCTCAACCTCTGCAATTGATCAATGTGTAAAAATGGTTGAACAGGAATGTTACAGTACTGGCAATTATATGTGTGTACTCAGCAGTTGCTGAGAAGACTTAAAAAATATGTAGCAGTCGTACAGCTCTGCACAAAATTGCAGATAGTTTACAATGCGAGGTGCCTGCTTTTGATGATACTTCTGACACTACTGAAAGCCAGTCTGACTATGTGGTTCCTGTTGATTTCCTTTTTAAAATGTGCAAGTAGGTGGGGGCAATCCTATTTTCAATCTCCAAAAAGTAAAACGAGAAAAGAAACCTATAATGAAAGGAATTACTGGAGAAAAAGGGCTATTAAAATAATAAACAGAGCAAAAAAGATACTTTTTTAAACCCCCAGGGAAGGGGCTAAAAAAAAAAAAAAATTGTAGAGAATTTATTATTAACATCTGTGGGCTTTGTTTATTGTTTGGTGAAAATTTATTATAACTTTTTATAAACGGGGAACACATCAATATAGGTGAAAGTATTATTTGCTGTGAAATACCTCCACATTTTTGTTTTTAAAGTTCTATTAAATGTTCCACAACCCCTGCCTTGACTTCTTTTTGGGGACAAAAAATAAACCCCATGCTTTTTTAATAGACCACTTACGGCATTATTTAGAAATTCCTGGCCACGATCAGTCTGTAATTTTCAGATTTTCTTCCATCTTGCATGAAAATGGTGTTAAAGGCTTTGGACACTTCTCTACCAGTTTTCTCCTTTAAAGCTAAAGCCCAGGCGTATTTAGATAGAATATCTATGACTGTTAAAATATACTTATACCCTTTGTTGTATTTAGAAAAATGATGCATGTCAACTAGATCAGCCTGCCACTGAGAATCCACTTTAGATACAACAATCTTGTTTCTCTTAAAATGAGTTTTCGCTGGTCTGTGTAGTGTATAAGCATCTTGCCCAGAAAGCCATTGGGAAACCTCACCTCTCCTTAGTTTTTGGTTCTGTTTTTTGGCTTCCTGAAAGAGGGGGTTCACTCCGCCAAAGCTCCCAACTTCCCCTGGTGAATAATATATATCCCTTAGGATTTTTTCATGCTCTGCCATTTTCCCAGCTAAATAAGTATGAACACACAGGTGTAATACAAACTGCTTTTTGTTGCTAGAAAGACCAGAAAACATATTTACTCCTCAGGAGTAGGTGGAACATTTACAGTCACACAACTCTTGTCAGGTTGTTTCTCAGCAATATCAGCATCCAGGTCTTCTGCTTCCTGTGTGGAAAACAAGGAGAGAGAAATAACATAGATACATATTTGGTGGGGGTGGCTTTGAGAAAACAACTTATTCCCCTTTCTTCCTGCCAACTGGTAACCCGCCAATCAATATTAAAAATAAAATAATAACAAAAAAAGATCTTACCTTTGAGCTCTCACAGCCTGAATCAATTTCCATGCTCCCATTCATCACCTCTTCAACCAGTGTAGGTAGAGTTGGCTCAGAGTCTCCCTCCTCCATCGCCTGTTCAGTCTGAGTGGCTGGACCATCCACTGCATCTGGGCTCTGTGGGGTATCGGGAATTCCCATCTACCCTATCCTCTGGATAACTGCTTTTAAATTACAACGGCAATCACATTCAAGATCTGGGTCGTGGTCAGCAGAATCCATACTCCAGACTGTTGAGTGTGCGTTTTCAGAGTCATCAAATGGTGACTGTCTTCTAGGTTGAATATTGAAAGGTGTAAGAGGCCAAGTATAGCGTGCAGGACCATCATACCTTGGAAAGCGGTCTCTCCCATTCCCTTGCCTATGGGGAGCAGCCTCCATGTTGTCTCCGAAGGACTTGTCCAGGCATGCAAAAATGGCTGCTTCTCTCCCCATGATATATCTCTCGAAGGGCATCTCCCTATTGGCCGGTTTGACACAGGTGATTCTGAGGGGTCCAAATCTGTCCCTATTGATCGAGGGTGGTGGGGTGGGCTATTAGAGGGGTCACACGACCCCGCTGGGCCAATGGCAGCGTGAATTGGAAATCGCCCCAATTGGCCTGCGTGGATCCGAGGGGGTCACGTGACTTCGCTGGGGCCCAATTAGAACCTGGTTTAGAAATTGCCCCATTGGATGACTTGGACCACATGGATGGAGAGAGAACACGACCCATTCCAGATGTCCCGCCCTAGTACTTCCGGGGTAAGGAGATTGATAAGTGTCAGTCATATTTGTCAGATCAATTTTGACAGGTCATCAATCATTTTTGACAGGAGCTACACACCCCTACTACTGACAGGACCTTTTTCACTGGCTTTCTCTAGGTTTTGGAACTTCCTTCTTATGGAGGTTAGAATGGAGCTGTCCTTGTAGTCCTTTCATATACAGACAAAGTTGTTTGTGTGTGTGTGTGTTTTTTTTTAAAAGAATTCTGACTAGAGTTTCCAGGTGGAAATAAGGTACAGGCCTCCCATACCTTTAATTATTATGTATGAAAGGGAATTTCTGCTGGTGTTGCTTTTCACATAAGCAACACAAGCTGACATATTCTCTTTTACATACTTATTAAAGGTACAGGAGCCCTGTCCTTTGTTTCACATGCCAACCTCAATTCTGACATGTTTTTAAGAACTGAAGGCTTTCCAAGAAAGGACTTTTAAGAGGGTTTGGTATTGTTTAAATTGTTTTATATTTGTTTTGTTTTTTTAATCTTAAAATCATATTAACAGTATATTTTCAATTGTTTAATGTTATTGTTAATGCTATTTTAATCTTTTGTATGTTTTTAACTATATTGTATTCATTTTAGTTTGTAAGCCTCCTTGAGTCCTATTTTTTTGGGAAAAAGGTAGAGAATAAAGGTGGCGAGAGGAGGAGGATGGTAATGATAATGAAATGGTACAATTTCTTCCTTTGCCTCGGAAAGCAAAATGTCTTTGGCCATTTCCACACTAGCCTGATATAGTGCTATTATTCCACTTTCAACATCTTACGGAATCCTTAGGTTTGAGGCCCCTCCCTAAACTGCAAACCCCAGGATTCCATAGTATGTTGAAAGTGGAATGATAGCACTATAACAGTCTAGTGTGGAAATGGCCTTAGTCACTATTTGTAGCCATGGTGTACATACAAAAGGACACACCACTGCATGGAGTACGTGCAAATGAATGAGGCATGTTGTGTGTTTTCATTTATTTTAGGTTTTACTTATCTTGGTTTATCCTGTCCTTGAGCTTTGCTTGGGTCATCCAGCTCCAAAGTCTGCGATATAAAACACCAACTAAAATATACACTCTCCCATATTGTTTTGATTCTGAAAGGGGGAAGTAACACAAGCAGTGTAACATTTGAATCTGCCAATACTTGCATGGATGAATCTCTATCTGGAGACATAGCTGGCTAGTTTACAAAATCTAGACAATGGTACATTCACTGCCATGTTGCTATTACATGTTTAACTTGCTTCCCAGCTACCAAATCAGGTGTCACTGTTGCCAGAGAAAATCTGTTCTATGACAGAAGTTCGCTAAATGAGCCGTAACTGCTAGTTACTTGGTTGCGGTCCCGTAAACATTTAGTGTTCTGTACTTAATACATAGTGCATTTTACTATAAAGAAAACCACAGTGCTGCTACAGTACTGACCTCTGGTGGAGTACAAAGATGTTAAACCTGGGCTAAGCTTCCTAGCCTGTTACTCTGAATGGATTGTTTATTGTCCCTCCATTAAGAAAGAGTCTCTGCAATTTGAATTTATTTTGGTTCAAGGTTTTAAACATACAGGAGGATAGTGCCATCTTGTGGGCATGGGATTTACTGCAGCTCAATAAAATTGTGTGCCTCCGAGTCATTTCCAACTTATGGCGAACCTAAGGTGAACTTATCATGCGGTTTTCTTGGCAAGATTTGTTCAGAGGGGGTTTGCCTTTGCCTTCCTCTGAAGCTGAGAGAATGTGACTGGCTCCAGGTCACTCAGTGGGTTTCAATGACTGAGCGGGGATTTGAACTCTGGTCTCTAGTCATAGTCCAATGTTCAAACCATTACACCATGCTGGCTCTCTCTCAGTAAAGTTGCTGAAGCCAAACAAGTAGTTATGAGAGATGTGAAGCTGTGAGAGAGTGTCAGACAAAGGATTCCCACTTTCCACACATCACTGTTCCATTTTTAAATAAAAAAAAATTAATCGCAAATTGTCAGTGTGAAACAGCATACATTATTTAACAGGCCAAACGTAAAAAGCAATATTGAATGTACACTCACACACTGATGGTTTAGAATGATAAAACTCGTCTTTATGTTTTCAGGGAAGTCATAACAAACAAGTGGCTTCAGTCGTGCATTTTAGAATGACACTAGGCCAGATATGCATTTGTCCCCAAACTTTTCAGTGAACAAGTCAGAGGGGCACTACAAGGCCAGAGAAAAGGATCTAGACAATTCATACTACAGTACAAAGTGGCTCTAAGCTCCTGCAAGTTTTGCTAATGAAGCTGTGAATGACGTTGGTTAACAGGAGTCTGGGGTATGATGTTCAGGACCCATGAATAAGAAATTTGTTGAGGGCAGAAAGAAAAGTTTTGTGGCACAAATGTTTTACAACATGAGGATTCACGGCCCTTCAAGCCTGCAGTTAGGGATGGCCCAAGACATTTTGCTAGCTAAGAAAGAGCAAAAGCATCCACACTGTAGCTGCCTTTAGGCTCTCTGAGCACAGTATATGTAGAAACCTTTCAGATCTTCAGAGAAGCATGGAAACAGGGATGGCCCAATATTTTCAGCTGCCAAGGACAAGGAACAAGAAAAATGTTAAGTAAGCTGTACACACTCAGTGCAACACTGGCAAGCAGAAGGGGAGCCAAACTCCCACTGGTAGGGTTGTCAGGTTGTCAGCAGCAACTCTGTCCTTTAGATTTAGATTTCTGGGAGCAGGGTGTGGGTTCTTTTGATCACACAAGGATAGGATCTTGCAGGATGGCTCTTGTGATGTCAGAGGCAGGGCTGGAAAATGTGGGAAGACAGAGAAAACCTACTTCTGGGTCAGCTGGTTGTGGCATAAGGTCAGGTTGAGTAAAGTGTACATAATCTGGGCCAAATCTAGCTATCTGGGTAATATGAAAATTCAGAGCCAGGAAAAAAACAAAACAAAACAAAGTCATTTTGACAGGTGGCCAAATACACCCCATAGCTGCAGTAGCTGCCCCCATTTGTGCCAGGGCTCACATCCAACATGGCTTTATGTACATGTACGTGTGTGTGATTGTGTTTCAGTCCTACTCTGTTTCTGGGGCTTCTGGAAGCTCATGGCCAGCCTTCAGTACAAAGTGATGGGCCCGTGCAACAAGATAATTCCGCAGTCACAGTGCTGGTCTTCCACAAAATGGTATGATAGACTCAAGTGTATGCACCTACCATCTCATTCTCTTGCTAAGGGGTCTGCAAAGTGCAGCCGATGTCATGCATGTGACTTCCAGGGCCCCCTAAGGGGTATTTTTTTTTCATTTCCCTGCAGTTTTGACCCTAAAACCCAGTCAGGTGTGTTTTTGCCATGTTGTGTCCCTTCTTTAGGTTCTAGAAAGCCTTTTTTAAAAACAGGAAGTACACAGTCTAGTCCCTCCCATTCCTCCTGGCTTCTTGTGCATTAATGTCATACACAAAGGCTATTTCCACACTATATTGTTATAGTGCTATTATTCTACTTTCAACATCCTGCAGAATTCTGGGGTTTGTAGTTGACTGAGGCCGAAGAACTCTCTGGCTAAGAATTCTAAATTGCCCTCCCTAAACTGCACGCCCAGGATTCCATAGGATGTTGAAAGTGGAATAATACACTATAACAGTGTAGTGCAGAAATAGCCTCAGAGACAAACACTTTCATGCTGAGCCAGGACAGCCCTGCTGCAACAATGCATGCTTTCCAACATTTCATAGGTGAAAATGAGGATGCATGTGGCCAAGAAGTGTGGTCAAAGTGTGGTCAGCATGACAAAGGCCATTTCCGCACGAGGCTGTTATAGCACAATGATTCCACTTTCAACATCCTATGGAATCCTGGGGTTTGCAGTTTCGGGAGGGGCCAGCTGGCCCCTCCTGAAACTGCAAACTCCAGGATTCCATAAGATGTTGCAAGTGGAATCATAGCGCTATAACAGCCTCATGTGGAAATGGCTAAAGATTATACATAAGGAAGAACAGAAAGCTACAAAAGGCTGCATTACTTTACTCTTTTGCCTAAGCCTGCTGGGAAGGGCAAGGTTCCACCCCATCCCTCCTCTTTTCTCTGCTCAGTTAATTGAGTTCAAACTACTTTTGCACTTTTAATTCAAGCTGAATCCACAAAAGGCTGTATCCCAGCTCCATTGTGTAGTATCTCTGCCTTGGTTCGACCCCTTTACTGCCACATACATCTGCTTTAATCCAAATGGATTTACATGCAGGACCCCTATTAAATAGCCACGTCAGTACAAGAGGGTGTTTCTGTTACCACCCCTTACATATCTCGTCCTACCGGACAGCAAAATTGTCATGAAATATTATATAAAAATCGGATACTTATTGCTGGGAAATGTGTGGTAAGCAGGACACTGTTTGGGCTAAGTCAGCATGGCCTCAGCATGGCCAGGTAATAAGGTCAAGAAGAGTTAAGCAGGAAAGCCTGGAATGAATAGACTTCCAATAATATTGTCAACAACACAGAATCTGAATACACTAGTCAACAAAACTGCCCAAGTGTGGCAGGCAAGCGCCCTTCTGTGTGCTTTTCCTAGTAAAACCTTCCCAATTCACCTTACCCAACCAAGACATTAAGAAGCTGTCAGGACTCCTATCAATGTTTTGTCACCCAAAGAAAGATAATCAGTCTGTTCCAAGGTAGGAAAAAAAGGTATTTAAACCCTAGCTCTGACCCCAGCATTTTGCCAGCACTTTGGGGGTCACACTGCACTCCAGATTCCCATTCCTCCATGATGGCCTCAGACTCTTGTTTGAGCCACTCCTCTTCAATTCTCTGCTCCAGGGCTGGTAAATATCACCCTCTATACCCAAAATCTCTCTCTATCCAACCTTTCTCACTTCTCCCTTCACTAGCCTTGTATGGTTCATGAGACTGCTTGATTTCTTGTGTGTATGTTTGTTGATTTTCAACAAAAACATCCTGTTTAAACCTTCAACTGGAGTCCTACAGTTAGTACTGGTACACACAGGTGAAAAGATCCTATGTTACCCTCCCAGGCCTCCTTTGAGCTGTGATTCCCCTAGTTTCTTTTGGGGTAACATTTCTACTGTGTGCATGTGTTTACTGTTATCAGTTTCTGCCTGGTCATGTGACCACAGCATCTCCAGGGAGGGGAGGTTTGAATTCCCACAGCGCATGCACGTATTTGTACATTTGCTTACTCAGATAGCCTTTGTTTTCCCTTTGATCTGATTGCCCACCTGCACTTTTATAAAGTGAAGCCAGTAGGGAAGGGGGAGGCAACAGTGCCTTTTCTGGATGACAGGATATACAAGGGAGCTACCCTTCTGTGGTGGGAATGATCAGGTGACCTGGTTGACCACCCACTAACCTGGCCCCCGCATCCCACCCACACCCCCTCCTCTGATTCCACTACAATTCTAATTTGGGGGTCAAACATCACATTGTATAAATAGGGTTCTTCCTCAAAACAGCAGCGTAAACTGCAGTTTCTTAGATATCTTTTTAAAGCCCTTGGGCATCAGAAAGAAATATTTTCACATCAGAAAAAGAGGGAAGTTATGTGTGTCTGCCTGTGTAGAGTCAGCTTTGTCTTGCAGCAACTGAAGTAAGGCGAGGGAAAAGGGAGAAAGTGGATGGAAGGGAAAGAAACTGGGACATTATAAAGGCAGCTGAAAAAATGGAACAACAGAGGAATACTCAGGACTGTCCAAACACAATCAGGACAGCTGGAGGGTAGACAACTCACATAGAAAACCTAGACATTTTCTTCCTCCAATGCTGCTCACCCTGAGATCTTTCTTCAGTCTGGAAACCCAGAAAAGCAAAGTAATTCCTTGACATTGCAGTTGGTCCCTGGACAGGTGCTATGCTTAGCTGCTGTCCATATTACTTCTTTTACTCTTCCTCCATCTTTTCTTATCTTTTCTTAATCACAGTGGGGTTGAGTCACTGGAAACAATCACAGCTGCTATTGCTTTCAATCCACTTCTGACTTATGGTGACTCTCAGGTGAATCTATCATGGTTTTTACTTGATAGACTTTGTTTGGCGGGGGGGGGGGATTGCCTTTGCCTTTCCCTGAAGCTGAGACAATGTGACTTATCCAAAGTCACCCAGTGGGTTTCCATGAATGAGCAGAGATTCGAACCTAAAACCAGTTTAAATATTTTAGGATCACCTCTCTGCTGTCTCTGCGCTGTAAATATCTTACTCACCACTACTTTTTATGGAGCTGACAGGATCCAGGTTGTATCATTACGAGTCATACCTTTCACTGCAGCAAAGATTCCCCAAGGTTCCTCAAAGTTCAAGACATATTAAAAGTTGTCATAGCCTGATGAAAGCAAAGCACTTTGAAACACAATTCGGCTTTGTTCTGGAGTGAAGGCTAATTAACATGCAAAGGTCTGAGAGCTCAACTTCAATGGGACTTCCTTTGATTTAGAAAGCTCAGCTCTTCAACAAATTTTTACTAAAATTCTGTAGGAAAACTCAATGACATTACTCTCTCTGGACAAGAATATTTCTTACTCACAGACCTTGATTGGGAGGCCTGTATTTGCTCATAGACACCCCCCAATCTAAAACAACAACAATGACAACTCCCCTCCTTCCTCCTCCTCCTCCTCCTTCTTTGCCTTCAAGTTGTTTCTGACTTATAAGTCAACCCTATCACCAGGCTTTTTTGGTAAGATTTGTTCAGAGGTTTTGGATTTGCAGTTCCAACCTAAGAAGGTGCCCTGACACTTTCACTTAGCTCTTATTCCACCCTTTAAATACCAGCTTTGTGTAAAAGGGCTAGGGTCTTAAGTCAGATCCAAATAGTTTATTTATTGTAGTGTGTTCTTCCTAATTACTAGTGATTTTAGACAACTCAGGCCGACCCAGTAGTTATAAAACAAACTGTATCCTTTATTGTAGTAACATTAGAAACAAAGTATCTTGTTAAGCTTCATTCATGTAAAGCACAATGTCGTTACATTAACCAGCTCAACTATGCCAATAATTCCCAGCCTTAGGCCGTTTCTGCACTACACTGTTATAGTGCTATTATTCCACTTTCAACATCCTATGGAATCCTGGGGTTTGCAGTTTAGGAAGGGGCCTTTAGAATTCTTAGCCAGAGAGCTCTTTGGCCACAGTGAACTAGAATTCCCAGAATTCTACACTGTAACAGCGTAGTGCGGAAATGGCCATAGACACCAGTTCTCTGTGTCTTTTCCTCAGCTGCTTGAATACAACCCAGCCATCCTCTCTGACCAAGATCCCAGTGAAAGGTCTCTTTCAAACAGAATCTTTGCTTTATATATCACTCCTCTCATCCATAAGCCCCTCCTAGGCACACCACTGTGCTGCGTTTCACTTCTAAGGTATGGCCAGCCGGCCCCTCCCGAAACTGCAAACCCCAGGATTCCATAGGATGTTGAAAGTGGAATCATAGCGCTATAACAGTCTAATGCGGAAATGGCCAGGGTCTCCGTAAGTTGGAAATTACTTGAACTCACAAAACAACAACAACGTTTCTCCTGTTATTTACAGCTTCTACATACTCTTTAAAATAGCAGACAAAAGGTATTCTACACGTTTAGTACTGATTTGATGTTAATATTAAACTGCACTGCATTCCACCCACATTTTGCTCTGTGTCTGTGTGTATAAAAAAAGATAATAGTATGACTCTATGCGTACAAGTCCCATTAGGATCATTGGGTCTTATTCACAACTAAGTATGCGAAGAATTTCAATGTGAAACATTAATTGCTTAGAACTTCAAGATCATCAAGTTTAATGCTGGCTTAGAATCTGGGCTGTGGTTAACTTTCCTTCCTCTGTTCCTCCCTGTCTCTTAATATATCATTCCATCTAGATCAGAGAGAAAGAAACACATTAAAATGTATTTTCCATCTTTTTGAGAAGTTCTCCAGGTTTGCATTACCATCCATCTTGCTTCCTTTCTGAATTTTAATTATGTGCTAACATAATCACAGAAAAGAGGTCATGCAAAGTTCAGTCACATTTTATATCCCAGCCTGTTTTGTGGCATTCAAACTGTCCACATGACTAAAGGAGCCATACATCACAATAAAGTTCTGCAGTAGATGTTGCTTTAATCCTGATTCAACAGAAGCTATAGGAAATGTGTTCCTGGCTTCAAACGCAGTCACAAATGGAGTCTAGTTGCTGTACTGTTTCTTTTAAAGTGGGTTAGTAAAAGTATCTGCTGCTACAGAATTTAGGTTGGGGTGGTGAATGTGTGACCTTCCAGATGTTGTTGAACTACAAACTCCCATCAAACTTAGCACAGAAAGTGATAGATGGTGGGGCTTGCATTTTCACAGCATCATCAGGGTCAGATATTCTACTCTCTCCATAAGTTCTTTTAGTAGCAGACTGTATATTATTTAGTTACTTCCTAGTCCTTAAGTTTTAGAGTGAGCAGCTATAATTTTCTACTCTCATCCCTCCAGAGCATGCAGTAGAGAGATTCATAGAGGGATTACTGTTCAGTCAGAGGAATTTCAACATTGTAATCTGCCCAGTGATCCTGAAAACACATAATGAGAAAGTCCATTAACACCGGGCGAGTTCCAAATTGAAGAAAGTTTCATCCCACAGAGCAGCTCTGTCCCTTAGACAAGTGGTTCTCAGATTTTGGTCTTCCCAATATTTTGCATTTCAATTCCCACAATGGGGAGTGATTCACCCAGCATGGCCAATGGTGAGTGATTCTATGGGCCTTTTGGCACTACACTGTTATAGTGCTATTGTTCTACTTTCAACATTTCATGCCATGCGAAAGGGTCCCTGGAGCGTTGTGTGATTGTGAGGAGTGATCCACACGACAGACTCACAATAGCACGATGCTGCCGGGACTGGGCACTGATTGTGCACTATTTCATTTTTGCTTTGAGCTGAAAATGGTGTGCGATCGCGCATCGCTCTGGGGCCCCGTGCGCACTTACCGCTGCAGAAGGAAGAGGAAGGGCTCTCACACTGCCTGCTTGCAAGCAGGCAGCAGCTGTGGAGTTGAAGCAACAGGGACGTGAGAGCCTCTCACAAGAGGCTGCTTGCACGATTTCCGCACCCCAGCTCTGAGAACAGGGAAGCTGCAGAAAGGGCAAATGTAGTGCAGAAAGGCCCTAGGAGCTGATGTCCAAAACAAAGGTTGGATCCAAGTTGGAAAACCATTGCTATAGGTCAATGGCTCTTTCTTTCATATTCCAACTTCTTTAAGGAAAATGTTGAGGATTGCTGCAACTGAAAAATAACAGATGAATATTTGCAGTATAGAGAGCCTAAAAAACTGGTATTCATTCATCTTCCCTGATACACCAAAATGGCCTTGTGCATTTTTCTAAAACTGGACGTGTTTTTTCCCCTCCTTTTCTTTTTAGAAACAAAATGAAGACACCAGAAGGTATATTAAATTGGTGTATTAGATATTAATAGTGTGATCCTATGCATTTTTAGTTAAAGTTAAGGCCCACTGTGCTTAAGGCTTATAGGAGTTTTCTCCTTGGTGCATAAGAGGTTAACCTAAGCATATATTTCTGAGTCAAACACTATGTTAGTAACTATAAATGCTAATACAAAGCTCAGATACCTCATTAGAATGGCTTGTAGCCAAAATGAGGTTTATGAGGGTCAAAGCAGACATTAACAGCGATGTGTATCCCTTATGATTAATAATTTTATTTCCATTTTCTTCAGCAATCAGGCTTGCAGATTAAGCACAAGTTTTTCTAATGAGCGATCAACAACATACAGCACACTAATTGAACGTTATATAAGTGAGGAAGCTCACGTCCTAGAACAAACTGAGGTCTTCATCACTTAGAAAACCTCCACAAAAACCATAGTGGTTGCATAATCAGTTTAACCCTGAGGAAGATGATATGCTGGTGGAACTTTATAAGGTTTGCAGAACTGGAAAATAGTAATAGCTTTTATTTGGGGGAAAATCCATCTAACGCCCCCTCCCCAAAAAGCCTAATGAGATTTTCAATCTGCTCAATGGCCCCTGAAAGCTGAATGTCTGTTAGGGAGAGAAAATCATAGAAATCCATAAGAGGTGAACTTAATAATGAAATAGAATATCCTTGAAAATGAAATATGGCTGGCTGGAACAATGAACATGAATTTACACAGAAGAACTCTGCTGCAAGTCTACTTATAATACAAATTTTGAGTAAATCTGAAAACTTTATTACTATTTGTACTTCATGAGTTTTTACATTTTTGGTGTCACCAGTGCTTTTCCCTGCTAGTAACTGTCGCAGTGATTAACCACCCCCCCTGTTAATTTACAATTGTTTGTTGTCCCTTTCAGCAATGTACTGGAACCTTATCAGAATATTCTACCAAACTTGTGGCCTTCACATGAAGATTGGCTGTTGAAGATGCTTGATTTGGCAGAAATGGGTAAGTTAACTATTTTAATTAAGGAAAGATCTTTGGTTAAATTTAAAAATGATTTAGATGAATTGATTGTATACCTAAGAGACTGTTGGTGGAAAAAGTCAAGTACTGGTTTCGAAGGCTAAACTTATTAAATATTAGGCAGTAATGTGATAATGACTGACACATTAGAAGTATCTCTTGTAGATTATCTTAGAACCAAAAGCTGGTGAGTTAGAAGTTATTTATATTTAGTTTTGCCCCCTTCTTAGTTTAGTTGTAGTTTAATTTAATTTAATATTAGCTTAGACGTTAGAGTTTCTCTGTCTGTTAGTCTTTGTAATTCCCTATACATTATTTTTTTAAACTAAATACATGTTGCTAATTTTTTTTTTAAAGAAGAAAATTTAGGGTAAGAGTCATGATTTGCATCTTTCTGAATCCTATTACATTCCATCCCACAACTGCATATATGCTTTATTTGTGATCATTTATTATCACTCTATACTATATCTGAAGAAGCGGGTTTATATCCATGAAAGCTTATGTGAAAATAAAAACCAATTAGTCTTAAAGGTGCTGCCACATTCCTTTTCCTTTTCCTTTTTTAACTTTCTCCTTTCCTTCCACCTCTTTCTGCTGCAAAAGACTAACAGGGCTGCTTCTTTGAAGCTAACATCTCCTTTGGTTTCAAGTTTATAATGGTCAAGGGCTTCCAGGAATCAGCTCTGCAGTTGTTTCCCCAGAGTGAAGCTTTATAGCCCGCTGTTACTCATCCAAAGGGTATTTTCCCACAGATGTCATTGCAGAACAGGGCCACCTGCATCTCTGTCAGCCCTCTTGCCCCTTGAGACATTACTCCTCACCAAGCCTCTGAAGATAAATGGGGATAGAAGCATAAAAGACTTTATAACATAATGTCTTAGAAACTAATTTGGGTGTGTGCATGTGTTTTTCCTCCTGAAGGGCTATAAAGTTGACTTCTGAGATTTTGCTTGGTTGGTGAAATAAGATAGCACCCAGCTGCCACAAGCTTAGGGAGGAAAAGGAAACACAATAACGCAAATCTCTACCCCTAGAGTTAAGCACCAAATTTACAGGACTGGCCTTAAAACTGAACAGAGTGAAACAGCAGATTTGTGGTGTCCTGATATAGCAGCAAATGATCAGTTATTTGATTTATTATTATTGTATTTTGTGTGATTTTTTTCCTGTCTCTTAGGCCAAAGTAATTTGACTGGCCTGGGGTACAATGTACTTTCAGTTGAGTGTTGAGGAGGGTTCCTTTTTCTGCTTAATCACTGAAAAATGTCTCAGGCTATTCCTGCCAAATAATCGAAGCAACATGGGAAGCTGCTTTATACCCAGCCAGAGGTATGGTCCATTTTTTTTTTTTTACTGGTTCATCTAGGGCAGAACTGTCTACGCCGGAGGTGGACAAGTTCAATCAGTATGGGGCTGTGATGAAGCCTGGGGATATGGCTAGAAGAGCAGCCCTAGTAACAGGTGGTCATATAACTGAATTGGCTGTGTCTGAGTAAAACTTAGCCCTAGCAAGAGGGAGGGGCTGTGGGTGAGACAACAGAAAGCATATATACTGGGAGTGTGATTTGGAGACTAGCTTCCTTCAGTGAGAATCCTAGAGTGAACTTTAAGTCAGGGCTTCAGTCAACAAAAGGAGGCTGTCTAGAAAGAGGGTTATCTTCTCATTGGCCTAGTGTGGGGCCAGAGAAAAAAGCAAATCACTTTTGGAAGAGTCAGAGAGTGGGATTCTGAGTGGAAAAAAAACACTTTGTGCTAAAGGGTGCTAAAGGTGTGTGTGTGTGAATGCTCTGTTGTTGAACACTGTGGTGTTTTGAGGAAACTACTTAAACCTCTTTAAGGAAATGTTATTTTATTTGCATTTTTTGTTTGTTTTTTGTTTGAATATTTTTGAAACCACACTATTTCTTTTTTCCTTTCTTTGTTATTTTAATAAATATCTCATTCTATTTTTATAATCTGTCTCCACAGAGTATTTTCTTCAGTGTTACCTTTATAACACACTACCACAAGTTATCAATCCACCCCCTCCTTTTTTTTTTTTTTTAATAACCACTGATAAGTTTTACCCTTTATCCACTAAGGTGGTGATTTGAGGGAAAACAGGGTTGTGAATAAGTAGAAGGGAGGGATCCAGGGTGTGATAGTAAGATTAAAAGGGGCGTTGCTACTCCAGTTAGGGAGAAAGAAAAGCAGGCCTGGTTTGTCCAGGCCCTGGTCTGGGGCCGTAGCTGTTCTCCACAGGGGCCAATTCCCATACCCCATGAAAAATAGATGTTTGGGTTTTGTTTTGTTTTGTTTTATTTTTGCATTATTTGAAGTTTCCTTCTGCCTTCTGGAGGCAAAAAGAAAAAAGCCCCCCCCCCAAGTCAAGACCCTGCACTAAGCTTTAGAGAAGAACTGCTACTCCTGCAGGCTTCTAGAACAGCAATTCTACATTTTGAACTTTTTTTTCCCAGGGGAAGGTTATGTGTGTGTGGTCTGAAAAGGTCAGAATGGGGTATGGACTGCAAAAAATAGTTGGGAGGGCTGCTGTATTGTCCACCTCTGGTCTACATGATGAGTTGGACCCAGACTTTGGAAAGTGTAACTGGGCTGGTGAAACCACCTATCTCCTTCCTTCTCATGAAGCCCCTCCAGTTCCCTTCAGTGTTATACAAAGAGTCAGAGACCAGTTGAATAGGGAAGGCTATAGTCTTAGGGAACTTGAAGAGATTCGTCAAAATTCTACACTATATGAGCAGCAGTATGTGTGCCTCCATTCTCATAATAGGATGGAGGCACACACACTATTGCACAAATATAGCCTATGCATAAAGAACCTAGCAGCAGGCCATTGAGTAGTTCTTAAGTAGTTCTGTGTTACTCAGATTCTTCCTTTCTTCCTTAGCAAACATAGGTCTTAACAAAGACATTTAATTGTCATGCTCAAGACTGTTGTTCTGTATTAATAAGCTGACACCAAGCAGCTCCAAACACCAGTGTCAGGCTTCACAAATATTTGTCTAACTTTTGCTGGAAGGAGAATTATTAAAAGATTTGAGTTGTTTATACAACAGCCGTCCGTTCCAATAAAAGCAAAGGAGTTTACAAAAGAATTCCCATGATACCACCAGCTCTTTTCAAGTAGACACCCCTTTAACTGCATGGGATATATTGGGTTGGATCCAAATCTAGATGTCTGCAACCGGGCTGGTAAAAGTTGGATTTCTTTTTCTCACTTTCCCAAAGCAGCCTTCTACCTCCTTGAAAATGCTGCATAGAGGGTCAGGTGACCCTACTGAATGACATAATCTGTAATGGGAGAGAAGGAAAGATCCCCCCACTTAGGTGGATTAGCTTCTCAAAGTGGAACATTTCAGCTAGCAGAAGACCTTGGACTGAGTCCATTATAATTAATCATAGAAATGTTTATTACAAGTGTAAGGACAACATGCAATCCCTCTTCCCAATATTTTACATTGGGTAGGATCTATACTATGTAAGTTTGTTCCATTGATTTTACTGGAACCAAAGTTGAGATAATATCAGTGTGATCTTATGCATGTCTCCTCAGAAGTTAATCTCTTTAATGGGAAATGGGACTTATTCCCAAATCAGTTTGTTGAGAGTGCAGGCTGAAATCTGAAATCTATTGCATCTCTTTTCCATAAGTCCCTAAAAGTTATGCTTGAGCAGGTTTCTTATCTATACCAGTGCTACTGGTGTTGATCAGAGAACCATTGGCCACCAATTTGAGGTGAGTTTCCAGGAAAGAAAGAAAGAATTGTAGCTACTAGGTACAAATATATTGCTAGTCCCTAGGACATTCGGGGGAAGAAAACCCTTCTGGTCTACCACATCAGATAAATTAAGAAGCACTCCTTTAGGTAATAATAGCAATAGCATTTATTTCTATACCGCCTATCAACTAAGTGTTATCTAAGCGGTTTACAAAGTATTTTAGCTAATTGCCCCCAACAAGCTGGGTACTCGTTTTACTGACCTGCGAAAGGATGGAAGGCTGAGTCAACCTTGGAGCTTGGCAGGATCGAACTCACAACCTTGTGGTTGCAGTACTGGCATTTAACCACTGCGCCACCAGGTAACATGACGGACTCATCCTAAAATCAGCCATCAGGACAGGAATCTGGCCTTATAGAAGACACAGACAGAAAACATGATTTGTCCAATAGTACTCATATTTTGTTATAGGACGAAGGATTTCATAAGCCTGGTATGTATACAAAGTGCATTGAGCTATACAAATACCTGTTCAGGTGTTAGATGAACTAGGTTAAGTAAACAAGTGAGGAGGGAAGAACCTAACCTCTTGCCTTTGCTATCACTCTCTTCATATGCAGAGGGATGGTCTGAAGAGGAGCTGTTCCATTACATATTCTCTAAGGCTCACTAGACTGTTATAGTGCTATTATTCCACTTTTAACATCCTATGGAATCCTGGAGTTTGCAGTTTAGGGAGAGGTGGGACCCAGGATTCCATAGGATGTTGAAAGTGGAATAATAGCGCTTTAACAGTCTAGTGTAGAAATGGCCTAAATATGTGAATAGGAGGCTTTCCTCTTAGAAAAATGGGATGCTTACTTCCCTGTGTATTTATTATTAGTTCATATAACACCTGAATAGCACATGAGTGTTGTTATCAATCTACTATATAAAAGTCAAAGTTTGTATGTTTGTTTGTCTGTGTCAGGCGAATGATATGATTGGCTGTGTGAGGCAAAGACCTCATATGATTGGTTGCCTGAGAAAATTCTATGGAATCCTGGGGTTTGCAGTTTACAGAGGTGCCTTCAGAATTCTCAGCCAGAGAGCTCTTGGGTCTGGCCCGTTGTTATGGAGACAAGGCCTAAGAACAAGGAGGAGGGCAGTGTATTCCTTCAGGAACCCAAACTCTGTATATTAATAACTCTGAATACAGATTGGATTGGGTAATATGGGGAAAAATTACAGGTACTGGACAAGAGAGCTTGGGGAATTAGACACAGGATCTCAAATCTTTCTAATAAGTATTACCTATGAGAAAGTAAAATCCCGTAAATACGCTGGTTAACAATAACCAGGGCTGACCCTACTTAGCTTCCAAGATCAGATGGGATCTGGTGCCTAGGGTATTTAGACTACACTGACATATAAAGGGTAAAGTAGACACATATAACGGTGTTTCCACTTTACCTTTTATATGTCCGTGTAGCCTAAATACCCCAGGCAGCAGATCCCATCTGATCTTGGAAGCTAAGTAGGGTCACCCTCCCTTGGATGGGAGATTGGCAGTGAATACTAGGTGCAGTAGGCTATATTTCAGAGGACGGAAATGGCAAAATCCACCTCTCTGAATTCTTTGCTTTAGAAAACCCTATGAAATCCATGAGGTTGCTATACGTTTGATAGGACACTTGAAGGTATGTATACATACACACACCAAAGTCTGGTTATGTGGATTGGCCCTGAGGCTCATCAGTGAGATATAGTTACTGAAACTATTAAGGATTCAGAGCTTCCATGGCAACACTGCTCTGAAGAAATTAGACTGTTAGTCTCATTATTCTTCCTCCATTGGCACAGATTGTGGAAAAACCGATATACATGGGGTATGTGTTTCTTTGTTGCATTCAGGGCCAGGTGTATCAGATGCTGGGCATTTATGAAATGCAGGTGCAAAAGTATCAGAGATTTGTAGCCTACACTTTGCTAAGCTGGAGGTTAGGTGCAAGTTGGCGAAACTTCACAGGAAATAGGTACATGTAGTTAAGAAACATTACCTCCCCCCCCTTGTTTTTAGACTACACTTCTAACAGGCCCTAGACAACATCATTGTTTATTAGGAATACTGGGAGTGGCAATCCAACAACATCTGGGAGACCACATTATTCTTATGTGTGTGACCACATGATATACTGGCTATCTGTAGAAGAAAAGGGAACAATGACTGACCACAACTTTGACAGCTGTGGAGTCTTCCAAGACAGACTTGGGTGACTGATGAAAAATTGAACAAAAAATGAGGCACAGATTGTTGATTCACAATATGAACTTTCCCATTCCTGAACATGTGGCTGTTCATCTAGGTCCTCACAGCTGAAGTAGCTGAGACTCAGGTAAGAAAGAACCTGCTTTCTTGCTGGTCGTGCATGTGGTAAGTATAATTTTAAAGATGGGTGGACAACTGTTTTTTTTATTAGTCCTTCCCACCCAACCTAGTGACCTGTTTGGACCTCAAGATCCCATTCACTCCAGCCAGAATGGCCAATGGGCAGGAATTATGGGTGTTCTAGTCTAAAACAGCATAGTAGTACCATATTGGGCAAGGTTATTGTACAGAGTTTCAAAATAGCTGAGACCAATCTTAATTCCTTCTGTCACTTATGGTTTGAAGCCTCTACCATTCTACTTCCTATCTGAAAACTATCCCACTGTAATCCTTCAGATATGATTCCCAATGTTAGCCGATTCATATCTGAAGGAGATGTTTAGCAAGGCATAGTTTTCTAAGGGTAAACCTGCTAATGATTCAGTGAAAAAATAGGCTGAAGTAAATACTGTCACACAGTGCTAAAGAACAAGGGGGTGTCTAGGTGTCACATATTTTATTGTTGGCTATTATTGAGATATTTTATAAAGGTCCTTGAGCCTAGTGCTGATATACGTCTGGTATTATTATGAAAACTATTTAGAATTTTATGATAATACTTCATTCTATATTGTATTACTTAAGGCATCATCTTCTGTTTCTTGAAGAATGTTTTCTTGAAGAAGTTGTTGTTTGTTTAAAACAGAGACATAAATTCAGGGGTGTAATCAGAGGTGGGAATTGTTCAGTCCTCTATATTGTGTTATATGGCAACTCTCAGTCATGCTAAATAGTATAGCTAATAGAAGGGTACATTAGGAGATGCAGTTCAACAACATCTGGGGGCTGTACAATGTCCACCCATGGCCTTCTAGTCACTTGTCTACTTATAGTGACCCCATGGTTTTCATAGGGTTTTCTTACGCAAAGAATACTCAGAGGTGGTCTTGCCAGTTCTTTCATCTGGCCACAGTACCTGGTATTCTTTGGCAGTCTCCCATTTAAGTATTAACCAGGGCTTACCCCGCGTAGCTTCCAAGATCAGACAGGCTCTGGTGCCTTTAGGGTATTTAGGCCATCCCTACTTGCAGTGTAAATGTAATTGGTAGTCCCTCACTAGAATAGATCCATTGAATCAATGGGATGTACATAAGCAGTGACTTATCATTTAATAGTTGATTCAGTGGGCCTACTCTTAATGGGACTAAGAGTTGGATTTAGGCTTAATAACTCAAACTTTGTTGTTGTTATTGTGTACCCTTAAGTCATTTCCAGCTTATAGCAATCATGTAGAGAACCTATCACAGGGTTTACTTGGCAAGATTATTTTGGGGGTGGGATTACCATAGCCTTCTTCTGAGGCTGAGAGAGTGTGACTTGCACAAGTCATTCCATAGGTTTCAATGGCTAAGCATAGATTTCCTGGAGTCCTAATCCAACACTCAAACCACTGTAGAATGCTGGTTCTCAAACTTACTAACATCAAACCCAAAATTATTAATTCAATCCAAACTTATTAACTTAAAAATCAACACAGCATGGACAAGTGATAGCAAAACACCATCAAACCAGATATAGTATATTTTGAATAAACCCTGATGGGGAAAATATGTTGAAGTGGTCTTTATGAAAGGAGTTATAGGTATATATTATTTATGGTTTTTTATGAAAGCCAGAGACACTTCTAAAAAATGGCAATCCCCTGGTTTGCTGTTAACACAGAATAACCATTTGACGTGCAGCCCTTGCTCTTTGTCTCTCTTGCCATGATGTCAAACCACCATCTCTATACTTGCAAAAATGATTGCTAATGTATGTCCCAGAAAC
The DNA here is from genome assembly GCA_948472985.1 of Iguana delicatissima. Taxonomy (NCBI): domain Eukaryota; kingdom Metazoa; phylum Chordata; class Lepidosauria; order Squamata; family Iguanidae; genus Iguana; species Iguana delicatissima. Next base: position 786,352 of record CAOKZL010000168.1, on the reverse strand, counting down.
TCACATCCATTCTCTGGAGCTCAGGAGAAGGCACGAACAGGAAGGAATATCGTACATCTTTAAAGGCTGGTGCATGCCCTTTTGCTCCAGCTACTAATTGTTCTTTAGGGACAAATAGTCAAACACAAAAGAGTCAGCTCTTGGTGCCAATCAATACCTTTAATGAGAAATCTCAGAGCAAGGGGTGAAACATATGCCAAATTTGGTCCAACCAGGAGGTGGTATGTCCCTGTGGGGAATTCCCAGAATTCGTTTCAGCTGGATAGACTAGACAAAATAATCAGCAGTGATTGTCCCCAGGTGAAGAGCTTTAGCCAAGGAAAGCTGCACTCTGTATATAAATTTGCCAGGAGCATAGGATGGTAGGGAGGGGAAAGAATTTTGTGCCTAGAGGAAGAGAACTTGGGGGTATGTCCCTAGACTGATCCTCAAAGCAGTATAATTAATGACTCTGGAGAGTTTGGGAAAGTGAGAGAGCTCTTTGAAAGGGTATGCTAAAGTTCTAAAAGGGGTATATTCCAGCACATGAAATTTCAAATCCATTTAAATATTCACTACTTAGTAATCCTAGCCTCTGTTCAAAGGAAAGTGTCTTAAAATCCCAGTCATTTCAGCTGTCTGGGAAATTTATCACACTGATCTGTTACTGCTATGACCAGGCTGAGTTTCAGTGCAGTGTGGGTTTGCTGGAAAGGAAGGAGAGGAGGAAAAAAAATCCTGCATGGAGAAGAAATTGAGAGCACAGAGCAATTACTTATCTGTCACAAAGTACTTTCTCTAATCTACTTCTCACTTGATTGAAGCAAGCATAAAACCTTGTGGTTTTGGCTATACCTTGCCCCAGTCTGGAACTGCAGATTCCAGATGTTTTCAACTTCAAGTGCCAGAAGTCCCAGTCAGCATGGCCAGTGGTAAGTGGGAATTATAGTCCAAAATGTTAGAAAGGCCAGAGATTCTCTAATCCTGCCCCACCAGGTATCCCTTCTCAGTTACACTTAATCTCCTGGGACATTTTCATTAGCTGTGAGCTAAGGATTCCTTCCAAAGAACTAATCTGGACTCCGATTGCATGTGAAATTGAGTGCAGTTTCTGGTAAGACCCCAGAGTAAAATTCTTGGTAGAGACATTCTTCCGGGGTCAGTCAAAAACACTAGTCATGTTTACCTGTATTTGAAATTTTAAAACCTCAAATTCTTTCCCACCCTCCTTACAAAGAAAGCACAATAGAAAGCATAACCCTCCTGCTGGTATTTCCTCAGTAATTAGTACTGAGAGGCCTGGCTATAATATATAGCCACCATGAACAGTACCAACCCTAAGTGTCTTTGCAAAATGGAAGCAAATGATGAAAAGATCTGTTCCCATGATTTATGTATATAAAAGGGTAAGAATACACACACACACACACACACACACAATTGGCTCTCCACATTTGCAGGTTTGACTTTCATGGATTTGATTATTTGCAAGTTTCTCCAGCCCCTCTCCCCATCTCAAGTGATTCTTTTCTGGGAAAAGTTTCCCTGTTGGCAGCTCTGATCAGGCCATGCAGCCCTTTAAGAGGTTTTAAGTCTGTTGGTCCTCTTCCTCCTCTATCAGCAGCTGCCTGGTCAGCTAAGGAGGGCTGGTGGCCTGATTTCTCAGCACCACAAATCCTCTTCTGATGTCCCCACATACCCACTGAAAGAGATGGGGAACAGAGAGGAAGTATAGGGCCACCATGTGAACCCAAACCTTTCCCTCCCATTTCCCTGACCGAGTTTGGACCCTGGGTGTCCATTCATGGACCCCTTCCAAGACAGACAGACAGACAGACACACACACACACACACACACTGTGATATTTGCTATTTTTCCACTTTTTTTGAGGGTCCTGTGCTTCTGACCCTAGCAAATGTGGAGAGTTCGACTATATATGTGTCTATGGCCCTTTCCGCATGAGGAAGTTAAAACGGGCCAAGGCGTCTGTCACGGAGGTCATCCGCACCTTGGATCGGACTAGGTTCAGACTATTTACCTTAGTTCCGCACCTTAGTCCGATCCAAAACGCCCCCAAGTGGTCCTCCAGCGCACTAAGCGAAGACAGGAAAAATCCAGTCTTTCAATCTTCTGGAGCGCGCCATTTCATACCTGCTCACTTGTGCAGATGCGCAGGCTCGCACTAGTGCAAGCCTGCGATCAGTGGAGGGTGGGCCGTGGGCGTGGTCAGCATCAGCCGTTGGTCCGGACCCATGAAGAACAGGAAGCTGCCATTTTCAGCCTTAGCAGTGCAGATCTACAGACCTCGCACTGCTCCGATTTGCCCTGCAACAAGAAAGGAGCCCTGCAGAAGGGCTTAAGGGAAAGTCCACGTTGCTTCGAAGCTAGAAGAACCGGTAAGTAACAGCACGGAGCCATTTACTCGACTCGTTTGGAAAGGGCCTGTGTGTGTCTGTACATACATACAGACACACACACACACACACATATCTATATATGTGAAATAGTAAAAGGTATAATGAATCTATCTTAGTTGTTCAATTTTTTTTAAAAAAAATACACAGTTCAAACTGTGCATATTAAAGGAGAAGAGGCATTTTTATTGTGTAAAAATTTTATACTGATATCTTAGCCTTTATCTGGAAGAAAGAACTGAAAATTCTAACTTCATTAGCCACTGAAGAAAACCATGAGTTGAAACACGTTTGGCTTCTACCGGAAGCCTTCAACTTGATTTGTGCTTTATGGGCCTTGTCTTGTTCTGCTATTTGTATATTTGGACTATGTATTTTTAAAATGTAGGCAATTGATTAATTTATAGATTTATCATACCTTTTAATGTCTGCTATACACATAGCACACACTATATATGTTTGTTTTGTATTGTTTCTGAGAGTTAGGTCTTAGGCTCCCTTTCTTTTGTTATATATAAAAGGATGTTCAAGGATGCATACAGATCACATCTTTACCTCCTTCCTTGCCTTCCCTCTTCCTCTTTTCATTTAAATCTCTTTTTCCTTCCTAATATTTTGTTTTGTTCCATTTTCATTTCTTTTTTTTGTGTTTCTGTGTTGCTAGAGATAAAAAGATAGTCGAACCATAAACAATTTATTTATCGAATGTATATCCTGCTTTCTCTTCAACATGAGATTCAAAACCATTCACAACAGGCTTTTAAAAAGATCCAAATAAAAACACTCATAATACTAAAACCTAATAAAACCAATTCTAGTTCTAAAACTCAACCAACTTAAAAGTAATTTAGTAAAAGTAACTCTGTCCATTAAAAGCACCTTCTACAGGGACCAAAGTCAGTTGCCAAAGGCCTGCTGGGAAGAAAAAAAAATCTTCCTCTCCTGGCAGAAGGGCAACAACTGGGGGTCGGCCTAACCTTCCCTGGAAGGAAATTCCACACTCTGGAAGCAGATGCTAGGAAGTATCCACACCCTCAAACTCTCCCAGTTTATCAGAGACAGTCCCAATTAATTTTTTCTTGGGGAACCTTCCCTTTCTGCAGCTCTGATCAGGCCACACAGCCCTTTAAAAACCCACTTCTGGACTCCTCCTACTGTACCAGCTGCTTCCTGGGCAGCTAAGGATGGAATGCAGCCCAATTTATCACCCAATGCCCCCCACACGCCCAAGGAAGGAGATGGCAAAGAGAAAATAGAGGCTATTTCTGCACTGGCCAGCCCCTCCCTAAACTGCAAACCCCAGGATTCCATAGGATGTTGAAAGTGGAATCATAACGCTATAACAGCCTAGTGCGGAAATGGTCATAGAGTCATCATTCTGACCCATTCCCTTTCCATCTCTTTTCGTTGACCTGATTTGGACCTTGGTGCCCGCTCTCCCCATCATGCCTCAGCCCACTTACCACAGACACACAGATACACATACACCACACATTCTGATACTTGCAGTTTTTACACTTTTGGGGGGTTCTATGCCCCTAATCCTAGTGAACGTGGAGGGCCAACTATACCTTTTCAAAGGATGCTGAGCAATAAATGCCAAATCAGAAAAGGATTTACTTTTGTCTACTTCAATATGTTACTGGAAAGTTGATTTAATAAGATTCTAGCTAATAAAAGAAACTGTCTTGCTAGAACAGGAGTACTGGAAACAGTTGGGCATATTCTTTTGTAATTTGTTTTGTATAACAATGTGTGGGAACACTTAATCTCTCCCTTGTTAACAGCCTGGGAGCAAACACTTGTTAAAGAGTTTCTGGAAACTCGTTTGCTTCCTATTGTCTTGAAGATTCATCTTCCTTCATTTCTGAATCATAGAATCATAGAGTTGGAAGAGACCACAACAGCCATCGAGTTCAACCCCCTGCTGTACAGGAACACACACTTGAAGTAATGGGCCATCCAGCTTCTGTTTAAAAAACCTCCAAAGAAGGTGACTCCACCACACTCTGAAGTTGCATATTCTGTTGTCAAATGGCTCTTAACATCAGGAAGTTCTTCCTGATGTTTAGGTAAAATCTCTTTTCCTGTACTTTGAATCCATTGCTCGGTCTCCCAGTCTCTGGAGCAGCAAAAATCAAGCTTGCTCCATTTTCAACATGACATCCCTTCAAATATTTAAACATGGTTATCATGTCACCTCTTAACCTTCTTTTTGTCAGCCATTTGTCATAGGGCATGGTTTCCAGACTGTCACCTTTTTGGTCGCCCTTCTCTGGACACGTTGAAGCTTATCAATGAATATCCTTCTTGAATTGTGGTGCCCAGAACTAGACATAGTATTCCAGGTAAGGTCTAACCAAAGTAGAATAGAGTGGTAGAAGCAGAATAGAGTGGTAAGAGTGACTGGTTTTTTTTTAAAGTCTCAAAGCAGATTTGTTGTGTGCCTTAAATTCATTTCTGACTTACAGTGATCGTTCTTCTGAGGCTGAGAGCATCTGACTTGCCCAAGATCACCCAGTGGGTTTCTTTGGCCAAGTGGGAATTCGAACCCTGATCTACAGATTCATAGTCCAACACTCAAACCACTATACCATGCTGGCTGGCATAATGGAGGGTTGGATTTGGACTGTGTAAACCAAAGTTTAAATTCCCGCTCCTCCATGGAAACCTAGTGGGCGACCTTGGGCAATTCATGCTCTCTCAGCCTCAAAGGAAGGCAAAGGAAAAGGCAAATGTCCTCTGAACAAATTCTGCCAAGAAAAATCCATGGTAATGGGATCTTCGTAAGTTAGAAATGACCTGAAGGCATCCAACAACAACAAAACAGATCAGGAGTAGGAAAGTAAATACTCTGATACTTTATGAAGCTTGTAATTGTCTTATCTTTTTGCTCCCTGTTCATTTTTAACTTCTGAATAGTTTTTTTTTGGTCCGTAACTACAGTAAACATTATTATGGTTACTGCTGCTACTATTAAATGTCAATGGAAATGTTTTGGAAAGTTTCAAGTTGAAGTTTGTCATTAGATATTCTAATCATAGCTACAATTATTTCCAATAACATTTGGTGGATGGTATATGTCATATAAAGATTCAACATTTAAAATCGTATTTACCAAAATGTATGGATTTCAAGGCAATGGATTTGAAACATACTAATTTTTTTATCATGAGGGAAATGTTTAATGTCCTTCATTAACTGACATCTTGGACCAGGGATGGGAATTGCGTGGCCTTCCGGGTGTTGCTGGACTGCAATGCCAAGTGTTCCTTGCCTTGGGCTTGCTGGGGCTACAGCTGCTGGGAGCTGCAGTCCAACAATATCTGGGGGTACATGCAGTTTCCAGCCATGTCTCAGACAAATAATTGCAGGATGAATATTCTGTGTTAATGACAAAGCAGAAAGTCTCCTTTCCAATGAAAGGTTCATGAATAGGTTTAACAGAGGGAAAAGTGGAGAGGCCTTTGGTACCTTTAATAGTTGTGTAGGAAAGCAATTTTCAGCAGGTGTCATGCAACCGGTAAGAAGCAACACCTCCCTCTTCTGCAGAGTCATTAAATGTGCAAGAGCCCTCTCCAATTTTCTCCCTGGAAACCCTATTTATAATACAATGAGAGTGTCATATGAATTCCAAAGAGTGTGCTTTGTCATCCACATCAGTACTGGTTGGGTGAGTTACACAAAGTCATGATTACTTTGCATTCATTTTGCTTCCAGGTTGTTTCTTGACTTAATCTTGTTATGAATCCATGCTGTCCAAAGATGGCAGTGTTTCAAAATGTTACAGCCATTATGTACACATGGAAGCATGCTATTTGGCTCTTCTTATGCCAGTCTTATATCTATGGCTAGACATAATTCTGTGTAATAAGGCAACAGTAATAGAGAGATAAAAATCATTTAAGTCTGTGCATCTATTCTGTTCTTATGGCATATCAAAATACTGCTGCAGGATTGACAAGGAGAAGATTAAAGGCTAACTGCAGTCATATGCTAAGGCTATATAGGGGAAGTTTACCGGTTGATGGCTAGTTCTCAGTGGCTGTTGGATCATACGTGAAATAATGGGCAAAAATCAACTGCCAAAGAGGGAGTTTTCAGATAACCTAAGATCACTAAAACTATATTACTCTCTGATGAAATCAGTTCACACATTCACCTGAAAGTTATCAAACGTAAGTGACTGAAGGCTGAATAATCAGGCAAGCAAGTAGGCACATTGGAATCAGTCCTATATTCCAAAACGTGCTCAAAGTAAAGGTAGGGCATGGATTGGACCCAGAGTCTGGGGAAAAATAATGTTCTTTGAACTACCACTCCCAGAATGTTGCTGTAATCATGACTAGGTGTTATGCTGGTTGGGAGATTCTGGGAGCTCGAGTCCAAAAAATGCACAACTTTTCAAGTTCTGGTTTGGATCCAGGGTCTGCCTTCTGTGAGCAGAATGTGTGTACTTAGGGAAGATGCCACAACTTGATTTTCTGGGATCATCCCTAATCCCCACATGACAGCCTACCCTATTCAGCAGGGTCCCCAAACCTTCTTTGGGTAGGAAGAGTGGAAAAATCTGCTCCAGTCAAGCCAGTTCCTTATATTTACTGTTAGATCCAACCCAATATATGCTAAAGTTGTTTCAGTACATACTGGCTGCATTTCAAGATATTTTATTTTCAGGACAGAAAATGTTCATATTCCAACCACTTTTACCGCACATGGGCTGGCATCCTGATGGTGACATATGCTTCGTGAAATATTCACCACAGCACAATGTGTCTATTTTGCTGGTAGCAGTGGAAGCAAAGTTGCACCTACAGCAATGTTGCACATTGTGGCTGTGCCTTGTGGACTGGGATTGCACACTGTGCATTGTGGTTTCACATGGCAGTTTCCCATTGTGCACTGTGGTGGTACGTTGAGTATTTCACAACAGCAGCCAGTCAATAAAATGTTTTGTGTGGTGTCGCTGTTCTGCATGAGGGTTGTGTAGCGCTGGTGTCCATCTTCACATGTGATATTTACATGGTTCTAAGGGGATGCTGTATTGCAGCCAAAGGCTACCATCCTGTAGAAGCTCTTCTGGGAATAAGCCCAGAATTAATTGAATTAATTGGTGCTTACTTCTGAGTAGATAGGCCTAGTAATACACTGTAACAATATAATCTTGCAAAAACTTTTACTCACAGATAGGTCCCATCATATTCAAGGCTTATTGTTAAATAAATGGAGATGGGAACAGGGCCTTATTAATCTTCAATATTGTTTGATCAGCGCAAATTAACAGCATTTAAGAGACTCCAGCAGAGAAAAAACAGAGAAAACCATGGAAGCCTTCAGTGATCCCTGTCTGATAAGACTTCAGACATCTCTAGTCATTTATTGTCTAGTTATGTGTTTTCTGAACCAAAATTGGCTTTGAAACTCACTTTTAAATACAAACACTCTCCCTCTTAGATGGTGTAATTTTGTAAGCACTAGGATTAGAAGGTAGTGGGTGGTCTCTTTTGAGAAATGCTGCAGTTCCCTCCCTACTGCTATGAATGCTGAAACACATGTCCACTGCACTGTGGGGTCCCTTTTCCAATTCTCCAGCTGTCCCTCTTTAAAAAAAAAAAAAAAAAAATCTCCACTCCTAATTCTACCACCTTCCCAATCGTGGGAAGGTGAAAGCTAAAGACATGCAAGATAACTCACCTTAAATCAGCATGCCAAACCACTAATCAGATGATCTTTGTTGTTAAATGACAACCAGATGGGAAAATCTGAAAACATATTTGGCCCACAGGGGATCAATTTCTTACTTTAAAAGCAACCCTCCACCATCTGTTAGTTAAACATGTTGGAAGAACCAAAGCAATTTCTAATTTGTAGCTATTTAGGTTAAATCCTCATGTTTCTGAGGATAACCACATTGTAGTACTGAAATGTTGGCAGTAAATAGCAAGAGCACCACCAATTGTGGAATGTTTTCCTTCCCATGCTCTCCCATGGCAGTCATCTAGTGTCCCTACTAAGAGATCGTCTCTTGTTGAGACTCTGGGGAGGACTGTCACACAACATTCCAGTGTTTTGCTTATATTATCAACCCCTCCTCTACCACCATTATACCAACAGTAAAAAAACCCCAGTGTTATAGAGATTTCACTTAATGGGTTGGTTGTCAATAAAAGGAAGTAATACAGGCATGTCAGCAACTTCATTAACATAATTGCAAAAAGTTAAGCCAGGGTAAAAACACAGGAAGTATGATGATGCAGCTTAACTGAGCCAAATTTTGATTTAATATATTTAAAGCCACATACCTTAAAGAGCCCACTAATGGCACTACCGTTCTGCAGTGATGGAGTTGTGTGCACCTGTGAGGCAAGAGGGTGCTGCTGGTAGGATCTCCCATGCCAGACAGATGTGCTGGCTGTAGGAGCCAATGTGCCAAACAGCTAGTGGGCACAGCAGTGACACTGGTGGAGGATCTCTCAGAGACAATGGCAGTGGCACCATAGGCACTGTTAGAAGTGAAGAAGGAGGCACAGTAAATCTTCTTTTGAATGTCTTTTGCCATGAAAATCCTACGATGAGACAATCTAAAATAAAAAAAGAAAGAATGCCAGAAGATGACACTACCATTCAGTGAGCTGCTGGAGTACAGCAGAAGACAACTGTAAGTAGTGCTGTGGCTAATGATGTAACTGGACTCAAGCCAAATGGATTCAGTTGCTGATGTGCTCAAAGGTGAAAGTAAAGTCTAAAGCTGCACGGTATATTATAGGAACATGAAGCATGAGAAGCATGAATCAGAGGAAGCTAGACCCTGTAAAATCAGAGATGGAATATCACAATATTTGGGGTGAGTGAGCTAAATTTGTCAGGAATGGAACATTTTGAATCAGATAATTACACAGTGTTATACTCAGGAATTGAAAATCTAAGAAGAAATGGGATGGTATTAATAGTGAGGAGAGATGTAGCAAAAGCAGCCAAAGGATATAATGCAAAGTCTGACAGAATCATATCAACACTTCAGGGAAAACCCATCAACATAACCATAATCCAAGTTTATGCTCCAACTATAGAGGTAGAAGAAGAAGAAACTGGAAGATTCTGTGCTGGAGTCTGGGAGGAAATTGATCATGCACCAGAACAGGACTTCTTGCTAATCATAGGTGATTGGAATGCAAAAATAGGTCACAGAGCAGAATCAAAGACTGTAAGAAAATTTGGCCAAGAAATGAAGCAGGACAGTAACTGTTTGAATTTTGCTAGGCCAACAGTTTGCTTATTGCAAACATGTTCTTCAAGCAACCAAAGGGGTGCCTGTTTACATGAACATGACATGATGGCCAATATAGACATCAAATAGACTACATAATTGGAAGCAGAAGACAGAGTAGCTCTATTCTCTTGCAAAAAACAAGACCAGGAGCGGTTTGTGGCACAGACCATGAACTATTGATATCAAAAAATAGAGCAAAGCTAAAGAAGAACACTAGACCAATCATTATGCCAAAATAAAAACTTGAAGAAAATCTGTCTAGAATTTAAAGATAATATGAAAATAGATTTGCACAATGAAGCCTAATTGACTGGGAGCCAGAAGAACTTGAACTGAAGCAGAGTATTAAGCTATTTAAACCTGATTGCCCCTTTATGTGTCCTCTTTGCTTCTTGCAGCATCACTCACCTTCAATCCAGTGTGAGATTTGTCTGGTTGTTTTGCGGCCAGATAGGAATTTCCCCTCTTTTTCCTGTTTTTTCCTCATCTCATACTGTTATCTGCGAGACTCAGACAATTGGGTGGTGTCAATAACTAGAGTTTCCTCTGGGAGGAGTGGGGGGGAAATATAAGACTTTGGTGATCACCTTTTGATACTCTTTTGGTGTAGGTTAGGGTTCTGGAACCTCCTCCTTAGGGCCCTTTGTTCTAGAGGATGGGGGAAGGAGACTACCCTTGAAGCTAACCTGGGATTTGGGCTCTCACTTGTAGGGCCTGCAGCGTGGACAGGAGTTCCCCAGGTTACCTTCCAAGTATGCTGGACTGGGGACCAACCAGTAGCATTTGAATTGCCCTCAGGGCTGAAGTGTTTCACCAAAGGAAGCCTGAGGAGGTAGTCACGACGTTACACCCAGCCTCAGCTGGATCTGCATCAGGTTGTTCCTCCTCTTACTCAGTTTCCAGACCAGTGTAACTTAAAATAGGTTATGTCAGATAAAGTGGCCTCTTATTTAACCCAACTTTCTGTGTCTGGCCTTGTTATTTCATGGTTGATCTTCAAAACAAAAATAATAACTACAGATGATTTACATAAATTTAAAGGAGATGATGAAGACACTAAAATAATTAAAGATTTTCCATACTTTGGCTCAGTCATTAATCAGAATAGAGAGTGCAGTCAAAAAATCAGAAGACTAGCCCTTGGAAGGGTAGCTATGGAGGAACTAGATAAGATCTTGAAGTGTAAAGATATATCATTGAATACCATTGAATACCAAAGTTAGGATTGTCCCTGCCAACATAGCTCCAATTTCTATGATAGTAAAAGCTGAACAATGAAAAAGCTGATAGGAAGAAAATCAACTCATTTGAAACATGATGCTGGGAAATAGTTCTATGGATACCCTGTACTGCTAACAAGACCGTAAATGGGTCCTGAACTCTCCCTAGAAGGCAAGACAACTAAACTGAAACTGCTGTACTTTGACCATATAATGAGAAGACATGACTCACTAGAAAAGACAATAATGCTTGGCAGAGTAGAAGGCAGTAGGAAAAGAGGAAGACTGCATCACAGATGGATAGACTCAATCAAGGAAGCCACAGGCCTGAGCTGGCAAAATCTGAGCAGGGCTGTTGATGACAGTATCACTTGGGGCTCTCTTGTTCATTGGATCACCATAAATTGAAGTTGATTCAATGACAGTTAACAACAACACTAAAGAGGATGGGAGGACACAAGAAAGGGGAAGGATAATTCATTTCAAGACAGATCAAATACGTAATTACCTTATACATTTACTTTTAAATTAATCAGTGCCATTCCATCCTGTATTATCATGAGTAACCAATAAGTAAGACATCAGAGGCTGGAAAGACAGAGACAATGGTACAAATTGATCATTTAAAGAACTACACTGGAAGCAAGGATTAAGAGATTGAGTTACACAAATGGGCCACACACAAAATGTGTTTTTTTCAAGAAGAATTTGAAGGAAAAGAGGAGGTCTGCAAGCACATGCCTTCAATGCTGAAGAAAGTAGAAATGTGCCTATAGATTGGCAATTATGGTCTCACATATGATGACTCTTTTCATGTTTAGAGATATGGAGAAAAAGTTTCACCCATCTCTTGTGTGTGAAATTTAATTTTCTTGCTTAATTTTTCCTAGAAAAGGAAAGTTAAGTTTCCTGTTCTAGTTTTTGTCAAGAAATTCAGCTTTAATAAAAACCAAGCCCAGGTCACAAATTTCAGTAGGACATTGTTAGGGTTGTGAGCCAGCATGGTATAATGATTTGAGTGCTGAAGTAGGACTCTAGAGACCAGAGTTTAAATCCTGCTTGGTCATGGAAACTCACTGGGTAGCAAATCACACTCCGTCAATCTCGGAGGAAGGCAAGAGCAAACTACCTCTGAATAAATCTTGCCAAGAAAACCCCATGATAGGGTCACCTTAGCATCGCCATAAGTTGAAAACAACTTGTGTTGGGGTTACCATATCCCAAGTTTGGCCAGGTTTTACCCAGTTCTAAGCATGCCATCCAATACCCATTTTGACAATGATGTGGCCAGATTCCAAGCTTTCTATTATTTAAAAAAGGAAGTCTCTGACCCTTGTAGGAGCTGAGATATGGGGTAAAATGTAGAGGCAGTCTTCTGTCAGATTGTTCTGAGTAACATGTCCACTTAGGAATTTCAGGCAAGATGGGATGGAGAGTGACTGGGATAAAATGAGATCCTACCACCTCTCTAGTCAATTGGTACAGGAACAAGAAAGGGGTGCACTGCAATGGTAGAAGTTGAATCAGAGAGGGAGTAGGATAGAAGAGTGAGCACTCTGAGCAGTGGAGTGCAAAAAGCAAGGGGACATGTTGCATTAATTAGGCCATTTCCACACTAGACCGTTATAGCGCTATCATTCCACTTTCCACCGGCCGGCCCCTCCCTGAACTGCAAACCCCAGGATTCCATAGGATGTTGAAAGTGGGATGATAGTGCCATAACAGTCTAGTGCGGAAATGGCCTTAGACAGGAGAATGAGTAGGAGGGAAGGGACAGTCTGGTGAGGGAGAGAGGGAGCAGATAGGAGGGAAGGAGAGGTGTAGTGGCAGGTTGCAAAAGAACAACAGAGGTAAGTATGGGCAATGTTAGAGGCAGGGTGGCATGGTGTTACAATGTGGAAGAAGGAGGGAAGGGGCAGTACATGCAGCAACAGTGCACAGAGAACAAGGGGCACTGCAGAGACATGAGGTAAGAGGAAGAATGGGGCTGGGGCAAGTCAGGAGCTCAACAAAGGAGGCAAGGCAGCAGCAGCAGCAGCAGCAGCACCAGAAGTCCTACAGGAGGAGGGGACTAATTCTTTGCTTCAGGTGCTTTGCTCCCTGAGATGGTCAACTCACGATGCTTCTCTGAGGAAGGAGAGAGCTGGAGAAAGGCAAGAAGTAGATAGTAGCTTATTAAAATAGATGCTTGACATCAATCTTCAGATTTGAGAGACACTCACAAAAGTGGAAAATATCACAAATATCAACGCATGTGTGTGTGTGTGGGGTGGGTGGTGAGTGGGAAGGAGGCTGAGCCATGGATCCAGGGTTTGAACCAACTCAGGGGGTGGCTGGGTTGGCCCTAAACTTCCTCTTTCATACCCATCTCCTTCCATGGATGTGAGGGGTTTGTGGTCCTGAGAAATTGGATTGCAAGCTATCCAGGCCAGGCAGCAGTTGGTGGTGGAGGAGGAAGAAAACCAGAGGAGGGTTTTTAAAGGGTTGCACAGCCTGATTGGAGCCACTAAGAGGGAAGGTTCCCCAGAAAAGAAGCACCTGAGGTGGGGGGCAGGGTTTGATGAAACTCACAAATAATCAAATTTGTGAAAGTCAAACCTGCAAATGTGGAGGGCCGACTGTATTGGCATTTGATTTATATTTTTTGCCTTACACAGAAGAATACTTTTCAAGCTTTTAAAGGTCTAGTTGTGTTAGTCTTTGGGAGCAAAAAACCCAACAGTATCTCTTTACTCCTGACTTCTTGTTGTTGTGTACCTCGAAGCCATTTCCAACTTGTGGTGATCCTAAGGCGAACCTATCACGGGATTTTCTGGGGGCTGAGTGTGTGTGTGATGTGCTCAGGGTCACTCAGTGGGTTTCCATGGCTGAGCAAGGAACTGAACCCTGTTCTTCAAGGTTGTAGTCCAATGCTCAAACCACTACATAATGTTGGCTCTCTGCTCTTATCTACCCTACAGTATCTACCTTTAAAAACAAGAAGAGTTTTGGGGTTTTTTGGCCTAAACGTTGCAAATGCAGCACAATTCAGCAGCAGCCTGGAGTGCTGTGTTGGTTGGTAGACTGTTGTACCCATGGTAGGGTAGGAGTGTGTAATTAGTGAGATGAGAGGAAATGTAAATGCAAAAGTATATTTATCATTACCTTAAATGGCATTAATATACAATAATTGGGTAGAAGCCCAGAGATGCTAGCAAAGACGAACTCCTTAGTGTGTACATTGTGACAAAAAGTGAAATACATTAGCAGTTTCTTCAGCCTGAAGATTTCTGGACAAAAACCTGAGGCTTAGACAAGACTCCCTGTGAAGAGATTGTCCCTGGACATATCATTAAGTATGATACTTTCAGCATCAACCACAGTTCCACAGAGTATGCCATGTAAATTGGAAACACTACTATTCCACTTTAACTACCATGGCAACATTCTATGGAATTCTGGGGTTTGTAGTTGACTGAGGCCTAAGAGCTCTCTAGTTGAGAATTCTAAATGCTCCTTCCTAAACTGCAAACTCCAGGATTCATACAATGCGTTAAAGTGGAATGATAATGCTGTAACACTGTAGTGTGATAGGGCCCCAAGTCCAACAAAGGAGGAATACACTCACACCCACACATCTATACACACAGAGATTCACAGGGACTGTGAACTGTCAGAGGAGACAATCTGAAAAAAACTTTGCCTAACGAGGTACCCTCCACAGCTACTTTACTTGTGAACGCTGGAAGTTGTAGAAGAGCAACATATCTGAAGGCATCAGGCTGAGAAAAGCAATGATTCAACATTGTGATGGATTATTTCACCATTAAATTAATGACTTTGCAAACTTTGAAAATAATTTGAAGGTGACAACAAAGGTTAGTTACGTACATATTAGAATAATGGAAGAGAATTTTGTTTGTTTAACAAATGGTGTTATTTTAGGGCTACCAGAGCATTTCAGCATTTCTGGATGTGATTTTTTTTACCCCACTGGGCTCATATTCTTTCAGAAGTCTCTGTGTGCAGTTTTGCACATTGTCCAGCCCAGGGTCCATGGCATGTGCAAATTAAGAGACTCCATTTCCTCTGGCAGGTTTAGAGAAAGCTTTCAAATCTCAGTTTTCTCCACTAGAGGGCACTGCAGGTTACATAAACAATGCATAAATACCCTTCTTTGCCTGATAGTACTCTAATTTCTTGCACCTTGAAATACAGTACTTCATCTAGTTATCATATGAGTCTTTATGAGACTCTTTTCTAAGAAGAAGTGTGCACAAGGTAAGAATTCTCTAAATCGTTCCTCTTGTGGGTCAGTTCTTCCCATATGAAAAGTGAGAGACGGAGGTGAGATCACAATGTTGCCTGTCAAGGGCCAAGACTCCATGGTGTACTTACTTTGTGAGTGTACTTAACAGGAGGAAATGTTGGTTGCTCCCACTGTGTGCAGGTCCATCTTCCCAGCCATTGATTGCCTTAGAGGGGGGGTACATCCCATTGTCCTGGCTATTCTTGCTCATGGAAAGAGGAGCAGCCTCTGCTCCCAACATAAGGCTACTTTTCTCTCCCCTTTCCCTGCTGAAGAGCAGCCAGAATGAGTGTAGATGTACCTCTGCAGCTAATCAATGGCCGGGATGGTGAAAATACACTGGGTAGCCCTCTCCACAGTTGTTCCTGTGTGCAAGCATGGAAGCCCCATGGAAGGAGATGTTAGATGTGTCTTTCTGCAACATCCCCCCACATACATACAAGGACATAACAGGATTTCCAGTCACAAGTAGAGTTGCCAAGTTTTCTGGACAGCCCTATGAAAGGCATGATGCCCTAAGAGAGAAGGTCCTTTTGTGAGATCTCAGGGCTTCTATGAGATTTCAAATCTTGTGGGAGCCTCCAATCCCATACAAATCTGAACTTTGCTGTTCAGAGTTAGCCTGGATGGAGAGAGAGAGACAGCAGAGACAGCATTTAGTGCAACCTGATAATTGCATATTTGCCAGATGCTTGGAGATTGTTCTGGTGGAGGTATAGTTGGTGCCCACTCTCAGGTGAAGGATTTGGGGCATCCTGTATTGTCTTAGTATGGAACTGGACTTTACATACCCTCCAGCATTTCAGAGTTATAAACTGGAATGTATGTGGCCAAGCAACATCAGAGTGTGGTCAAGATGGAAAAAATTATAAATGAATTTTGCCTGGATTTCTAGGGAAAGGCAAGGATCTCTCTCCTCCTCTCCTGTCTTCTCTTCTCTGACTGCAAACTGCAACACTTAGAACTCAATCTACAGGGGTTGAAGGAAGCCACAGACAAAAGGAGGAAAGTGGGAAGAGGAGAGAGAAACTGGGGACCTTCCCGCACTACACTGTTATAGTGCTATTATTCCATTTTCAACATCCTGTGGAATTCTGAGGTTTGTAGCTTACTGAGGCCAAAGAGTTCTCTGTCTGAGAAGTCTAAATGCCCCTCCCTAAACTGCATATCCCAGGATTCCATAGGATGTTGAAAGTGGAATGATAGCTCTGTAACAGTGTAGTGTGGAAAGGCCCTGGGACGTTTTAAAAGTAACTGGAAGAGTGGTAAATGGAGAATTAATTAGGGCTGTTGTAGCCAAATTGGGACAATTGGATGGTATGACTTTAGGATCCCAAAATACTGGGCGTCCCATGCAAAGCAAGATTCCTGGTAATCATGGCTGCAGGGGATAGCATATACGGTATGACCTATGTTTTCTGCTTGTTGAAAGGGCAGCCTTCCCCGATCTAGGAGCATTCAAATGTGTTGGGCCTGATTCCTGGGGATGATGGGAGTTGTGGTTTAACATATCTAGATAGTGTCAGAAGATTGGGCAATGTAAAATTCCCCATAATATTTATTTTGGACAAAGGGAATGTCCATGTAATGCGATAATTTGTCCTGCAGTCTGCTCTGGATGGCTATCATATCAAAATCCCATGCAAGCAATGGTTAACCCATCACACCATACTGGATTTAGCAAAAGAAGCAACAATAAATGCAGCAATGTCAACACAGGCAATGGCAGAACAAATAGGAGAGCCTGTCTCCCAGTCCCAGGAGAGACAGGAAGTCTGTCCCTGGGCTGGATCAAGAAAAAGATCATTCAGGAAGACAGTGATGTTTGTTTATCAGCGATGGTGGTGATCCTGCCTCTATCTTCACTGTACCAATAGATCTCACCATGCCATAAATTTAAGCATATTCAAGATATTGTCCTCTTGAAAAGGAATAGCGCCCAGACATCCATGTACCTCTTTATGGGTGACTTCTGCCCAGGTTCTTTGTCACTGTGTAGTCCCTGCTGAGGGAGATCCTAGAGGACAGGCTCCCATGAAGGCCTGCAAGAAGCTACTGATTCCTCTGTTGTTAAGAGTTCTTTTCCTTAAAAAAGCAGGTGGTTCCAGTTGTTCAGTTACCTCTAGCACAATGGTGTATGTATCCTTTGGGATAAGCTTATTTTATCTTCTGAATCACCTCGTGACGGTGGGCTCCCATGATAGTGTTCAGGATCTAAAAATATCTTCAGTGGAACTGTTCCAAATTAGAGGGGAAATCTAAATCCAGTTATTATGTAATAAGCTCCACTAAAGTTTTGAGTAAACATTTGTAGGATTGTGGTGTTAAAGAGAATCATTCATTTAGTCAGCTGGAATTGTGTATTCTGATCTGTGATCTACCAGTATCAGTCATTACAGAAAGGAATTCCAGCCTTTCTTTCTTCCAGAAAAATTTACTGCTTCCATTGAAAATATTATATTAAGGCTATTGAGAGGAAAAATAAAGTTTTGTTTTTCATCTTATGAAGAATATAGTTAAATGCAAAGAAGGGAAGACTACCATTGGAAAAAAATGTGTTGATGAAAAATGAGTGAGAATATGTGGCCATAGTTCCATAGTTAAATTTAAGAATGATAACAATTAGTTTTGGATTTTGTTTTTAATTATATTTTACTATAAATTTTACCCTGCAATATAATCTCTGTGAAACCAATTTTCTGTAATGTCCAATATGTGAAGATGGATGTAGTAAAATAGCTTGTATTTTGTATTCAATTATTTCAGCTTAATGTACTAAATGTTTTATATAGAAAATCGATGATAAATGAAACACTAACTTTCTCAAAACTGATATAATCAGTGTAGTATATTGAGACTATTGCAGGGGTATTCAATGTGTTTTGATATGAATGGGAAACTGAATACATACATACATATTCTTCAAAAATATATCTAGGTATACAAGTTGATTTCTAGTAAAAGGCTAATTGTAGTGTGAACCAGCCATAAGTCCCACAGCCCATTAGGTTATAGTTTATGAGATTTTTACCCAAAGGTAAGGACCTCTATTAAAATATACAAGAGTACATAGAGCTAAATACCAGTTTTCAACAGTGCTCTATACATAATGTTTCTTTTTAATTTGCTTCATTAAATGTTTTTGTGATTAATATATTTAATGGGAATTCTACAGTAAGCAATACAGAATTTATTGTGGGTTGTTAGTTTTTTAAAGACACACACACACACACACACACTTTGCTTACTAGACTTTCCATTAGCAAGTCACAGTATGTGAAACTCCTCGTAATGTTTATGTACCTAGACCAGAAATCAGCTACCAAAAACAGGTGATGTTTTCAATAGCGCAGGAAAATATTCCACATAAACAGTCCTTAGGAAAGGGCTAGTAGCGAGGACAGCGCATGAGGCAACACCAAAGGGGTTTCTTTAAAGTAATCTAAGGAAAATTTTTCCCAGGGTGATAACGGGACATATAGAGGTGGGCAGTGGGGCTTGAAGGAGTGAATTATGAAGTGCAGAAAGGTATAGGTCAGACAAATCAAGCCTCTTTGTGAATTTGAAAGTAAACACTACTCAGCTGCCAAATATAGGGCACAAAGTAAAAAAAAACCTGGATACCTGAATTTGTGATCCATGTGTAATTTGAACAGCCTCTAGGTGAGTATATCTTTATTAATGTCACTTCTGCACCTTTGAAAAACAGATTCATGTGCTGGAAAGAGCTGAATCAGTAAGTTATGTGCAATATAGGCTGTCATTTTTAGTGTTAAGCTTCTGTACTTCTAGCTGAGCACCAATAGTGTGATGCCACCTAAAATGTGGTAGAGGGCAGGCTTTCTGGTACTTTATAAGTGGGAGATGTTTCTCCTGCAAGTCCAAGGCCATTTCCGCATGAGACTGTTATAGTGCTATGATTCCACTGTCAACATCCTATGGAATCCTGGGGTTTGCAACACGCGGAAATGGCCAAAGAAAGGTATATGGCATCATTTACTTTAAGGCAGAGATTGTCAAGTTTTTATAGTGTGTGTGTCTGTGTGTGTGTGTGTGGGGGGTGTCATTTGGAGTGTTGATGAAACATCACAGGCGCCATCACACAACAGAGGCCATGGAGGGGATAACCTCTTCACGATGATAAGTCTGGTGGTCAGGACTAGTCACTCCTCACATTGCAAACACACAGAAAAAACATGTTTTCAGAATTCTTCTGTCTTTCCTCTTTCTCTGGACCATCTTTTACCTACCTACCTAACTATCCCCTCCCCTGCTCAAACATACACAGAGTGGCATACCCATATATCTATCAACTAACAGACATGCATACATACTAGCTCCAGCCCTCATTACACCCCTTCCTAACCTCCAAATCAACTCACTCCCAGTCACTTGCTATGTCTTCCAGCCTTCCCTAGTGTCCATGTTGAATTCCTTAGCCGTTCAAAACTGTTGTTGGCTTCTCCAGCCCTCTGTAGCTTCCCACTGACTTTTTCACACTGCCCTACTCCAGCTTGAAAGGTAATGAGGGGTGTCTTTCTTTCTTGGTTGCTGGACATGGTGTACATACCACCATCTCGGGCTTATATGGTCGTCTGTATGAACTGGGGCAGAATGAGATCCCCCCGCTACACCTGAATGACTGTAGAAAGACTGTAAAAATATGGATACTTATACTTGTCCTTGAGACTAAATTATCTCGTAACACAAAATTAAGTCTTCAAAATACTGAGGCTCCACTGATAAGTATAGTAATTAAGACTGATAATTGTGTACGCTCTAGAGGGCAGAAACTGGTATGGTTCAAAAGCAATGGGAAGTTTAGGCACAGTGAAGCTACATTTATTTCATGTAATCACTATAATGACAGTGTTTTGTGTCAAATTCAGCAACCACAGAGCAACAGCTCCCCATAAGTTATTCCCAGCAGTGGCCCTAGCCAGAAGACTAGCAACTGAGAGTACATATTTCTTACTCTGACTGCCAGAATTTTATTGATCATTCAGTTCTTTAGATCAGCGCAACAACAAAAACAAGCAAACAAACAAAAAACTGGTGGTCTGATGTGGCCTTATTCAATTTTAAATAGCCTCTGATAGCCATATCAATATTTTCTTTCTTTGCCCCAGTCATAAACTGAAAAGGTGGAGAGGTTTGGATCCATACTTAGTTATGCTTAGAATGGAACCACTGAAATCAATGGGACTGAAGCTAGTCGTGTTTTCAAAATGGGTACTGGAGGTATTTGTATACAACTCAGAGAATATGTCTGTTTGGGATTTTGACTATAATGTGTAAGCCATACACAAAATATTGTGAGAATGGTGTATGGGAATATCTCCATGGTGGGCTTCAGGATCTCTGGGTTTGGCCCTTCCTCTACAGGAGGGGGAAGAATTTCAAGGTAGAGCACTGCTTTGAAAAGTGTGTTTCCACTTATGTGACACATAGTAAACTTATGTGGCACATGGTAACATCAGCCAGAATGGTCTATGCTAGACACTGGAAAAGTAGCACGATTCCAACAGAAGAAGAATGGTGGGAAAAATTAATAGAGGTTGGGGAAATGGATAGATTAACGCACATGTTAGACAATAAATCTGATGACCAGTGTTCAAGGGTATGGCAGCCATTAAAGATTATCTTAAAAGCAGAGTTTAGGATATCAGAGAGTAGCAGAGGAATTACTGAAAAATTATAATAGAAGTAAAAAACTATGAGAATTAAAAAAAAATGAGAGAAAAAAATGTGCTCTAACATGACTTTATCCACAAAGATGAAAATTTCCATTAAGTTACGAGGGGAGAGACTTATAACACTACTGTTTGATTGTAAACAAGACATAGTAGAAGATATTGGCTTATTCAAAATTTGCTTATTATATATGCTATGCTTGTTATTTATAAACTCTTCTCATCTTATATATGAGGGTGTTGAAGCAATAACACTGAGAAAAAAACATGTCTTTCCCGTAGGGGGAGTTTTCTTGTTTGGATGTGGAAAAGATGTGATGTGATAAAAATGTGATATGATGTATGTATAATAGTATGATATGATATGACATTATATATGATGTGATATGATAAGATGTGACATATGTATAGTTTTTCTTTTTTATTAAAAATAATAATTAAAAAAAAGAAAAATGTGTTTCCTCATTCCTCATTTGTTAGACTTAGTATTTTTTTTTTTTAAATTGGAAGACATACTCTGTGCAGCTGGGATTGATGCTTAACATATCATGCTTAATGACATCATTGGGGCTGCCCCCAGTGACATCATATCACCTCTTTTGCCTGAAATATCTGGACCTGGGATAGTTCTGATATAGAAATTTAGGCCCTTTCTACACCCTGCCTTCTTGTGGTGGCATCTAGTGGTGATCCCAGCACCAGCTCTGCTGGGAAGGGAGTGTGATGGCAGTGTTCCCTTTTGTATGGGACTGTGTCCCTGCAGAAGGGAGTGTGATGATCATGCCACTTTCTTCCACAGTTCAGCCAGGTACTTTCCCAGGCTGCGCTGGGGCAGGAAGCACCGCCATTACACTTCTGGGGCTTCTGCAGGACAGGTAAGTACAAGATGGTGGCACGATCATGTGGAAATGTGAAAACCCATCAATGATTTAACCTGCAATTGTGCTGCCTGGGGACGGGAGGGGAGCAGGACCACAACAACGTCATGCAGAAGTGTCATCACAGCCCAGTTCTTCTCCTGTCCCCATTGTGGGATGGGAAGGTGCTGCAGAAAGGTCCTTATTAGTAATATTCTTTGCTTTAGTTTCCATTGCCTTAGCATGCCATCAGAAGGATGAGGTGGGGATAATATTATGTTTGTTGGATTTTCCTTACATCTCTCACATGCATGATCATGGCCATCACATGCACTGAGTTGTCTATCCATCCGGTTAGTAATCAAGCTTTGACTAATAGGGATCAAACTGTGTTGTGATGGGATGCTTGGAATCAAAATGTAGGTATTAATGGTCATCTGGGAAGCAGATACTGTGCCACTAGTATTGTGAAAAATGAGTTCTTTCCATTTCAGTTGTGTTGCTCAGAATCCCATCAGCATTCTCTGTCCATTCCACTTCTGCATTGGATTGAAAGACTTTTCTTGTTTTGCATGAACTTTTGTACATATTTTGGTATGTAGTTTTGCTAATGTATGAACTTTTAAATTTTTAAATTATGACTGTCATGGATCTAAAAAAAAACACACTTCAATGTATGGGTTTATTTCTGATTCCTCTGAAATGTGTCAAGGGATTAGGGTGAGAGTTCAAGCAGAGACAGCTGAGCTTCTCCAAGCTGAATGGACAGGATCCAGCAATGGGAGAGCACCTGTGAAACTTGCAGAAGGAGCAGTGGTAAATTCACAGATGGATTTGCTGCATGCAGAGAGTGGTTCCACTGGATGCCCTTGGGTTAGACATCTGGCTAGGCTGAGGGAAAGGGTGGGTTGAAGTTGAGGAGTTAACATTCTCAAAGACAATTACAATGTCTCTTTCTAGCACACACAAGGAGAAATTTAAATTTCCCTTGAACGGGGAAACTTACTGAGAATTGGAGCATTGTTTTGCTGCATTGTGATTTGCTAATAAATTCACAGAACATTTTTTTTTTTGGTTTGATCCTAATATATTACATATCCTGGAACAAAGAATCAACCCACTAAAAATACTCAACAGATTTGTTGAGATATATTTGTGCTATTTTCTTTTTTTTCTTTCTCTTTTTTCTTTTTTTTTTGTTTGAAAAATAAAAATTTTGCATGACAAATGTTTGAAATTTTGGGATGATTGTTTACAACCATTCAAGCAGCAAAAATGCCTATATTCTAGGCTTAGTTTCATAATGATTCTGGGAAAGTAAAATGTCTCACTGAGGTACGTGGGATGAAACACATTTTCCCCATTTATGAAAGCATGTGTCTGTACATTGCCCAAATAAACACATTTTAGTTGCAACTATAATTTTAGTGCATTTACTTGCATATTAGTTCAAAAACAAAAGTTAATCTGATGCTTGTGGTTTCTCCTCAGTGATAGAAAACTGATGGAAATGTCCATGCTTTAATTAATAATGTTGCTGATTTCAGATTGGATACATTTATTAAAATTAGGTTGTTGAGTGCACATTTCTTTTCTATCCCTAAATGTCACTTGCACAACAAAAACATCATGAAAGGGTGTGGTAGGTCATTTGAGGTGAAGGCACAGCTTAGCAGTACATCATATGCAGGAGGTCCCAGCTTCCCACTTTGGTTTATCTCATTGAAAGTATTCATGGGTAATTGAAAGCAGTTATGGGTGTGAGTTGTGCTAGGTGGTTATTATCACCTTGGCCAAGATCCTACATCACTGAATGTAGTATAAAAATTTCACAGGCAGAACTACACTACAGCTCCCCTTTCACCACACCCAGGACTCATTGTTTCTATGCTGTAGTCCCCTTATCCACAGCAATTCAGTGGCTGGTAGCCAGCGGGAGAGAGGAATGAGAGAAATGTTTATGTCTCCATAGCCACAGGCTGAATGATGATATCATCTGCCAACATCCACAGGGGTCCGCTGGAGGTCTTGACAGATGATGTCATCACTCTGCATCTGGATGTGAAGACATAGTCAGGTGTTCCTCTCACCTGTTGTCTACCAGTGACTAAAAGGCTATGGTGGTGGTGATGGGGAACATTGAATTGGGGTGATGCCTTGGTCATTGTGGAGAGAGAAAGTGAATACCAACCTTCATAATGCCTGCCCTCCAAAGACACATACAGGCTTCTATTGGACTTAATGCTTGTGTATGTAACTTCTAGAATGCTTGCACCTTATTCTTTATACTCTTTATAACCTAAAGACCTGATATATCACACACTGGTTTGTTGCATGATTGCATTGGCTTAATTCCATTTTTTTAACCTTCCTTACCTCATGACGTTATCACTCTCCTGTTTCTGGGTTGCATTCCCATCATTATTGGGTTGCCTTTTTTCATTCACAGTAAATACCCATGAATGGTATGAATGGTTCCAATAACATTGCTTTTACACTATTGCCAATTTGTGAGATCCTTTCATTCCACTACAGTTCCAATATTGTGGCAGTCATGTGGTGTCATTGTTTTCCATATAACAACCCCCTTTTTGGGCAGTTCTTCATCATCCCCCCTCTTTCTGGTTAGCAGAGTCATTTGACTTTTTGAACAACCCTTCATGATCCTCTACCTCTGACAGTGCCAGGGAGAAAGAATCTGCCATGGTGCTCAACAGGAGGAAGAGAGCAGAAGGCAGAGCCGGCTGATGCAACTTAAACCCATGGTGGCCCACTGTATAGTGCATGCACCACGTCATGTGGACAAGGGAAGGGATGCAGGGTCCATGGGGTGGTGCCAAAGACCTCTTGCAGAACATGCATCATCAAACTGGCAGCATAGCATAGCATTATTGCAGAGATAGTGTGAGAGTGGTTGTTTCTGTATTGGCATGTTTTTGTTTCCTTGAATCAGAGCTTTCCAAACTTTTCATGTTGGTGACACACTTTTTAGACATGCATCATTTTGTGACTCAGTAATTCAGTGAGTAATTCAGTAAGTGGAGGCAGCCCCTCCACCTGAGCCTGGCCCACTGCCGCCCTCATTTGGGTGTTCTTTGGCCCAGGGCGGCGGTAGTGGGAGAGACAGCCTCCCCCTGGGCCTGGCCCACTGCCACCCTTGCCAGGGTTTTCCTCAGCTTGGGGTGGCAGTGGCAAGAGAGACAGCCCCTCCACCCAGACCTGGCCCACTGCAGCAATGGGAGAGGCAGCTCCTCCACGCATTACATTCATGTGACACACCTACACACTGCGGCTGACACAGTAACGTGTCACGACACACAGTTTGGAAAGCTCTGCCTTAAATAATACCATTGCTGCAAGACAACAGGCTAGTGTGATAAAGCCTATAGTAAAAGGCCTTTTACTATAGAAAGCCTCCTATTCACTTAGATCAGCTTCAGAAAATGTTGAGATAAGGCATATGGCTACAGGAGAGAATGCCTTTTATAGGCTGGTACCCTTGTTACTGCAGTTTCTAGCCAGACTCGGGGGGCACCAGATATCATTTTGATATCAATAATTTGGCCTTCCTTATCCATTCTTTCCCATGTGCTTGCGGGGCCCCCAGACAAGCAGGCAAACAGGCTCGGTCGCTAATCTCTGGAATATTCAACAACAATACAGGCAAGCCAGAAATAGCCAAACTGCCACTTCAGGAAACCTCGCGGCAAGTACCCTCGTTATGTATGCACGCTACGTACAAAGAACTCCCTGCCCCGAGCAGGCAGCTTGACGAGCTGAATACTCAACTGTCAAGCACTCTGTTTGCATACCGGCTACCCTATTGACAATTCGGACTTAACTCAATCATGCTAAATTCTGACCTTTCAGAGGCTTTGTCTCCAGCCCAAAACTGATTGTTTTCCCCAAGTATGGACTAGCCTACGGCTGCAATTTCCCTTATAAGAACCCCTGACTTTGAGCACTTCTTTGGATTGTTCGAATTGCTGGACCGCCTTGCTGCCACTTTGTTTGGCGAGCCTTCCCCTCAGTCCCACGTACTGAGAACCTCCATATCTACGAACTCTATCTTCAGACTACCTGGGCTTCAGGGCAGGTGCAGTATTCCCCATACCAAACCTCCTCTTAAAAATCCCTCTATTCAACTCCAACCTTTATTTCTACAGTTATCTGTGTGAGTGTGTTGCATACACATGTTTGACTGTATTTTTAATAAAACACCAATTATTATTTTACTTCTGTTTGCCTCTTGACTTGGCCTGACCCCATAGATGTTGGGTTAAAGATCTCACTACGTTACCCTGCCTCTCGCATTGCTAATTTGTGCTCCTTGACTAATTCCCCCAACTTACAATTTGAAGAGCATTTAGGTGTCCCTCACGGGATCCCAGAAATCAGGGTAACACCCTCACCCAGGGCTGGCCTTGTCATTCGGCAGAGTAGAGTGGCCACTTTAGGTGGCTGAAACCAAGGAACAGGAGAGCATATAAAACTGCATGTAAGATGTGGCCTGCATCCCCTAAGCTAGGATGCTGCCTCCAATGCAAGGGAGAACACCATCCTGTCACCACTGCTGGAGTTAAGGCTCTATAGCCAGCTTTGTTCATCTTTGTACCTCATAGAGAGGGAGGCACATCTTGTTTTTCCTCTTAGGCAGCTATAAGGCTGGAGCCGGTCCTGGCCTATTCCCTGAAACAGCCTTTTTCAGAAAGACCCATTCAGCACCCTTACACTGCTTTTCTTTTTAAGCATTAGTTGAAGTTTTAATCATTATTATGATTGTGAAGGCAACACTTTACTTTTACTGGCTTGCCGACGTTGTTTTGATTGTCTTGTGCTTTGTTCTGATTTGATTTTTATTGAAGCAATTAATTGCTGATGTGACAGCCTGGACACATATGAGCCTTCTATGCCCGCTGAAGCACTTAGAAAAGTTACTTTTTTGATCTCTGATTCCCAGAAGCCCCAGACTGCTAGGTGTTTCCATAGATAAGCCTCAGATGTTTTTACCCCTAGAAAAACATTCAGCCTCCTTTGCCTCAGCTTCTATATTTCAGATTCTCCTGCTTCAAAGTGACCACTCTCTTGCTTTTACATGCTTTGTCTCAGCCTTCTCTTGACATACTCAGCAGTTATGTCAAGCATTTCCCCCCTGACTGATTACCATTGCCTGCAAAGTGCTGACTGCAATTCTTTTTTTCCTTTAGGGATGCCTCATTTTCCAGTGGGATGCCAGAGAGATAAATGCCGGACATCCCTGGCTGATTATTCTCGCGTGCTCCTTTCTGAATATCAGGCAGCTTCTCAGTTTGCCTGTATCTAGGGCCCATCTTGATTGCACTCCAAGCAAATCTTTGGAGATTGGGCTGATCAGGTTCACTAATGGTCAGACTTCTCTTGGTATTTGCTTACATAACACTATCAGAACACATGTCTTAAATATTTTATCAGCTTTAAAGGGTCATTTTCATAACAAGGCATTGTATTTCACTGGAGATGAGAAACTAGGCTGGAGAAGCAATGGCCAGCAGTGCCATGTAGGGGAAAAAAAATAGCTCTGAGCATGTAACCTGTGTAACTTGCTGCCTTGTCAGTCAAAGACATATTTCTTCACTATCTCCTGAGAAGAGAAAGAAAAAAGCTTTACAAATGGGTCTAATAAGGAGTTTAATTTTCTGGGTTTTTTTTGTTTTATTTTGTTTTTTGGATGAGTATTCTGCAACATCCCACTAGATGATCTCAACAGCTGCCTCCTTGTTTGCCTGCTGGGTTCCCCTTCAATATCTTCTCTGACCTTTAAGAAAGTATTTGTGCTACTTTCCCATGTGGAGCCCAGTACACATGCCAGACATGTTCTCATTTAAAGACATAAGTTCCATGAAAACCATCTCATTCTGGGGGCTCTTTGATCATATCACTGATTTCATTCGACACGTTTGTTCAAGTCAGGGTTGCCAACTGCCTCCCCCACCTCCCTTTATCAGCTATTCTGTCTTGAATAGCAGCACAAGAGGAAAAAATAAAATCAGACAGGATAACATTTTCTGGTATGTTTTTTCAGTGACAGGTCGAATCTCACCTGTTGAACTCTTGCAGTCATGCTGTATAAGCTGCTGTTTCAGGGTTACCTCTGACTCCTTCAGCATCTTTCATTTTTATCCTGGTTCAGAAGAGCTAGTTGTCAAGTGAAATAGGAAAAAGTAAATGCACTGCTTGGGCACTGTGAGAACAGAATGCTGGATGCAGTAGGCCTCTAGGTTCCACATGGAACTTATATGTTCCAACACATGGTTGGATGGAAGTGATATTTTTAATGTTGTTGTTGTTGTTGTTGCTGTTGTTGTGTGCCTTCAGAGTTGTTTTTGAATTATGGTGACCTTAAGGTGATCCTATCATGGAGTTTTCTGAAGGCTGAGAATGTGTGACACATCCAGGATCACCCAGTGGACTACCATGGCCAAGTTGGGAATCAAATCTTGGTCTCCAGGGTCATAGTTCAACATTCAAACCATCATACCATGCTGGCTCTTGAAATGTTATGACTGATCCCTATTATCATGAATACCATTTTTCCTGCACCAAAGAGTACCTGATTCAAGAGAGTGCCCTGAACCTTTATATAGCATTTTCAGGGACTGGAGGGGCAGATGCAGGAAAGTCAGTATGGGAAAATTTGTTTCAAGTGTCCCAATTGGTATGCCTAAGGCTGTATTCAACCCACTGAAAAGTACCCAGTCCAATGCCTCTATTTTCCCAGAGCCATATTTGTGGCCACGGCAAATGGAAGAGCACTTGTGGCTGGTGGTTCTTACAGTTCTTATGACAAAGGGGCAGAAGGAGAGATGAATGTCGACCAAGCCCAGGAAAGTGAGTATAGACAGTTTGAAAACATTGATCCTCATAGAAAATGGAAGATTGATTCAACAACACCAGTTGCTAGAGAATTTTAGATTGGTGTGTTGCTTTCACATGTCTTCAAGTTGACTCTGAGTTATGGTGAGCCTCATCACAGGGTTTTCTTGGCAAGATGTATTCAGAGGACATTTGCCATTGTCTTCCTCTTGTGCCGAGAGAATGTGGCTTGTCCAAGACCACCCAGCTGATTTATATAGCCAAGCAAGGATTCACTCCCTGATCTCCTGGAGTCCCTGGCTCTACAGTTTTGAACTATACCTCCCATAGTCTTCTCAACCAGCATGGTCCAAAATGTTCCCCAACAAGCTCTGCTACTTGACTAGGATGTGACTCACCTTGACCCACACTCCTGATCTGCTGGCCAGGGTGAGTGCTAACAAAACTCTGCCTAAGATTATTTTAGAGTGGTTGAACATAATGCAAATGCGTTGTCTGGACAAGCCTGGAAAATATATGATACCACCATTTTTATTCTTTGGCCATCATTTCCTATAGCACTAGTTTCAGGCTTATATTCATGCACTTGCATTTTAACCCAGAAAAAGGGAGGAGGAACTGTTCAAATTAATGAGGGAAAGGACTATGTGGCACCACATTGGCCAAGATTCTGTTCAGCATGGTGAAGCAGAGAATTTTGCCAGAATACATCCCTCACATTTCCCTATCTCATACAGTATCAGGTTCAGGCAGCAGGTGCATCCCCTCAACTAATCAGTGCAGGAATTCCTGGAAGGTGACATCACTTCCTTCTTCCTGGCTGTGAAATGCCAGTCAAATGGTTCCTAGAAGCTCCACCCCCACTCCCAGCCTCTGATTTACTGGTGGGATGTGCACCAGTACTGGCAAGCTGAAATTGCACATTGGAGGATTTATTGCTCGAGAAGGTACTGAATACCTTCTTCTGCAGCAACATATACCTGAGTGTGTCACCAACAGAATTTAAGCTATATTTTTCCTTTTTAAATTTTTAGTAAACATTTACAATAGCACACCAGTATCTTTTTTTAAAAAAATGAAGTATTGCACTTGCAAGGACAGGGTAAGGTTGGCTGGGAAAAATACGTCCTGTGTACAATCCTGTAAACCAAGATGGACAACTTGAGGCCCTCCAGGTGTTGTTGGATTTGAACTATCATCTTCCCTCACCTTTGGCTATGATGGTTAGGGGCAAAGGGAGTCGCAATTTGGCAACATCTGGGAGACCATGAGTTGTCTAGTCTCACTGTAAACTCTCTGTGTTTTAGAGAGACTTCCTTCAAGAGGTAACAGCTCAGTGCTTTGACAGTCCAAACGGTGCCACATTGTAGTACAAGTCAAACAACCAACATCAACAACCTTCAACAATCAAGTGTTTGAGAGGAGGAGGAAGAGTATAAGACCTGAAATGGTGAGGCATTAGCTGTATGGATGATGTTGTTGCTTGCAGACCAAATAGCTAGTGTTTAAGCCAACCAGATATCAGTCTTATGTTTTCGTTCTCAATTTAAACAAATTTGCAAAAAAATGAAAATGGAAGACATGTACTTGCATTCGAGTGCTTTATTATACTGGAATTGCAGTGATATTATTAACATTTGTACAAATGCACAAAATCTCTCCAAGTTAGAAAGAGATGAAGAAGTTGCGTTGAGTTGTATAATCTCAATGAGCTCATTGTCCATGGGTAATAAATGTGTTCACAATGCAACGAAAGAAGCATAACATAAAATTAAACATATTAAAAGCAACAGCGGCAGCACGTATTTACACGTATGTACCAATTTTGTTGTTCTTCTCCCAGGCAGGGAGATGGTTGTTGGTTGTTGGCTTTTTTTTTTAAACAGAACAAAACAAACACAAAGCCTTTACATACAATGCAAACATCTTTAGCGACAGCATCTTTAATTCCTCTGCAAAATTCCATAGTGCTTTCTCTTCCCAGTGCTAAGTGTTCATTTAAAAAATCAATAGAGTTGAGTAAAAATATTCTATAGAACCAACTTGCATTGATTAGCCGGAGCTTAAAACTGAATAATTTGGAGAGGTGGGAATGGTGATGGTGGTGATGCAGAAATAAAACAAATTTCCAGAGAAACCAGAAAGCAGTTGTTATATTGCTCGCAAGCCTGAAATATTTTATTCCCATTGAATTGCCTTTGATCTGGGGGTGGGGGTGGCGATGGAGACAGTTTAAATAGTCCGTGGTATTCTCGACAGTTTAAAGGGCATTTTAAATAGTCCGTGGTATTCTCGAAATCTAAGATGTCCCATCACCTTCTGACAGCGCTGGTGAGAAGTTTGTTTTGGATAAAATTGCCATGGTGACAAATGGGTGAATGTCACTGAGGGATTCTGCAAATTCTCTTTTCTTTTTCACTGACCTCTTCTTTAACAGAACTTGGAAAGAGTCTCTTTTTGGAACTAAAGCTCCCAGAATGCACCAGTTTGGGTTTCTGGGATTTATAAGCCAAAAAGTAGCTTTCCTCTTTAAAAAAAGTCAATACCTGTGAAGCTGACATTTTTGGTTTGTGAAAAATGGTGTTGGATGGGACGAAAAAGAGCAAGAAGAACAGAGCAACATCATTCAAAGCTATTGATTCATTGGTGAGAAGCACACTGTTATCATGGGAATCCAGAAGAAGTTTTTATTTTTGCTTGTGTCATGTTTAAAAATGACTTTTAGAGACCATCAGAAAGGAATTTTTCTCCTCTCATCTCTCTTAAGGGTCTCCCCCATGTAAACTTTTACAACTACATAGAAATAACCTGCAGCCTTGAGGACTTGAGAAGCAAAAATAGGGAACTGTCATTTAACACAGAAGTAGCGACAGAATACTCTCAAAGAGAGCCACATTCTAAAAAAGCATGTGAAATGTTTGTTTCAATAAAACAACAAGAGTCCACAAGCATTGTATTCCACTTATTATATGCCCCCCTTTTTTTTTTGGTAAACTGACTTGAGCATAATGTTCACTTGTCATCCAAAGAAAACTTGGAAAGAGATCAGATTTCTACTCAGGAGAATTTGTGTCAGGGAGCGAAGCTTACATTTTGGATTTACACCCTTTCCCCCCACTCTGTAAATGGTTTACCGAGACAGAAGAATGCCAGGAGGAGTTTTCACATAACACAGATATTAATACTTGTGACATGATATGTCTTATGCTGGGGTGGGGAACATAAAACCCTCCAGATAGTGGATTGTGATTTCCATCAACCGTAGTCAGCACAGTAAAGGTGAAGCGTGATGGGAGGCCATATGTTCCCCAGTTTACGTGCCCATTCACTCCACACAACTATAGCACTATTATCCCACTTTAACTGCCATGGTTCCATAGTATGGTATTTTGGGGGTTATAGTTTGATGAGGCACAGATGCACTCTGGCTCAGATTTGTAGATGCCCCTCCCTAAACTGCCATAATAGCACTATAATTCTGAAGTGTGAATGGGACCAGTCTATGAGTTGAATCCAGATTTAGCAGACCTACTGAAATGAGGTGTGTGTCTTCAAGAAACTCAAGTCCTATTGATTTCAGTGGGTCCGCAATACATATGACTAAAATTGGATGCAGCCCTACGCCCATGGGAATATTGCTTCTGATAAGACTTTCCTGAATGGCTACAGGTATTAGTCAGGGGATGGTGGATTGGCTGAAGCAGCCCTCAGAATAGAAAACAAGATGCTCTGCTGAGCAACACTGCCACTAAGGTTATGCTCGCTAACAAGAGCACGAGCAAAATGGTAAGACAGTTTTTAAAACTATTGCATCAAGCTGGATTTTTTTAATCTCACATTTTATTGCTTTAAATATGCCTGTCCTTATGAGACCCATTTTTTTAAAAAAGGATACTGTCTCCCAGTAATTTACAAGGCCGTGGGATACTAAAGCACAATTCTATGTGTGCATAATTAGAAGTTCATCTGGCTTCCATGGGGATTTATTCTGAGATAAGGATTGCGCAGGATTGCCGAGTATATGGGCTTGGAATTTATAATGAATGCCTGGACACTATTTTTTTTAATAAAATAGAAAACAGGCAATATTCTCTCCACACCTGATCTTAGCCAAAAGGCTGAGAGGCGAGAATATTCTCTCCTGTGATATACCAGCATATAGACATTTAGTTGTGGGGTGTGTGGATGCAAAACAAGGATGTTACCACCCAGTAAGAATTCTGCCTCAATGAAATTTGTTGAATCCCCAAATTTCTAGTACCATAGGATTCCATAGCATGTTGGAAGTGGAATAATAGCAGTATAACAGTCTAGTGCAGAAATGGCCTAAGTATGAAATGATTTTCAGTGTCTCTCTCTCTGCCATGCTAGACATTTGAGGATTCAAAGAATTTCAGTGCCATTATTCTGGCTCCCCTGTTGGCATACCTGTTGCATATAAACATGATCGATTTCATCTGCTTTTCCAGGCACAGAGAATCCTGAGAATCATACATCTGGGGACAGCCCTGGGGAAGTTTATCAGAGAATTCTTAGCATTTAACTAATCTTCATTTTTCAGGATGTTTCAGGATCTCTCTCTCTCTCTCTTTTTTTAAATCTTAGGATAAAAATTAAAAGGATTAAATGAAGAGGGTGTGTGATCTCAATCATATTACTGACTGGCCTTTTCCTATTTCTCTTCTTTGAGCAGCTCTCCTTTAAAACTAGTGCGGAGACAAGGGTAGCTATGCCACCAGTTAAAGCATCTAATGACATCACTGGCCGACATTTTACAAGGGAAGGGAAAGTGGGAGAAACCGCTAAAGTGCAATTTTCAAATAATATAAATAATTGAAATGCAATAAGATGCTAATTGGTTGCAGCGGTGTCCATTCTCTAGGCACTGTTTTAACACTTGCACAAATTAAAACTTTTTTCCCCTTCCTCCCCACCCCCAGCCACACATCAGATAATTTTACTGGATACATAATGGAGCTTCAAAGGTTTTTAAGCTGTCGGACACTGTTTAGCAAGGGACCCCTGAAGAACCAATAAGGCAATTTTAGTGCAGCTTACTACATAATATTAGAAAGGAAGCAAGCATTGAGCAGGATCTCCATTGGAGTTGTTTGTAAGGAGCCCATTCATAAAAGGCAGCGTTCCAGTTATATGGGTTATTTCCCTTTAGCAAGCCTATGCACATCTTCAACGAAAAATGAAATACCTGTATACTTGTACATTTTTGTTACTGTTTTTACAAAAAAGCAGATGCTGCTTTAAAGACAATACTGAATTCTGGACATTTACAGGTCGTAGACCTCAGCAAGGGTTCCATCTGAGATGGATAACTCTTACTTGAGATCTATGAAGATCTATCTATATTTATATATATATATATATATATTATATATATATATATTTACATATACATACACTGAGAGTTGTGCATTGCAAAACTAATGGGGCAATCCACCCAGAGGTACAGCCACCAACTTCTGTTTCTGTTATAGTGAGACCTGCATGAGGTCAAAGCTCACAAATAAAACTTGCACAGCGGCCTGTGTCTGGGTGGATTAACCCTAGGATAACTAAGAAAAATACAAACAGATTCTATATAAGAATGCTGCCTAAATGGAATGTTAAAAATAACATTTAGTAATAAATACTTTATAAAATTCTATGTGAACACCTAAATTAATTCCTGTTTTGTTTTAAATTTCACTTTGGTCCCCATGAATTTTCATAAATCCATTATATACTTTTTTCCTCTTTTTTTTTTTTGTAGAAAAAGTATTGTTGGCTAAAAAGCAGAATCTAACTCAAAGGCTTTTCTTTATAAAATGCACACTCACATGAACACACACGCGCGCACACACACACACACTCAATATTTTTGTGTTAAAAATATAAATTCCCTTCAAAGAAGGTCTTCCAACATTTGTAGCTAGCTTGTTAGTGAAAGGAAGAGTTAGTTTGGTTGAAGTGAATGACAGTTTTGATCACCATTGTTCATTTTCCATGGTAATAAGGGGTTTTACATTTTTACTTTAATGACGTGAGTAAGCATGCCATAAATATTCACTAACGTTATAATGAAAAAGGATGGACACTATTTATCTTCCCCAGGTTTCACAATATGAATATGGCTTGCAGGAACAAAAAACCACACAAATCATAAAACAAGACATCTTTTCACTGCAGTGCAGCCCTTTGGGATATCTATATTGCAATCTGAAGTGCCTGGGATTTCAACAAACAAACAAACAAACAAGCAAACATAAAGTCCAGTTTTGTACAGTGAGACAGAAAAGACCAACAACAGTCAAGGTCAATCGTTGTATCCTAATGTTAATTGCATGCAACTCATTCTGCAAACTGTTGATGTAAGTAGGGGCTGGGAGATACACACATTGGATGAGAGAATTTTAATTGGTCTTTTAATACAAAAGTCTTCAGGTAACAGAGAGCAAGAAAGGACTACAGGTGAATCATCTTCTAACTGTAGTGCCCAGAATATTCTAGTTAATGTATAGCTGTTATTTTTTAACGGACAAAGTAGCCTGTTCTTTCAGCCTTTCCTCATGTGAACATCAAATAGGACTGTGAATTCTGGGGGGAAAAATTCCCTTGAAAAAATGGGAGGAAAAGACTGAAATTCTCGGGAGCGTGGAAGCTCAATGTTACTTCTATCTGTTCAACAGTCAATGATAACACAAAATATGAGCATAAAGCAAACCAGGAGTGTTTCAGAAGTAGATGGTGGCTGAGATATAAATGTGGGCATGAATCCATTCATGGTTTTAGTTGTGGTCTTAAAGAAACTGTACAAAGTGCAGGACCTTACCTTTCAAATAGACTTACATGTGTTGGATAATAATTTGAACATTTACACTATAACACAGAGCAGATTTATTGCCCTCTGGACATGGGAACCACCAGCCATTACTGAGATGGTCCTACATGAGTTTGTATTTTGATGCCCCTGAGTAAACTTTGCTGTTGTTAACAGTTATCGCATTATGTTTAGAACTGATTGGCCAATATCTTCTATGGGGAGATGGAGCATAATCTTCTGCTCTGTCTCTAGGTTTCCCTCCAGTTGTTTCACCTCTTGGCTGTGAGGTCCTCCATGGCCATTTAGTACCTTATACAGAGCAGGGTGCATTGGAGGAGTGTCCAACTATGTCCCTTTTGACATATTTTGAGACCTCCC
Organism: Iguana delicatissima; assembly: GCA_948472985.1. Lineage (NCBI taxonomy): Eukaryota > Metazoa > Chordata > Lepidosauria > Squamata > Iguanidae > Iguana > Iguana delicatissima. The sequence goes on along the minus strand of CAOKZL010000168.1, from coordinate 750,583 downwards.
AGATCTTCCAGATGTTGTGGAAGATGGCACAATTGATGTGCCCTTAGGGTATATATTTGTATTTGGTTTTCAACCAGCCATAGTGTTTTATGAAGTCTGAACTCAGGGTACTGTGTTTTGTCTGTACTATACCATAGTTTGAGGAGAAGTCAAAATTTGTAACTACAATTTGCTCTTGGTTTGTACACATCATAAACATTTTAAACCAGGGTTGGGCAGGTTGGCCAGGAGGCCACACTGAGCTACAGGGAAGCTTGGAAGGCCACATCCCCCCTGCACTTAACCTCTGAAAAAAAATTATAAAAAAATTATTTACTCCTAAATGCCTGCCCAAATGCCCCCTAGAAGATAAGCAGGGATTTTGTCAGATTTTACCCCTCCTAGGCTATTTTAGGCTCAAGAGAGCTCTTTTTCCCAACAGTAAGTGACTTGGAAGTAATTCAACTCTCCTGGGTCTAAAATGGCCCAGATCCCCAAAGTGTGGCAAAAAAGGAGTATTGGGGGCCAAAATTTGGGATCTGAAAAACTTGGGAGCCTCAAAACAGCTTGGAGTTGACTGCATGAAACCCATGGGCTGGACTTTCCCATTCTTGGATTAAACAAACCAATGTTTCCCTGGATTCATGATGAACTATGGCTAGTTTAAAACTTAAAGGAGAACTTTTGAGCTCTGTTCTCTGGTACAAATAAAGTGGAGGTGGGAGCACACAATTGTGAGACCTGCATCTAATAGCAAACCATGGTTTCCTACTGTGTCTGAATCTTTCCTGAATGCAGGTTCTTTGATTCCAAGAGTGATGAAGCCAGGCTCAAATTCTTTTTGATATATGATGAGAATTCCTTAGCTGTGGGAAAGCCATCATATTTTTTTTAAGTTGGCCTGACAGCTGTTGAGGCTTGGTTCTCTGTAACTTTTTAAATGTAAAGGTAATGCATCATAATTAATATTTTCCATCCACTATTGCAAGTGGTCAATTTCATGACTCAGGATTCATGTGTATATTTATGAAAACAAATACAAACACAAATCTTGCAGTCCTAAAGCAGTGTTCTAGGAGCATGAAATGCTGTCTGTTAGATCATTGTGTCTAAAATTGTGTCTAAAATATTTGACAGCAGATGTTCAAGTTGCAGACAGACTTATCTAGTCCAGCACCCTGTTTCACATCGTGCAGGAGTGGACAACTGCGGTAGGTCTCATGGACAGTTTTTTTTGCTCCTGAGACCTTTATGGAATCTTGTAATCAGAATCCTTGAGTCTCTAGTTTTCATTCATTATCTCCAGGCAGGAGATAAACATACAAATTCTCCAGTTTTTTGGGGGGGGGCTCTTTGTGCCCATCTCCAGCTTACTTAGTACAGCAGCAGCTTGCTACAATTTTTAAGTCTTAATTTATTGTTTGCTGCAATTTGCAAAGAGTCTATAGGAGGACAAGCCATTTATTTAGTCAGCTTAATTAGTTTAAATGGAATCTCTTACTATCACAAAGATAATTTTTGATGATACACAGTGCACTGGAATTGTGTTGGGGGTAACTGCTGACTATTTTCAGGAAGAAGCTTTGCTCCTAGAGGCTTCAAACAAATGATTCACCTCCATTTATCAGCTAGAAAAAGAGCAGTCCACAGTCGGGAGAGCTAGGAAAAACAAAATTCATATTTTGGGCCACATTTCACCCACTTGTAACCTCTGTGAAGCCTAGAAGCAGGACGAAGACTTCTACTATTAGTCCCCAGCAATAATTACTTCTTTTTATGCTTGTGTTACCTATGCTCAGTGCCACTAGCTCCACCCACATGATTCTGCATGCTACTGGAGGGGTATAGTAAAACTACTGGAATGTGACACTAGGAAGAATCAATGCAATGGAGGGATCTCTGCTGAGCTCCCAGTTCTCTGGATCTAGGCATATGTTCTCCTCTTTAGTGACTGGCAGTGTAAAAGAAAACTACTGCAGTGCTGACATAATGAAATTTGCCCTTCTCCTATGCCACAGAGGTTTTTAATAGGAAAAATCTTACAAGGCTTTCTCTCCCTAGCCCTCCTGGCTTACCAGCAGGCTTCACCTGTGGTTAAACTGCTTTTAACTTCTACTATTTATTAAAAACACTAACTCAGGATCATAAAAAGTGCAGATTTTTACTTTTATGTCTCTCTTTTTTTAGTGGAAAAAGTAAAAACCCAGCATAGCTGTGAATAAGTGGCTATTGAAAACAGTGGCCAAGCCAGCTGTTTCTGGGCAAAAGGCTGGTGAGCCTGGAGGCTTTCCTTCAATGTTAGTGTTTCTTGAAAGTTAGGGTAAATTGTGTAAGCAGCCAGAAATTAGAAGTGTGAATTTTTATATAAAGGACAGTCAAAGCATTTTAGGGGAAAGCGACAAATATGCAGTGCAAAGGGGGCAGAGGGAAGAGATTGGATCACACGTGAAAGAGACAGAAGGTCAGAAAATCTACTAAAAGTATGCATGTTGCATATTTTAATGTTCCATTTGTGCAAGGGCATCATGATCATATGGAAAAAGAAGTATTAGGAACTGAAGGGAAGTGAAAGGCTTGTGGATAGGATAATATTAGAGAGCAGGACTTGGAAAAGTTACTTTTGGACTACAGTTCCCAGAATTCTCTAGCCAGCAAAGCTAACATGGTGGTATCTGGTAGGTTTACTCTAGAAAGTAATTTTTCCAGGCTCTGTTAGAGAATGACAGTTGACCATGCAAGCACAACATTTTTATCCCCTACAGCATTTCAGAGACTGTCTGTAATGTTTTCACATGTTTCTCTTGTAACTATGTTGGGTAAGAAAGCCTGTTTTATCAAAATATCAGAGAGAGAGAATGACAGAGAGAATTCTCTAGGATTTAAACTCTATGCCACAACATATTCAATTCCAAGTGAATTTTTACAAAAGCAAAACTGCAGAAGATAAACAGCTTGGGCAAAGGGGGAAATGATGAATAAGAGGACCAATGGGGTATCCTGCCATCATTTCTCCCCCAGCTAATAGTTATGTAGAACATGGACATTTTTCAAAATTGGTACATAAGGCTATAAATGGTGCTTTTGCAAAACAAATGTACTTGTTATGATGTCAACCAAACTTCCTCCACATGTTTTTAGCTCAATTATGCCTAGTTTTCTGTTTATGGCTGTTTAATATTTTGATGCCTCATTTCAGCAGTATAATATATTTCTCTTCGGTCAGCCTGCAAAAATAAGAAGGAACATGACTATGTACAGGAAGAATATGGTTAAAAACAAATAAAAACAAATGAACAAACAAACAAACAGCTGGTACCAGGAAACTGGAGAAAGCACCAAAGTATCTCCCAAGCTGATAGCGTAGTCATTGCATAACTCCCTTTATTATTACTAAGTATAAAAGACATTTTAATAACTATAAAAATGAAGCTCATAGTCTTTCTAGGGGCTGAAGAGTCTCTTAGTTCTGAGATATCTTTGATAGAACAACACTGCTTTGAACAGAAAGGAAAACTGATCTGCTATCACTTTTTTCCCAATGCAGTTCCTCACTGATGGGTTTTAAAGGATTGGATTCAGATCTGTTCTGTGACTTGCAAGCTGACTGAGGGCAGAGCTTCCTACAACATCACTGACTGTAGAGGAAGTTGTAATGGTGTTATGCTGGATGACTTGTTGCTGGGAGCAGGGTGGGACAGGACTGGCAGGTGGACTGCTTTCTGGACCTGAAAAGTAAGCAAAAAAGAGGCTGATGTCTATACAGGTAGGGAAAAAGCACCTGCCCAATTCCTTTTCTGATGAGCACACTACTGTTCAACAGGGCCCAAAATGGAAACAACACACACAAAAAATATTTAACTTCAAGAAATCTAGAATCCAAGTGTTAAGTATTTTTATATGCCTTCCAGTCATCTCCAACTAATGGTGACTTCTCACAGGTTTTTCTTGTCAAACTTTAACCAGAGAAGGTTTACAAAAGCTTACTGAACAGCAAAATATATGGCATATAAGGCATGGGGAGGGAGGCTTATGGTTACCTTCAAGTTGTGGCTGTAACTTTAACTTTAACTGTCGTGCAAAATAATAAAATCAGCACAGTGCTACTTGCATGTACTGGAGTATCATCTTCTCCTTTGGTTGTATGTGTCATGAAGTCAGAGATGTTCCAACGAAACATTGAGGGTACACTGCCTCTCCTGTCCAGGGTTCTCCTTTTCAAGCACTGTCAAGCTGAGAAAGGAAGGCAGTGCTAGTTCCAGATTCCCCTAACCCCAAATGGTGCATGGAAATCTGGAAGTGTTGGCTTTGCTGAAGATGCTGAACCACCCCATCATGACAGCAATAATCTTTGGGGATTATGAAAAACCTTTCACTTCAGAGGTAAAGAAAACATTTGATGGAGCAGGAGAAAGTCTTGTCCAGAGTTTTCCTGCTCTGAGCTATGGCTGAAAAGCTTCCATGCTTACTCCAGCAGGAAACCTTGGATTGCTGTCCAATGTTCCCTCGACTGGGAACCTGAGCTTAGAAACTTTCCAATTTGGGCTGCACCTTCCACAGTTCTCTAGGCAGTGAAACCATGCTGGATTTTGAGAACTGTGGTCCGAAAAAGTAACTTTTCCATGTTCTACTAGGAAGACAGCCCCAAACTAGCTTTCCAATAAATAAGCAATGATGATATACAAGTCAGAGATCATAGGATTGTGAAAGACATGCTTGACATTTTTAGATACAGAGCTAAGGTTAAGCCAAGTTGTCTCAGAGTAGAATTTTCTATCTGGGCTGTACCACTTGAGACAACAGGTGAGAGCTCACATGTTTAAATCTGTATTCAATGTATATTCAACATATACTTTGTATAAGATATATATTCAAATGTATATTCAACATGTTTGAATGCTGGTGGAAGCATATCCTATTAAAAACAAAATATTAGGATAAATGATTAAGCGAACGTTCTATGTGGCATGGCTATTAAAGTATGGAAGACTATTAAACTATACATATCTCCAGTGACAACCTAAAATGATACAGCCAAATACTGGTTTACCATTCAGATGAAAATTAGGCAAAGGACAACCACACAAAAAATTGCTTTGGCTTTTCTCAAGCATGGCATTGTGTATTTTGAGTATCCTTTCCCATGAGAGCCACCTGACACCAGCACTGATGTTGTTCCATTTTACAACAAATGCTTATTTGCCCAGACCTTCCAACATTTTAATAACTGGTTTCAGTTTGTCTTTTTGTTTGCTCCATTCTGATTTTACGCCTGCTGCTCCCGTCTTTAATCTGTTATATGGATTCTTAAAAATTGTATTTCTTGTTTCAAATGGTTTAACACTGGTCATATGGTTTTTAATTTATAAATGAGTAGATGATTTCATTCTCAGGTCTTTTTCAATTGAAATTAAAACAATTTACCATAAGTGTGCATTGCTATGTACCTTAAAGCTGACTACCATTTATGACAACTCTTATCATAGTTTTTCCTGGCAAGGTTCATTCAGATAAGGTTTGCCATTGGCTTTCTTTAAGCCTGAGAGATTGTGACTTGCTGAAGGTTACCTGGTTTCCATTTCTGAGTGGTGATTTGAACCTTGCTCTTCCAGCATCCTAGTCCAACACTCAGACTACTATGTCACATTGCAAAGTGGTGTATATATCCCATCCTCTATCCATTGATAGCCAGAGCTGCTACTGAATAGATGATTAAGCATATTCAGTGGAATACTTTCAACAAACTATTCTAATGTCCCTTGAAGAAGGTATTTAAATATATAGTAGGCTAAAGCACAATATAAACATGACATACAGTCTCTAATATCATGAGATATGGTTTCTCCCTCTGTTGTTGGCATGTGGGTGTTTTTCAGTTGTCTTCTTTTCTCTATACATAGGTTAAACATGAAAACAACTAAATAAAATACCAGTGACAGAAGGGTTTAGTTGCAATGACTAAAGGCTCTTCCACATGGGCCAACAGTTCCAGTTAAATGTTAGATGGTTGTTCCTGGTCCTACATCTAGTCATGTTCTAAACATACTGGGGTTTCATCTGCCCCTCCCCCCATGTTCCTCTCCCAGCTTCATGCAGGATATAAATTCTCCTTACGTTAGGAGCAGGGTTGGGATGGGAAGCGATTTATATACCATTGATCCATTGATCTGTTAATCTCCCATTCACTCACAGCACAATTCCATTTCACCCTCTTATTCCCTCTCCTAATGTTAGAGCTCTCACACTGGAGAAGTAAGTGGTGCAAATGTTTCTGCAGAGTCTGGGATATCTCTCCTCCAAGGGCTCTTCTCTCCCTGTCCCCTATGACACCCTTCTAGGAGTCATAACCCTCTAGCTACTGGGAACATCAAATTCTTTGAGAGGCTGCCAAGCCACCCTTTCTGATACAATGGTTGGGCTGTGTCTAAAACATTGAATTGTCATGGTGTAGGACTGTGTGTGTGCAAGCATGCATGTGCCTGTACACATATGCACAATGCACACAAATTACAGGCTTTTGTTCTCTTGTGTTCTTAATTCCATGCCATCCATAAAGTAAGTCTGATGTGACTATTCACCAAACAAGAGGTCAGGAGAAAATAAGGAGAGGAAAAGGTGCCATTAATCCATAACATCAGATAATATAAACATGTTACCTACTTACTTAGGTATCCTTGTGACTCTTTCTGCATAGCTGTTATTGGACAGTCTTTATGTGTTAACAACAACTGTTTCAGCTGTGCTACCTCATTTTTCAACATGGAAACCTCATTCTGGAAGAAAAGAGAAAATTATGTTAATAAAATATGTACATTTTCAGACCCTGAAGATATTGCAATAAAGGCAACAGAGATCGGGGACATCTTTCTGGTTTTTTTCATAGTAGATACACTGGGACAAATTCATGTTCTGACATGTGCCTTTAAAGCTTTGCCTGTGAGCTCTTATTTTGCCACAGTGAGACATCATAGCAAGTGACCTGATCACAAAATCTATTGTTCATTAGCAAAAAGGCATAGGATTGGGCTTGAGGCTTCCACTAGCAGAACAAAAAGATTATTCTAGCAAAAGTAGCAAAAAGCTGCTCTGAATGTCCACACAGCCTGGAGACAACTTGATATTAATAAATGTTTACTTGTAATTAATTCTCCTTTCCAATGACTAAGGCATAATTTAAATTATACTTGTAACGTAACAAGAGATAACTCCACTCCTCTTGGAGTATAACTGCACTTGTTTTTGTTACTTTTATAGTTACAGAAGGTGTGGCTTCACTACCTTGCTGAGTTTTGTACCACTGGCCTGTAACATTCTGAGTTTTTTTTAAAAAAGCCATTTCAGTTATTTTTGAATGACATAAATAATTCCTTTTAAAAAAATTGCAGCTATAATATTTACTAACTACTTTGGGGACTTTGTTACTATGACAGATTATTTGTAACAAATAATTTTTAAAGCTCTGTTAGCTCAGTAAAGCTCTCTTTGTCTCATCGTTTCCTAAAAAAATTGATAATAAATTCTTACGTATGGGATGTTACATACATGAAGCAACAGACACACTGTGGGGAAGCATATTTTGTAATTGTTTGACCACCTGAAGATATCTTGCTAAATGAGTCGGAACAGAAACTGTGCCCCCTCACACAAAGTCAAGCTGAATAGTATAGCCAAGGTTGCCAAGTTACTCTGGAGCCTGAGACAGAAAGTCCCACAAATGTGGAAATAAATAATAATGTGCTTGCCTTTTCATGACTTGAGTAATATGCTGCCTGAGATGATTGTCTCTATCTGCTAATGGTAGGGCTGGCTTGAATCAAGGATCATGTAAGGAAGAAGGAGCGTTCCTTTCATATCTTTCTTCTCCTTCTCATCAGCGTATCACTTTGTGTTTCTGTTACAACCCACAGGGGTCTCAAGATTAGAACAAACATATTTTGAAAATGAGACTGCCTATTTCAAAAAGAATCGCATACTTTTTAATTACCAAGAAAACAGTGTAATATTAATATTTTTGCCCCATGAATAGAAGGTGCTTCCAGTCAAAGAAAGGGAGATCCTGCTCATGCAGCAAAAAATGAAGGTTCAAACCTATGCTTAAATTGTTTTAAAAGGACTACAATGAATATATTAACTTGCCTGGAAATTTATTTCTTCATCAGTATGGGCTAGGTTAATAAAGTCAGAAAGAATTAATCAGGGATGGAACTAAGACATGGAAAGATAGCTAATAGAGCTGGCCACTTTGACTAATATCATCCCTACACTCGCAAAAGCTAATTTAGATTTGCTATACATCATATATTATACCCATCTATTCATTCAGAAAAAGGCTGCTCTGAATAAGACCTGCTTGTCCTTTGCATAGATATAATGTAGGATTAAACACAGATTTACAGCTGAACTTTAATTCATTCCTCATGTGATGTCATACTGTACAGTCAATGCTTTTTGAAGCATGAAAAAAATATAGCTTTATAGGATAGATAGCTATAGGCTGGCATCTTGTTGTCTTCTCCCAAAAAAATAGACCTATTTGAGCAATTGTTGAATGATGAGTCAATACATAGGTAAACCCCATTGTTTGAATAGCTCCACTCTAATGAAAACTAACAAAAGGATTTAGCCCTCAGTCAGGGCTTATAATTAAATGACTGCTGTTTGGTCTGCTCCAATCCTTCTTCATGCCAATAAATTCAATAGCCAAAGTTTTACCCCTAAAAACATTATCTAATTATTTACAGTTATGCAGAACCTTTTCCAGTTATATTAATCTAAATTAGCCAGAAGTTGAAGAAATCCTATACCCAAGAGAAATCATTAGACTTTTAAAACTTATCTTCCTAAAGGTCAGTAATACATTGACCTGCAGTGCTTACATTGCAGTACAGTGTAACTGAAAGCACAGAGAGAAGTTAGTGAAGCAAAGGTACTGGGAACCATGTACTGCTATGGCCAGACTGCAGTCTGCTTTGAAGTTCTTCTTGCTACATCCCACTGAATGGCAGCATGCTCACCTTGCACCAAATCCATTAATTTTATAGAAGTTTGCACACAATAACTTCCTGTTCTTAACTTCCTGCTACCCCTTGTTTGAACACTCAGTCTCGCTGGAAGCTTCATGAAAGAGCTGTTTTTCTTTCTGTCGGTGCAAAGCAAACATGACAGTGAGAAGAACTAACTTTCAACGGAGACTTTTAGCATGGAGACATTTTAAATTAATAGCTGCACCATTCTCAGGCTGTGCATTACTATGCAGCAGGCAGCTTCCAATATTTTTTATTACTCTACAACCTCAAGCTGGGACCTGTAAAATGTATTGCAATGTTAAGTGCTCCTGTTTAGCATTCCAATCAGCCAGCTATGTCCTCTGTTCTACCCTCCTCCTGTTAGCTTCCCACCCACTCCCAACCTCACTCCATAACACACATTCAGGGTTCTGTGCCTACTTGGGTATGCTCATCATTCCACACTAGACCTATTTTGGTAGCCCCATTTCCTCTGAGTGGCGGATACTGCAATTTTGGTTGCAGAAGGATAGGTACTCTGAGAATGTTTTCACTATTGGCATATAGGATTGTCTTAGTTGCCCCAGCGTGTAGCAGAAAAAGTGTTGTGCAAATCACAGCAAAGTACAGCTCACTGAACTAATTTATACCACAGTTCTGTTCTTAAAATGAAGACTCCTGGATTTCTTTTGATGCGTGAGAACACATACACAAAAAAGGAAGGAACAGACCTTAGTTTAAAATGATATTAATGCCCCTCTCTCCATATGCTACAAACTTTAGGCAGTCCATCTCTACTGAACGAAGACAATGCTTCGTCTGGCTAACTGTAAGACTAAGTCTTTTTTTAAAAAAATGTAAGCTAGCACAAAGAAAGAAAAGAAAAGAGAATGGCAAGCAGCAAACAAAGATTTAAATTAAAAAAAAATTAAATCGTTCAATGAAATTCCAAATCTTGATAAGTCTTCTTGACTAATCTTTTCCAAATTAAATTTTATTTACAAATATTAATTTAATGTGTTTGTATTTTCTGTGGTTGTACCAGTTTAAGCTAAGAGAGCCTTGGTGGTGCCGCACTCAGGCATGGTACAAACAGTACCTCTGTCTCAGAGGCATGTAGACAGTGGCCCGCACCTGAAGTTGCATGTTTGTTTGGGTGAGTTCTTCTGCTTTCTTTTCCAGTGACATCACCCAGACCTTCCTCTTCTGTCTGCAGCGTGTGGCAGCTGCTCGGTTTCGTTCCAGAAATTTCCGCCGCCTCTCATCGGGATCTTCATCCACTACTCTCCTTCGGCGACCCCCAGTGGGCTGAGGCGGTTGTATTGTCTGCGTGGGCTGCATCTGTTGGGCTGCTGCTGATACCTGAGGAGAAGAACAATTTGTTTAAGCAACCAGTGAAAGGATGAGGCCAGAGTAGACAGTGCAATAATAAAAGGAAATGCACTGGTATAAAATAAATAAATAAAATAAAATATGACCAGCCTATGTTCTCTGAATGCAGACATTTTGGCAAGATATGAGAATGGCAAAAGCTCAGAGACTTTGCCAGATGCCCTTAAATTACACTTTGACTAACAGCCTGCATGGACCAGCAGGATGTTTTGAAATGGCCTTTTTGGATTGGAGCAAAGGGATTTTTTCCCCCACTCTCTCCATCTTACTAAAATGTTTCATTTCATTTCAGTGGCAGTAAAGACAGTATCCAATTCAAGTATGAAACATCTAGATCACGCCAGTAACAAGTATTAATCACAAAAAGGAAGGAGCCTTGTGATGTTTAATTTTGCTCATAATTTAAGGGCATGTATATTCCTTCACACCAAACATAGGTCTTTTTTACACAGACAGTTTTCCTGAGGTAACAACTCGTTAATTTGCTTTAATTTGTACATAGCAGGGGTCAACAACTGGTGCAGGCCCAGAAACTAGTTTTTTTTTTTTGAGGACTGCTAAAAATGGCCAAAACAAAAACATATATAAGAAAGCTGGAAGTCTACTCCTCATTTTGGAAAATGGATAATTTTTGATCATATATTTTGTGCTAGGAGACTGCATCCAGCTGTAAAAGATTTTCAGGAGAAGCAGTTCACTTTTTTTTTTAAACCCTACTGTATATACTTGTATATAAGCTGACCTTCTACATAAGTTGATGGCAGGCTTGGGGGCCAAAATTATGGATTTTGATATTACTTGTGGATAAATTGAGGGTCATTTTGCTGAGAGGGGAAAGCAGTAGCATTGTTTCAGGGGGCCAGCTGCCCCTGGTCACTGTCAATGCCATTTTCCTACCTGGGTATTCAAAAAGACCTTTTCTTACCCTGCTCAGAGAAGGGTATAGTTCCATCTTTGATAGAAGTTAAGGTACAGTATTAACTCATATCAAAAGGGAACCATCCTCTTTTCGAGCAGAGTGGCAGAAGGTGAGAGAGTCTGTCTTGGGAGAACCTAAAAGAAGCACTGACCCCCTCTACTCTCTCAGCACTCCTTTGAGGGGAAGCACCATTTTCCCACCCAGGCATTCAATACAGGCCAGAAGCAGCAGCTCAGCAGAGAAAGTACAGGAGGTCAGTGCTGCTTTTGGGTTTGCATGGGACAGACTAAGTTCTTGCCTTTTGCCACTCTAATCAGAGAAGGGCTGGTTTCTTTCTTGTTGTTAAGGTGCAGTGCTTACACGGACCCATGGTCAATTTTTCGACTAATATTTTTTAGACTTATACATGAGTATATGCACTAGTAAAAGGGTGGTCTTATGGATCTTGAAAGGTCGACTGCTACAAACACACTCCAGGGAGCCATAGTTGGACCAAGAGGAATAAATCCAGTGTCAAATCAAGTTCAAAAGCTGGGGTATCATAGTTAAGGGGCTCTCATATTATCTATTTCCCTGTTCTTTGGGAAAGCGTGGGCTTACCCCTATATCCTGAAAGTGTTTCAGATTGTGGGATGAGTGCATGGAAATTAAGGGAAAATTCATCTCTGAGAACCACTGACAGTATGCTCCTGTGGGGAAGGGCATCATTTCAGAAGGCATGTAGGTTTTTATAACTGGAAATACAACATCAATTAACCAAGTGAATGCAATGGCTAAAACTTCAGGAACAGTGATTCTAGCAGAGCCTTCTTGGTAATTTTACATAGGCAGGAACACTATGGCATGGTGTCTCCAAGCAAGCCACTTGTCAAATGACTTGGTAGAGTCTTGTAAAGCATTCTTTTTTCCTTCCCATAAAACTTTACTCTATAAAGTACAATTAAAATTAAAGACAACTAAAAGAATACGACAAGATTATCAAGGAAATAAAGATGCTTACTGGGTTCTATATAGACTTAGTAATACTTGTGGCCAATCCAGTGAAATCAGTGGGACTTAAATTAGCCATTGCTAAATTTCTACTGATTTGAATGGATTTATACACTGAAAAGAAATGGAAACTATAGTGCCATGATATCTTTGCCCACGATTAAGCAGAGCTATGATGGCACTATGGAACCATACAACTTGGTAGCTGTCCCTAGAATTAGCTGTTTGTTGTTGCTGTTGCTGTGTGCTTTCAAGTAATTCTGACTTAGGTGGCCCTAAGGGGAATCTATCATGAAGTTTCCTGGTGCTGACAGTGTGTGACTTGCCTAAGGTCACCAAGTAGGTTTTCATGGCTGAGCAGGGAACTGAACCTGCTCAAACCACTACACCACGCTGGTTCTCGCTATGAAAGCTTTCTACTACTTGCCTTTTTCCAACTGCTGAAAACCATTATTCTCAAATCTTACTATGAATGACAATGCCTGGCTGTAAATGTGGGTGATCTAAATGATTAAGATCTAAATGTTAACATGTTAACATACCAGGATTTGAATACATAATGAAACAACTGCATGTCTGGCTTCATTGCATGTCTAAGCTCAGCCCACATCTATAAATCCTACATTTTAGTTTACTTTCAAAATTGTTTGAATTGGCCCTCAATGTCATTCACCCCTGCATTGGCTTGAGAAAGTTTAGTTTAGTAATGCCAGATATCCTCCATAGCAAATATATGTTTGCTGTTTCCACAGCAATGTAAAGTTCTCAAAGGTCTCTTTTAAACTGTTGGTCTAACATCAAAGGCTGCAAGCAACACCTTCTGAGCCATCAAAGTTTTGTTGTTTACATTTGTGGACATCAGCATCTTTCTACATGCCTTCTTTGTCTCTTCTTTTTTATTCAAGCTATAAAGTCTGTTTCTAAACTCTGCTTCTCAAGTTGGATCTCTGTTACACACACAGAACAGCCTTCTTCATCCCTTAAGTCACTTAAATGAAACAGTGGGTAGAAAATCAGAAATGTGGTGACTATAAGAACAATGTCAGTTAGACAGTTTGAATTATATTCCAGAGAATGATAGACAAGAACCTGGTATAGTCCTTTTTGAGCTAAGCAGGCCAGATTCCTGCCTGTATGTAGATGGGAGACAAACTGAGGACCATGCATACGACCTTCTGAGCTCCTTAGAGTAATAGCAAGATGAAAATAAAAATATCTTCACTTAAATGAATTTATTATCCAGTAATAGGAAAACTGAAGGGTGTCTGCTATGTCCAATTGGATGAAAACCCTTCCGTTACCGTATAGTAGCTTTTCGGTCTATGGTTACACAATCTTTTAAGAAATGGGATACAGATATTTGGTGGAAATCTGTATGACCATTGTGTACTAAGAAGCAGTATAACTGTGGTGCTAAGTAGTGGATTCCAGCTAAGCCCCCTCCCAAACCTCACTTGCCAGTAAGCAACTGCTGGAATTGATGGAGGTCCATTCTTTTGCCAATCAAGAAGCAGCTGCCTGACATTCCCACCCCTTCCCAAAAGCGATCTCTGGCATGACAGGCAGAAAAAGGACCACTGTTGCAAATCCTCCTTGTGTTGGAGATCACTCACACATGGGTTGGGTGGCTGGGAATGCCAAGCAGGTATTTCTTGATCAACAGGGGGACAGACATCTGTTGTTCCCAGTGGCTGCTTACAGGTAAGTGGGGACTTTCATGGTCCTACATAACCTCTGAACTAGGGGCTATGCAGGAATTGGGAATATGCAGCAGTTATGAATGTATGACTGTAGGTGATGCTTTCATAACTGCCCAACAGGCTTCCAGAAAATATTATTAACTATATTTACTGTTAAAAACTACCTGAGTCTTCTAAGTTTCACTGGGGCCTAATTCAGGCTGCAGAATAAATGATGGTTTGCCATTATGGGAATGAGACTGAATAAGCCTCAGACTCACACAATGCATGATCAAATCTGATTTGTTAGCTACCCTATTTGCTGGCATATGAGACTCGCTCCCCCCTCAAAAAATACTGTTTGAAAATGAGGTGCGTCTTATACTCTGGTGCATATTATACACCGGCAAATATGGTAATTACAACTAGAAACAGGGGGAAATACAGGCTTGAACATACTGTGGTTAACTGAAAAGTTAAAATGGAAAATGACAAAACATCGGCCAGAGTTCTACACGCACTACTTAGTTCTGTAACTACCATAACTGCATAGCTAAGTAGCGTCACCTGGCCTGTCCCTTGCCATCCTGACTCACTAGGAATCAGACAATGTGGACAATGGGGTTCTGTTCTGTTCTCAATTGAGATGTAGCAGACTGCTGCTTTCACTCCTCTCTCACAAGCAATCTCTGGTGCAACAGTCAGAAACAGGATCCTTGTCACAATTCCTCTTTGCACCAAAGATCACTTGGGGAGAGGGTGAAAACACCAGTCTGCTGCATCCTTATCAAAAGGAGAACAGATGTCTGTTGTTCACAGTGGCTGCTAATCCTTAAATTGGGATTGGAGGAATTCGATGATTGCTATGCATTCCCTACAACATTGTATACGTAGAGATTGTGAATATGAATCGGTTATGAATGCATAACAAATACGTAATGAACGAGATTGTGAATTTCATCTATCATTTTTTATCATGTTTGATGTAGACCAGATTGTTACTGGAAAAAATGCCTTGGTATCTCTTTCCACAGTTTGACCTGTAGTAGAACAGTCAGCATGGTATAGTGGTTTGAACATTGGACTACAACCCTGGAGCCCAGGATCTGTTTCCCCTCTTGACCATGGAAATCCGCTGGGTGACACTGGGCATATCACACACACCCAACCCAAGAAAACCATGTGATAGTTTTGTGTTAGGATTGCCATAAGTTGGAAATGACTTGAAGGCCTACAACAATAACAACAGAACAGTCACGAGGTAGCTTCAAAGCTTCTGGGAGGCTCTTCCATAGTGAATAACTGCATGAGTGTCTGATCAGTTCACTACATGCTGAATTCTATAAGGACCTGTCCAATGAACATTCTGAGCCCATCATGATATTATTGTTTCTGAATTATGCATTATTTTAAAATATATAAGCCAGCCTGAGTTTTAAGGTTTCTGAGGAGGGCTCACCCTTGGTTCCACCAACATCACAGACAAATTTGGTGAGGGTGCAGGAGACAGCTTTCTCAGTTACTGCTCCCAGGCAGTGAAACTCCCTTCCTAGTTAAATTTGGTCAGCCCTCTCTCTGCTTTCATTTCTGCCAGGAGGTTAAGACCATTCTGTTCAGGGAGGCCTTCTATTTTTGATGATATGTGCCTGAATGGTGTTTGGAAGTGGTCTCTGTATTTTTATCTTATATGTTTTCTATTATATTTTAAATGTATTTTAAATTGTTTTTAATGATGTGATTTAATGGCACTGCGGTTCATTGTTTTTCAAAATATAATATAGCATTTTAGCCAAACTTTTATTTCAAATTACTCTAAGGCACTTTGGGTCCCATGGCAGGAGAAAGGTGGGCTATAAACAGAATAAATTAATAAAATAAACAAACTAGACTCTGCAAGCCTGCTATCTACACATTCTAGGTGTAGTGTAATTCTCTCATAATTGAGAGTATGACACTGTATTTATGTGACAACAGATAATGATCAAAGTGTATATACTGCTTGCTTGCAGAAGAGTAAATAAGCATTGTGACTATATAGCCATTGACTCATTTAAAATATATTCATATTTGATTATGAAGATATTTCTAGTGGATTAATTTTAAAAACCATAATGCCACACACAAGATTTTGGCTGGAATCCTGTTGGTGACATACACATGCCTTACAACTACTTTCTAAGATTACAACAATCTGTTTTATGGTTGTTTGGGAAGGATGCATTTGACCTCTCCTTTGTGCAATGACCCAGCTTTCTACTGCCAGGGTGCTTCACAACACACAACACATACTGGGGGACAGCAGGGTTTTTTTGTGTGTGTGTGACCCATATGTTTCTGCAGCTAAGTGTACAAAGAAGACAACAGCATCCTTCAGAGATCTGGAAAGATGATGTTTTTTTCCTGTGTCAGGTTGCAGAAAAACAATTGGCTGTTGCTTGACTTCTGACTGCCCTTTTCTGGCCAATAAATGGCTGTGTGTGTGTGTAGGTGTCCTGGCAGCAGAATGGTACAGCTTGTAGAGCTTTATGCTATGTCTGACTGAGGCAGGATCCCAGCCAGTGGCTGGCATCTTGTTAGTGACATATGCAAGTGTAAATCCACCTTATGCCTGCATGTATCTTCTTTGGTCATTACAGATGTTGGTATTCCATTATATCCACTGCAAGTATCACCACTGCACTGTGATAGCCCCACCTGAATTGCTAGGAGCCACATTTTCATTTGCCACAATTTTGATTATTTTATGTCTTGCCCCTGTATTAAACATCAAACTTTTCAACAGCCATGAAAACTTAATGAATTATGCCACAATTTTGCCCATTCCACTGCTGGTAAGGAGCTGGAAGGGATTTGAGTAGCATCTGACTATATTCCCATATCTGGACACAAAGTGACAACATCATCTGCTGAGACCTCCAGAGGACCCCAGCATATCTTGGTGGAATATGTCCCCAATCTGCCTTTGGCTATGGAAACAGATGCTTCCCCAACCCAGCAACAGAATGGCATATATGTGTGTGTGTCTGGGGGACTGCAGTGCATTGATGAGACTTGAGAGGTGGTGATGGGGAGCTGTATCAGAATCTAGCATGTGAAACAGCTATGCGATGCACAATCATCTAGGATCTTAGCTTATATGTATTGCAGATGCTGCTTATTTAACACTTTTGATCTGCAAGACAGAGCAATATAAAGCAGTTGTCTTGTTGAGTCACAGTCTTTCTGACTGAAAATTCACCTGAAAGACATTTCAATATTAAAAAAATAAAAATAAAGACATGAAAATGTGTGTAATAATCAGAATCAGGCTACCAACACAAAGCAGAACATCTATCATGAAAAAAAAAAGGGACATACTAAATTGTCTGTGCTTTGCCTTGATCCCTGGTCCAGTACGTTTCTTCCATTCTTTATAACCAAGTGCAATATTTTCAGTCATTCATTTTAACAACCCATAATTCATTAGGCTTTGCATGGCTGTTGAAAAGTTTGAAATTTAATACAGGGGCAAGACATAAAATAATCAAAATTGTGGCAAAAGGGAAACGTGGCTCCTAGCAATTCAGATCGTGCTTTGGTTTTGACATGAACCTTGAAACTTAAGTATTTGGTTCAATAGAAAGAGTTGGTTAATAATTAGTAAAGTGTACCATAAGATTAATGTGTCTGCTGAAGCCGTCTGACCCCCAAAAGAGGCCAGTACTGAGGGGAATTATAGATGGGCTTGGAAAGTAATAACTTTATGTTTATTACTCACTCAAGCCATCTTTTATCCTAGTCTATGCCCTCTTCCAAAAGTGTCATTGCTTTTGTATTCCCTTGAGGAATTCAAACTGTTCTGTTGTCCAGAGAACTACCTGACCTACAGATGTTAAAATTTCCATTTATCCTCCGAGCAACACTCTACAATGTGTTTTACCAAATAACTCTTTCAAATATAGTACAAAATGAAAGTAGTTCTTATTGAAGCCAATGGGACTTTTCAGCTGTGGGTGGGTCTTGGCAGTAGACAATATCTTTTCTTTCACAGTCCAGTATGTGATTGTTAAACTGTTTAGAAAAAAGGTATAATTGCCCTTAAAGAAGTATCAGTTGTTCCTGAATGGTTCCCACAAGGTTGCAGCCTTAAATGCATATGGAATGAAGGAAACTCCCTAGGAATCAGTGGGGTTTACTTTCACATAAACAACGTAACCAGGGAAATCTTCATGTGGCAACAGGGCGTTCACCATACATTGCCTTTCCTCATTGACTTCCTTGTATGCCCTCTCTATAGCAGAATTTTCATGGCAGAATGCATGCTGCTCCATGCTAGATTGTGGCTGCATCAACAAATTAGTGCTCTCAAGTTGTACAGTGATCACCTATAGTGAGAGGTGGAAGGTCTCATTCCAAGCACCCAAATTATTTCTCTTACAAACTGTGGATCAGCACAAAAAAAAAAAGGAAAAAAAGAAAAAAAGAGTACTAACAATATCTTTTAATTCCTGTTACGCACAGTGATTTCTAAATTACAGCCAATGTAGATTTGATTATTTATTGCAATTTCAATCAACCTAGCATGACCTTCTGTGTGTATATAGTCATTGTTCCTTCTGTTACATGATGGTCATCCTATATATTGCGGATGGGGAAATTGTTCAGATATACAACTGTCACAATCTTTCATCACTGGAATGATGACAGCAGAAGGCAAGAGCTGCAGTCTAACAAACTTTGAAAGACCATGTGTTCCCCATCTTGGATACATAGTCTCCCTTTACAGTCATCGCTCCACATTCACTAGGGTTAGGAGCACAGGACCCCCATGAAAGTGGAAAAACTGTGAATAACTCTAGGCCCTCCCAAACCATATTAACACAAAAAAAGTATGGTTCAACCCACTGTGGATTCCTTTGAGGCATCAGGGTTCCTTCACAAGGCAGAGGTGGATGGCTGGTGAGGCTTACTGCCACCTCCATTGTTGCCCCACACCATTTTAAATAGGGACTTACAGGCCTTGCTCACAGTTTCTCAAGTCTCATGAGGTTTGCAATCCGTATGAAAAATGGCATAAGGAGGCAGCAGAGGTGACAGCAAATAATTCGTGAATAATCAAATCCGCAAAAGTGAAACCCGCAAATGTGGAGGGCTGACTGTATATATATCTGGTGAGTTAAATGTTACACTCCTCCTTCCCAAAAAGAGTTTGAGATCCATCCCTAGAGATTTCTTTCTTCTCTTGTTGTATGATTATCTTTCTGCTACCATCCATAACTTCTGATTTCAAATCTCTCTGTTATCACTCTCTAACTTATGAACAGTTGCTTGAGCTGTTAAATTTCAAATAGTATTTTAAATAGTATTTTAAATACAAATATTTTAATTTAATTTAATTTTAAATTTTAAATACAAATAGTGTTTTAAAATATAAAATAGTATTTTATAATATATGGAGTACATAATAGTATTTTATAATATGTGGAGCACATAAAGTGCTTGTCTCCACTGTATTTAAATCCTGATTATATTCTAGGGAAATTCTTCAAGCAAACTTGCTATTTTTTTTCACATTAACTACATCAATGTTACATCTAATGTTTAGTTTGGTTTCAACTGCAGAAACCACTAGCAGCTGCCTAGTTTTGATCCAGGTACTGCATGAACATTAGTTTGGTGAATTGTACCACATTCAGATTTCCTTTGAAAACATCTCAGCTGAAAATAATGTTTTCCTATTAGACTGATTCTCACCATAAAATGTTTTATGGTACTGGGCAGGCAGGTTGCTATGGTATATGAAAACAAACCACATAAATGATCATATTTTGCCTTCAAACATATGTGAAAGGCCATGTGCTTTAAGATTTTTTTTTTCAGCCATACGCTGGGCAGCTCATTCTTTGTAAAGCATATGCTATTGCCACTGGCACACCATTGCAAACAGAAATGTATACAGTGGGAGCCCCAACAGGAAGCAGTCTGGCAACTCACAACAGTTTAGTCTGCTGTATAGAGTCATTCTAATATAGACATGAATATCTGTCAGTTTCATTTTCATTGCATTTTTTAGCTTACCACCACAATTCTCATTTCATCACTTTTCTGCATCAGAATATGGGTTAAATAGATTTTCTAATGTATTCAGTTTTGACGGATCTTTTTTCTTTACTGTCTGTAATTTTAAATATTTTTATCCACCAACTAAAATGTTTTTGGATACATTTTTTTTAAAAAAAATATATACATTTCTGGTTGTGTACATTTCCTTGAGTGTAATTTTAAAAATAAAAATAACATGATTGCAATTTCCTCCTAGTGATGAGAGATTAAAAGATATCAGCTTGCCTTCATTAATAACCTTGTAAAACACAAACTGTACAAAACTGTACAAACTGTACAAAAATATCAGTTAATAAAATGCTTTCCCCACACTTTTATACCTGCAATATATTTATGACCTTAAAGTGCTTCAATGTGAATAAATTAATCAAGGATCTTTAGTACAAAGAAGATGTTCCCATGTACTTGGGATGTTAACAACCAACTAACCCACAGTATAATCAATTTTAGAGTCTTTTGCTACATAGTTTAAAAATGGTATTTCACACACACACACACACACACACACACACACACACACACACACACAAGAGGGGTGGGAATTTCATGGCCTTCCATATATTGGTTGGATTGTACCTCTTAGCATTCCTCTCTGTCGGCTATGTTGAGTAGGTAGGGCTGCTGGGACTTACAACCCAACTACGTGTAGAAGACCACATAAAGTAGACCGATAAAGAGTGATGGAATTAGGGGCAAAATCTATGGCCTAGAGCCAGCAAGTTTCTGCCACTGTATCTACATCAACAGGGTGGGAGGGACAGAGGCAGCTCCTTTGCCCTCATTTCCCCACATTTTGCAATAGCACTGGTGGGATTCCAGGCATGGTTCTGTTTTCCTGGACACTGATGGGGCACAGGTGCATTCTGTTTTGGCATCTTCTGATTGTTCTAACAGTGTTCTAACACACCCACAGTAAATCTCTCCTCCCTCTCTAGCTCTCTAGGGGAGCTGGAGTGGACATGACCAGTGGCTGATCTTAAGGGAGGTATAAGAGACTTCCTGGCTTGAACAATACCGTTCAAAGTACATACTTAATAGAAGATTATGCCCAGGATATGTCACCACCATGACCCTGACCTATGAATACACAAAGGACCCAAGGAAATTAATAATCTATATAAAAGACCTCTTGAACATTTTCCTGCTAAATCCACATTTGCATATAATAGGTTTCGAGAAAGCTCTACCTGTGCTTGCCCACTTGTGTGCAGTGGCGGATGTGGCGAGGTCTGATGATGTGCTGGGTGTGTGTGCAGATGTGAGTGAGAGTGGTGGTGTGGGTGGTTTTGCTGGTGATGTGCTTGAGGATGAGAATGGTGTGCTGGATGTTGATGCTGGTGTGGGTACGGATGATGAGGTGGAAGCGTCTGATGCTGATGCGGATGTGAGTGCATATGATGGTGGGCAGTCTGGTCTGGTCGGGAGCTCATCATTTCCATCATATGACCCATAGTGTTCATATTTCCATTTGACATGCCTGCAGGATGATGAGTCAATGCTGCCTTCAACCTCTGAAACAAAATGAAAAAAGAATATTCAATAACCGACATTCCTACTATGCATGCATATGTGTGCGTGTAAGGCCATTTCCGCACGAGACTGTTATGGCGCGATGATTCCACTTTCAACCTCCTATGGAATTCTGGGGTTTGCAGTTTCGGGAGGGGCTGGCTGGCCCCTCCTGAAACTGCAAACCCCAGGGTTCCATAGGAGGTTGGAAGTGGAATCATTGCGCTATAACAAACTCGTGCAGAAATGGACTAACTGTAGATGAACATTGATTGCTCTGTATTTTCATCATTTTTTTTTTTAGTTCTGCCTCAGAACGAATATACGGTCAGTCTTCCATATTTGCTAGGATTAGAGGTGGAGGACTCCTGCACAAGGAGAAGAATTGCAAATATCAAAATGCATGTGTGTGTCTGTGGGAAGAAGGCCAAGATATGGTGGGGAGAACAGACATCCAGGGTCCAAACCAGGTCAGGGAAAGGAGAAAGAAAGGGGGCAGGTCAGCATGGTAGCCCTCCCCTCTTTTTCATCTCCTTCCTTCAATGTTGGCTGGGGGTACTGGGATAGTGTTTGTGATGCTGAGAAACCAGCTTGCAAGCTGTCCTTGACTGGCCAGGCAGCTGCTGGTGGGGAGAAGGAGGACCAGAGGTGGGATTTTAAAGGGCTGAATAACCTGATCGGAGCCACCCCAAGGGAAGGTTCCCCCAGAAAAGAAGCACCTGAGGTTGTGGGGGACAAGGGTTGGAGAAACTTGTAAATAATCAAATCTGTGAAAATCAAACCCGTGAATGTGAACATATATAATCACATCTAAATATATAATTACAATCAGGGTCAATACAATGACTGTGTGTAATTGGTTGCATGGCACCAATTTGTTGCCAGATTTCTTAACTGAGAACAATATGAGGTGCAAATCAACCAAGGTTAAATATTTTCCAGTGCATTAAGTTTATTGGTTATCTATTGACTATTTATTTCTTAAATAGGAAAATAAATGAAATAAATACCTTCCTACCACCTTTGCACAAAATACGATGCAAATTAACCATATGAATTTTCCTCAGTCACTGACATCAGTAGTAGAGAGCCAGCATGATACAATGGTTTGGAATCACTGTAAGTCATAAATGACTTGAAAACGCACAATATTAATTGCACAATTTTTTTAAAAAAAATGTTTTTTAAATTCATTTTGAGAGCCAATGACTCTGGAGACCAAGGTTCAAATCCCTACTCAGCCATGGAAACCCACTGGGTTATCTTGGGCAAGTCACACTCTCAGCCTTGGAGAAAGTCAAAGGCAAGCTCCCAAACAAATCCTTTCAAGAAAACCCTGAGATAGGTTCACCTTAGGTTCACCATAAGTTGGTAATGACCTGAAGATGCAGAAAAACAATGGCATCAACAGGACATTAAATTGCTTAACTTTGGCTGAATAAGGAATTGTGTGTCTCTAAAGATACCTGTTTCTCTTGCATTTTTTGAGATATTTGGTATACATCTGATTTAACATATTTGATAATGAGGAGGAAAATAATCTATATATACATCTCTCCTTTTGGATGACAACCAGAATTGTGAAGAGAGATGGAGGTAGTCATCATAAAAAGGAACTCTGTTTCTTTCACGCTACAGTCAGCAAGAGCTGAAAGACTATAACATAAGATAGCACTTTTGTGCAAGCATTTGTTCTATTTTGCTGTTATACTAGCAAAGGCATTATGAAACTGAAAATGTAGTAACATAAGAAAATAAAACTCTGGGAATATAACCACTGCCTGTAGGTGGAGGACAAAAAAGCAGCACCATAGTTTAATCAGCAATCAGAGGGAAGCCTCAAATAAGGGTTTGAAAATAGATGGAGAGATTGAAACATGCCAGATCGTTGAACTCTTTTGAGTACAGCATACTCCAGAGTGACTCAGAAACAAACTTTAATGAAAGGTATTCCACTGGGATTTTGTGCAATTATACAAGGCACTGGAGTCTCTGATGTCAGTAGGATACTGAATTTGCTCTGGGTTTTGGTCTGAATTCTAAAGGAGATATTCAAGGCACGAGCCTCTGTCCCATAACATGTTCAGCAGGTTGCACATTTCCATTAAAGCTCAGACAAAAAATGTAAAGTAGATTCACTGCTCCATTGGTCTTGAATCCACCAGACATCACAGATATCATTGCTTTTAAACTTTGTTTTGTTGCAAATCAGTCACCAAAGTGACCACCAGATGAACTAACTTCCAGGACAAAGGGCTTCATGATTAGAAAGACAACTTCTTATTAACTCTTTTAGTAATTAATTATGTTGGACATATTTAGAAAAGGAACAGAAAATAAAACTGCAGATATCATACTGCACTTGCATGGACCTGTGATGCAATCTATGATACTGTATGCAATAAGCAACTAAGTAGAATAAATAAATAAAATACAGTTCTGTCACCACTCCTTGTGAAAGATACTCTAGATCTAGGAAAGGTACCGAAAAGGTCAACCAAAATGATCAAGAGTGAGAGAAATTCATCTATGAGGAAAAGTTACAACATATACCACTGCTTATTTCAGGAAAAAAGTAAACAAAGGAGACACGTAAGGGATGTATAACATTCTGCATAATTTGGAGTCAGTGCATAAAGCAAGGTTTTTCTGTTCACAGTGGAAAAATTCCAGGTCTCTCAATGAAGCTGAGTGGTGGGGATATTCAGGATAGATAAAAGGAAATTTTACGCTGCATACAGTTAAACTATGGAATTTCCTTCCACATAATGTTATGATGTCCATCAATCTGGACTGCTTTAAAAGGGGTTAGAGGGAGTATGAGTGTAGGGTGTTGCTGTAATCATGTCTTCACTGTGAGCTTCCTGTAGACATCTGGTTTACCACACGTTGGGAACAGAATGCTGGACCAGATGGGATTTTGATTCTGATCTAACAGGGGTCTTACGTTTTCATGTTCTAGTTACTTCAGGGATGGGAATCAGATGGCCCTTCAGATTTTGTTGGATCGGAACTCCCAGCATCCTTAACCAGCACAGCTACCGGGGAAGGACGCTGGGAAATTTAGTTTAACGATATTTAGAAAGCCATGTGGTTCCCACCCCTGCTCTGACACCTAAATATGTATGTTCATATGTAATTAATTGCTACTGTAATTCTTCTCACATTGTGCCACCAGTATACTGCAGTTTTCCTTACAGTATGAGAAACATGGCAAATAAGAAAGATAGAAGATACAGCGCATGAACCTTAGTAGGACATAAAATGTCTAAGAAACTGTGCTAAACCAGTTTTATGGATTTTGAATGGTTTTCCTCACATAACTTTTTCTCCTACAGTTTCTCATATAATGCATAATTTTTCTCACATATGTCTGAAAATAACACTTCAGATTTAGAAAATCTTTGGGTCCAAGTCACATTTACTTGCTTGTGATGATTATTATCCTGCACTTTACTTTAAAACTCTAGAAATCCTAAGGATAGTTATATTGGTCAACACAAAAATACAATAATAAGAAAAAGCAAGAATGAGAAATACTATTTTTAAGAGGTTCTTAGAAATTTTAATTACTACAAAATTACAAAATTGTGATCAAAATAGGTGCTCACCAACACACATTTGAACTATTATTCAGCAAGATTCATTTGCTGATGTTTAAAAAGAGGAGGAAAAAAAAATCCTTTCCTATTAAAGATAGTTGCAAGACAGCAGAATGTGTTACAACACATGCAATATGGATTCCTTGAAAGACTTTAAAGAAATCCAATTGCAGAGGGAAAAAACTCTAAAGCATACACACACATGTACACACACACACCCTGCAAAAGGCTTAAATATATTAAATATTAAATATATCAAATTATTAAAATATATACAGAATATTGTCATGTTCTCTCCATCTTCTCTCTTTTGCCTTTTGTTTATACTCAGATCTGCTGCGTAACTTATTGTCTTCCTTTTGCTAAAATTGCATAATGTGGTTACATGTTTTAAACTGGGTTGAACTGTCTGCTTTTAAATTTATTTTTAATTACTTCTAACAAAGACCATGAAAATATATTAGTATTCCAGATTGCTTTTGTAAAGGGATAATTTTAGCACCTTCCTGAAATTGCCTCTGTTTGCTGATATGCATATCTCCCTTTTGGATGATGTCTAGAAGCACAAGGAGAGAAGAAGCACAAATCACTCATTCAGTTTCCTTCAAATATCTGTGGTAGCTCTTAGAGGATGTTAGAGACTAACAGAAAAAGCAGTCGTTTTCCAAAATCAGCCTAAAAAACAGTTATCAGCTAAATGCATAGGGTGAAATCCTGTGTTAAAGTAGATCCATTGAAAAGTGTGGAACTTTTTAGTTACTGCTTATATGTCTCATTGATTTTAATGGATCTGCTCTTGTTGGAACTAACATGGCTTTTGTTGAGAGTTGGCAACAGAAAGATTAAATGTTAGCATTAAGGGGCAAAAACAGTGGGGATGAGACTGAAAATTTATTGATTGGAAATTCTAGTCTGAAGTTGCCTTCGTTGTCACTTTACCTTAGGAATTTTATTGCTAACATAGGTGAAACACATGTCAACCTCCTGGAATACTGCTCTAATTTCACTTAACTACTTGTAGAAGAACAGTTTTCTGTATTAAGAGGCAACAGAGCTACCAACTTCCTATTCTGAATGGAACACAATCAGTGTCATTTGACACACTCAGTCTACAGTGATCTTTTAGCTCTAGATTTCTTTCCTTTCATTTCATGTAATCAACTGCTCAACTGATTTTTTCCATATTCGTTTTATAAAGAAATGCCTTCATGTCATGATTTAAATTCAAATTAAACCTGAATTAAATTCAGAGCATTCATTGCATGCATGCAAGGTTCTGGTTTGAAGCCCCTATTGTACAAAATGCATGACAGGTTGATAAAGTGTGACAAATAGGCACTGTTTTATACATAGCTTTTCACTTCTTCTTCAGGACAAAGGATCGTATGACACTGCCCCCTGCTTCCCCATTTTAACCAACAAGAGGTTCCCTTCAGGCAGTTACCATTCAAAATCATTACATTTGCCAAACAAGCTGATCACAGACAAACATTTTCTCCCTCTTGGCAGGAAATTTTGCATAACAGTATATCTTGACTGCACAACAACTTCCCGAAATACAGTCAGCCCTCCAAATTTGTGGGTTTGACTTTCATGGATTTGATTACTTGGGATTTGATTACTTGGGATTTGATTGGGATTACTTGGGATTTGATTACTTGGGAGTTTCTTCACTCCCCACAAAGCAGGCACTTCTAGTCTGGGGGAGACTTCCTCCTGGCAGCTCCAATCAAGCTGCACAGCCCTTTAAAAAGCCATATCTGATTCACTTTGTCTTCCCCCAGCCACTATAATGCCAGCTAAGGACGGCTCGCAGCCCAGTTCCTCAGCACCACAAATCTCTTCCTGATGCCCCACCTCTGGAAGGAGATGATCAAGAAAGAGGAAGTATAGGGCCACCATGTCAATCCACTACCTTCCTTCTCCCTTCCCTGATCTGGTTTGGACCCTGGGTTCCCGTTCTCCCCATCGTGCCTTGGCCCCTTTCCCACAGACAGACAGACTTTGATATTTGCAATTTTCCCACATTTGCAAAGGTCCTGCACTCCCAACCTGAGCGAATGTCAAGGGCAAACTGTAATATCTTTCATACGACTATTACTGGAGCTTCTTTTTCATGAGGCCATGTTTATGGTTGAGGTGACATCAGATAGCAGTAAAGGAGGTGCTTAGAAAGGTTACTCCCAGAACATTTTAGTCCAAAAAGTAATTGTTCCCAGCTGTGAGTGGAATTGTAGAGGTGCGAAGCATAGGGGGTTAATCAGGAAAAACAGTTCCCAGTCTTCCCCAACCTGGTGCCCTCCAGATATTGAACTACAACTCCCACAATCCAAGGCTTGCTTTCCCAGTGAAGTGGGTGTGAAGAGACAAATTTCACCACTGCTACCATTCAGCAAGGTTGCACAGCCTTCTATTGTTCAGTCCCCATTTCTACAAAATTAGCATTGCTCTGTGCAGAATTAGGTGCAAAGAATTAGGCTCTTAGATTAGCCCTGCTCTTTTGGCTAAAAATTATTTTTAAGTAGGCATCTGAGTGTCTTCTGCTGACTCTGGAAGAGTTGGGCTCATATTCATGGAAGTATAAAATGCAGCTCGTTGCCATGATTTTGGGGTTTTCAGTCTCCTTTCTTTTGACTCAGGGGTATGATAGAGCTAAACTATTAATACCCCAAAGACTTAAGGATCCTGAGATGCAATCTCAGATGACTGAGATTAAGTCCTGACAATCCAATAATTTTTTTGTTTCTTTCACTCCATTGTATCTATATCTTCCAAGTTACCTGGTAGACCTTTCAAATATTAAAATAAGATTATCCTTTCTACATGCTAGTTCTTCCATTGGCAGGTTGGGTGGGCTGATATAACAGTGTTCCTATGAAGGACAAAGTATGTGGCTGTAATTCTGTCTCAACAGAAGATTTAAATCCTGTATTGGTTGAATGCCCTATTTATAATGATCTTAGGAATAATTATATTTTTCCTTTACTGACATCTTTTAAGGGAAGTTCCTTTTTAGTGAAGGTCTGTTTTCTGTTATCTGATGCTGTGAAATATGTATCTTTTAGAACATCCAAATTTCTTGTTAAGACCTTCCAATTACCTGCTATAAAGTTACATGCTATAAGGGAGGGCCTGATAAGTAATCCATCTATTGTAGATTAATTATTTTTTATAAACTAATTTATTTTCCCTTTACTTTTTTTGTATTTGTATATAATGGGTGGTTGCTAAAATACAATAAACTGACTGACTGACTGACTGAACCACAACTCCCACAATCCAAGGTTTGCTTTCCCAGTGAAGTGGGTGTGAAGAGACCAGTTTTAACACTGCTCCCATTCAGCAAGATTGCACAGCCTTCTATTGTTAATAAAAAAAGTAACAATAATTTAAAAAACATGAAGAGATGAAAGCTATTTTAAAAAAAATACTAGAAGAGATCCCAAACTTTTAACATTTTAGAAATCTACTCTATGGGTGTAATGCAGGAATTCAATGCAAGATATATTGAGATTTGTGTTTGGAAACCTACGGTGTAAAAACTCACACAACCCTATGTGTTTTCCCCAACATACATAGAAACCAACATGATAGTATCAATCCCATCATAAGGATTGTGCTATAGTGACTTGAGTGGAATGGAGTTACGTTTCACCTAAATCCTGCACTGACCTAGACCAGTTAACATCTATTCAAGTCAATGCAACTGACTAACTGAATTGTAACATGTTTAAATCTCCAGCCCAGCTGAAATCAAATTTCCGTTGAGACAGACATACACTAGCTCAAGTGGATCACAATGAAAACTATCTGAGCTAATGTGTTAGTTGTGCCAAACAAGAAAAATTCTTGTGTCTTCAGTCTGGCTGGCTGTAAAGGTAAATATGTCACAAATTAACTGTCCCAAGGAAAAAGAAGCACCAGCATTAAAAAAAGAAAAAAGAAAAAAGAAAAAAGAAACTAATCAATTATCAAGAAATTCTAATTCACCTTACCTCCATCTTAAAAATAAAAATCCAGCGTTTCTGATGGTTTCCCCTGCTGTACACAAAAATGGAGGATTTCTTCTACCATGCTATTTTTAAAAGCATGAATGTATATTCTGTTCTAGATGCAAAATAATAGATGTGTGGTTGTGGATGAAATACACCAAAGTAAGATATAGGAAAATACACCAATGTAAGTCTTTTTTAAGTATGGCAATTTTTTCCCCCAAAGTAGAATCTGTTGAATGAAATGGGTTGGGCAACTACCATTATTTTGGTAAGAGGCCAGTAACATGTTATACTAAGAGTGTTTATTCAGCCCAAATATAAAACTCCCACAAACTTCTATTTGCCAGAATTTTTATAAATGGTGACTATTAGTCTGTAAATGTGCCCACGCACTGTTTGTCCAAATGAGCCTACTTTGATGGTGAACTGCACCATTTGCCATTATGAATAGCCTATTTCTCAAGCCCTCCCTCCCCCCGCCACGCTGTTTTCCCAAAGTGTTAGGGTGAAAAAGATCTCCATGTGTCTGAAGGAACATCCTTTCCAAAGACCGTGTGTGTGTGTGTGTGTGTGTGTGTGAGAGAGAGAGAGAGAGAGAGAGAGAACGCTACAACAAAGTTGTGACTTTGACTCTCAGAAGAATACATTATTCTGCTTTCTCTCCACAGACCTTTCAACCATGTCTATTTATTTGAGATTGCAAATCAAGAAAGGCAGCAAGAAACTTGACGTGCAGCTGCTTTCTGTCAACCAGGGGTCATTTCTATGTGGTCTGTGTGCTTTACAAGCTCCTTGTTCACATCTCCCCAGTGGCAGGGTGGGCCAGCTGCCCTGGATCCAAATCCTGGTAAGAAACCAGCTCTCTACCTCATCTCCCAAAGCGGCCAGAGAAACTGCCCAGCCCGAGCCTTTCTTTAACAGCACGCATAGATCAGACCTGCCTTGACAGAAGGTTGCATGGCTCCTACAAAACGTTTACTAGGAATACACAGTGACACCGTCATTCATTAAAAGTGTTGCTTCTTCTGCTGGTGAATGATAAATGCTTGATGAAACATTTTCCCTCTTTTTAAAGCAGAAATGTAAACATTCTACAAATTGTGCAGCTTGCATAGGTAAATGATCCTAGCTTCTGACTTGTTCATTGATGTTTCAAAATCAGAAGCATCACTGGCTTGGGTCTTTTTGATCCATGAGCCATGTGTTTGCTGTGTGTGTGTGTGTTGTTGCCTCACAAAGGGGAAAGACAGGAGCTTTGCGTAGAGATATTTTTGCGCAAGTTATGGAAATCACAATGAAAACATTCTTTGTCTCGTTCTCTCTGGCTGGAAGTGAATTCTCACGAGAGTTGGCAGTTTCTTGACAGGCTGCCTTTATGTGCTGAGACAGTCTCCTTAGAAGAGAATGGGAAATTAGGCAAATATTTTCTCACATTCTAAAAGGCAAGGCCTTTTAAACAACAGCATCTAAAAATGTGTTGCCTTATGTTGTTAATGTCATCCAATGTACAAGGTCATTTTAGCTCTGTTTATAACCTGTATTCTCCCCATGCTGTCAAAATATGGGCATAATAATCACAAGGAGCCTCATATGCTGTTGTAAGGATTACTCTCAGGATGCCTGTTAGATGCTTTTACACTATAATGTTCTGATCAGTATTACTGCAGCAAAATGTTGTAGAGTGGAGTGATCTTGTTTACTGTTGGCCAACCACTTCCCAACAATCCATGGCCACTGAGTACACTCAGTTCTTGTTGAGAAGTTTTAGGGTACGCAGACAAAGGTTTTTTTTTTTTTTGTGCAAGTATGGTGACTCTTCACACACTGATGGTTCTATTTTAGCTTTCCTAAGTACAGATGTACAGGCCTAGAAAAAAAAAACTGGAAAAATTTGGGGGAATATTTGTTTCCAAAGCTGTTTATTCTGCAAAAATTGAAAAACAACAACAACAACCCTGGATTATGGAATAGTTTCTTTTAGAATGATGAATAATAGGTTTAAAAGAATGTTTTCATACATTTACTCTCCCAAAATTATTTCCAAAAACTATGTACAGTCTTTTCTGCAAGACTATGTACACCATCACATCACTGCAATTCTTGGTCTGGATCTTCTCCTTTCAGTACTTTTTGTGGGAGTGGGTGCTTTATGTCCGCTTGCTAATATGGAGAACTAGAGGAGACAAAACAGTTTTCCTGGTCTTATTAATGCTGATAATTTATTCTCTTTTTAGTGCTTTGTTTTTGCCTGCTCCCAGTGAAGTGGCAAAATCAAAAAAGTTCTGAAATTTTGAGTCCATTTGTAAACAAACAAACAATAAATTTAATTTGTAATTATCTTCTGATGAAACTGCACTGTTAGTACATCAAATGCAGCACCGATTCAGCGGCATTAGTAATATGGGACTCCTCCCTTAGTGACATATTGTCATTTATGCAAATAGTTCTTGTAACATCTTTGAGACTAACTGAGAGGAAGAATTTTGGAATATAAATTTTCATAGACTGGGCCTGCTTTATAAGATGCAGATACAGTAGACCCAGTCTACAAAAGCTTATGGTACAAATGTCCTTCTCTCAGTCTCAAAGGTGGTACAACATCCCTTTGCATACCAATACAGACCAATGTGGCTAAGCCTTTGGATATTATCTATTTGGTGGCCCAGTAAGACACCATGATCTATCAGGCTTCCCAGATTGTATGAGGGCTTTGGAGTGGAGTTGTATTAATTTGCTGACATTAATGTCATCTGATGTCCTGATAAAGTGAAACTATTCTGATGTTATTGTTTGATTATGTTGTGTTTGTACTGCACTTTAATCACTGCTGGTGGATTTTTAAAAAAATGAAACAGGGGATATGAATGTATCAATAAACAAATAATGTTTTCCACTACATTGTCAGATGAATGATGAGAGGTAAAGCAGTAGCATAGAGGGGGGAAAACTTACCCTGCATTTTTCCAGTTAATTTTATTTATTATAGAGAGTCGACACAAAACTGCTTTTTTAAAGCGAGTATTCCACAGACATCCATAAAAAAGATCATTCATCTTTGTCCAGTAACAGAGGTGAAGATCTTTAACGACATTTCAGAAACAGAACTCTTTCTGGAAACGACATGTAAGCAGTCAGAATAGAAGAGTAGGTTGGCACTCACGTTGACAGGATTTTGCCACATGGCAAAGGCGTTCTTGTTTAGGCAGGCGCTTGTTTTACGACTTTTATCTAATGTTTCATCTGCAGCATCTGTCTTTCTCATTACATTATTGTTGCTGTTTTGGAATTTTATTGTATTTTACTATAGCTTTCAATTGCCGTTAGCTGCTCTAGCATGAAAGCACCAGAATGGCAGGATATAGGTTTTTCCAAAAAAGGTGCACATTTTTTTAGAAGCAGAAAAAAGTATAATGATTTTGAGGGGAAGATGAGTGTTCCAGAAATCCAGGTTACGGCTGATGCAACAATGCCTATTTTCTCATTAGCTCCAGGCCTTATTTTCTTACATTAACATGGCAGGTAAAGTAGTTGGGGTGTGTGTGTGCATTGTTGCTGTGTTTATGTGCTTTGACTTCACCTGTCAAATTATGATAACTTCGTGAATTTCGTAGGGTTTTCTTAGGCAACAAATACTCAGAGGTAGTTTTGCCAGTTCCTTCCTCTGAAATATAGCCTACAGCACCTGGTATTCATTGGCAGTCTCCCATCCAACTACTAACGAGAGCTGACCCTGCTTAGTTTCCAAGATCAGACAGGATCTGGTGTCAATTTTATTTTCTTTCAAATTCTGAAGGTTAAAGTTTTTTTAGAACTTTACACAAGAACTTCACAACACATTTGTATGGGTTGCTGCTAATAAAAGATTTTTTTAAAAGCATTTTGGAGAATTATTTTCTTCAGTATGTGTATTTTATGTGCATTTTGCTCCAATGTGTGCATTTTTGCATGGACTTTTTATTTCTTAGAGAATTCCACTGCAAAATTAGAAAAAGTATGAACTTTTTAAAATAATTGAAATTTAGTTCATGTAACAGCTTGAAAGTCTACAATTAGGTTGTTGTGGGTGTTGTTAACTGCTGTCAGCTTGACTTTGACTTATGGGGACTTATGGAGACCTCCAAGTCAGCCTATCACCATCAGCTCTGTTCACGTCTTGCAGACTCAGGGCTGTGGCTTCCCTGATTGAGTCTATCCATCTGTGATGCAGTCTTCTTTTCCTACTGCCTTTTACCTTACCAAGCAGTACAGTATTGCCCAGTGAGTCATGTCTTTCATGATATGGCCAAAGTATGACAGTCTCAGTTTAGTCAACTTTAATTCTAGGGAGATGTCAGACTTGATTTGCATTAGGACCCATTTATTGCTATTTCCAGCAGTCCAGGGTATCCACAGAACTCTTCTTCAGCATCATATTTCAAATTAATTGATTTCTCCTATCAGCCTTCTTTACCGTCCAGCTTTCATAAGGTAGGAATTGCAAATGCGATGGCATGGACAATCCCAACTTTAGTATTCAGTGATGTATCTTTACATTTCAGGATCATGTTTAGTTCCTTCATAGCTGCCATTCTAAGTCCTTGTTTTCTTCTGATTTTTTGACTGTAGTTTCTATTCTGATTAATGACTGAGCCAAGATATGGACAAACTTTAAATATTTCAATGTCTTCATCATCTACTTTAAAGTTATCTAAAAAACAATCTGTGGTCATGTTTTTTGTTTTCTTAACATTCAACTGTAAACTTGCCTTTGCACTTTCTTCCTTGACTTTCTTCAGTAATCATTTCAGATTTTTCTATTTTCTGCAAGTAGTATGATGCCATCTGCATCTCTTTAACTGTAGATATTCCTGCCTCCAATTTTCACACCTCCATTCTCTGAGTCTGATCTTGCTTTATGTATGATACATTCAATGTACAAGTTAAACAGACAGCCTTGCCTGACCCCATTGCCACTCAGAAACCATTCCATTTCTCCATATTCTGTCCTGAATACTGGGTACACATCTGGACAATTAAATATTGTGGCACACCCATTTCTTAAGGAGTGACCCATAATTTTTCATGATCTATGTAATCAAAGGCTTTGCTATGATGTATAACACACAGGCTGATTTTCTCCTGAAATTCTCTGGTGTGCTCCATTATCCAACATATGTTAGCACCATGATCCCTAATGCATCTTCCTTTCATGAACTCAGCTTGGACATTTGGTAATTAGATATTTCTATCCTATGCCTACTTGCCACTTAGGAATCAGCTGAGCCACTTTGAATGGGAATCAAGATGCAGGTATCTGGGATAAACTGGCTCAGTTCAAAAGGCAGCTTCAAAAATGAAAGAAAGTGAAAGAAGATATAGAGCCTTAAAATGGTAATGAAAATGGATAATTGTGCAACACTGATAGTTTCTATGAGCCTCATTCCCATACCCCAGAAAAAAACTCAGACAAGTTATTTTTTTGGGGATACAGCTCCCAGAATCCTCATGCTACCAAGGCCAGTCACTGAGTAATTCTAGGGAATGTAGTCCAAATGCTCTCCCCAATGTCTGCCTCTGAAGAAAATTGTTACTAATTGAAATGCATCAAGCATTTTGGGGCTGGCTTCCTTCTATTGACATACAAAGGTGTTTTTGGTTGTCATCCTCCTAGTGACTTCCACAGATATTTATTCCATTCCATTCCATTCCATTCCATTCCATTCCATTCCATTCCATTCCATTCCATTCCATTCCATGCCTGTGTTTCGATTTTTAAAAAAAGAAATTGTGGAAATAGGAATACTTTTCTTCCCTTGCACAATGACCTAAACTCTCCCACCAAGGCATCTTCCTTCTCTGGATGCCCCTAAGCTGTCATATAGCGTTGGTAGAGAGAATGGGTGGCTGAGAAGCATCTGGCTGTGTGACCTCATTGCAAGAATGTCCTCTGGAAGTCCTTGAAGAAGATATTGTCCTTGTTTGGCTATAGCCTCACAGCCAGATGCTTCTCAGCTGTCTTCCACTCTCCATCAGCAACTTCATGGCCACGGAGGGGAGGTCAGAGGATAAAAGTGAGTCCTATAGGAGGAGACGGGGAGATGTTTCATAGTTCCTCCCTGGCTGAACTTTTCCTTATGTCACTTGATGCAGGAGATCAGCTACTGTTTTGGAAGAACTCATTCTATTTGACAATTTCTTTTTCTAGTACCATTTTGAGGTTCTGCCTCTTCCTCTGCTTTGTTCAGTCCACAATGCAACACGACATGGGTAGAACTGCCAACCAATGGTGGCAGAAGTTTGTCAGTAGGTAGAATCCCATCCATTTCAAGAAGAAAACACACTCACATTGTTTGAAATGACTGTGTCAGCCAGTATTTTTATAGAACAGAATGCTAAAGTGCTGAAAACTGTACAATACTAGACTTAAAAAAACTCTTAAAAATTGCTGTTAGTCATTAATTGGCTCATATAATTACCCTTTTCTCCCTAGAAAATCAAAATCATCAATTTCCTGTCCTGTCAGAAGTTTTGTGATTGGTTACTAGGATTCTCCTGCCAGGTAGACATCCCTTTAGCAGTCTCATGATTTCTGAAAGGAGGATGGAGGAAGAAATAGAAAGCAACTTTGCAACTTTGGCAAAAATGCTTTGAGAAACATGAAATATGGTAAGACCTTGGTGCAGTCCACACAGTGTTGAAGCCAATGCTAAACAAGGCCTCTAAAGATAACATTCTCTTTCCTTGCTAAAAAAAGAACTTATAAAACCCACCAAAAAGCAGCCTAGAGATAATGAACAAAAGAAAACCCTGAAATCCAGGAGCCCTCCAACTCACTGGGGCAGTTCATTTGCAGGGTGAGCACCAGGGAGCTGCCATATTTCTATGTGCTGTCTGTCTCTTCTTCCTGGAAACCCATATGGTATATTGGGAGATCACAAAAGATGTCCAATCATCAGCTAGGTGGAGAGGACCTTGTCCCAGATGGACACAGGCTTCACTCAAGTCCTTCTCAGGAGGATTAAAAGAAACAGCTTGAGATGCTGTTCCAGCAATCTGTCTTCAGATGCCTCCCAAAGATAGTTTCATTGCCTGATTCAGTTTTGCCCAAGCTGCATATGGTTGTTTGTTGACTCGATAAATGCTTTCTTTATCATAGTTTTGGCAGGATAGCATGAGGTCAGGCCTAGCTTTGAGGTGGCAGAGCTGTGTGTCCTCTTAAGGAACCTTGGGAGTCTAACACAGTCAGACTTAGCTCAGGGACCTTTTGACTTGCCTCACTTCAAGGAGACAATAAAACTGCAAAGTGCCCATGTGAAATCCATGATGTTATGAGTCAATCCTTGGCAAGCACATGGGAAGTATGTGGACTTACCAAAAAAACAACAGCAGGTTGCCTGATCACTGGATCACAGCCCCATATCAAGCCAAGCTTATGCAGTGGAGATTAATAAAATTGTGGCCAAGTTTTCTTCAATTATTATTTGTATTATGTCTACATCCCTGCAACTTCATCTGACTATCAAGTTAGATGTACAAGTAACGAAATAAAATGTGCAGAACTGCAAATGGGGATTAGAGATGCTGGTGTAGCCAATACAGGTTTAGTAACAACTGGGATCCAATCCTTCCTTAGGAGAGGTACTGGGTGTTACCCTAGACCAGTGGTTCCCAACCTGTGGGTCCCCAGATGTTTGTGGACTTCAGCTCCCAGAAGCCCGAGCCACTATGGTCAATGCTCAGGGCTTCTGGGAGCTGAAGTCCACAAACATCTGGGGACCCACAGGTTGAGAACCACTGCCCTAGACTAACCTTCATATATGGAAATAATCTTCCACAATTCTGTGTACACAATGTCCTCTTCACTCGCAGCTAGAAGCACTGGTACCCGCTATCAACCAAGTGCTGTACTGATTATACGGAGATCACCGACACAGAAACCAGCTCACATTTTTGTTTTGTTTTGTGTATCTGTGCATCCCTATCAGTGCAGCCCTAAAGCTGTTTGGTATTAAGCAGAGATAGAACAGCAGAAAGCAGACACTGCAGCATTAAGCTAGCAAACCACATCACACACTCCATTCATTTTTTAACAAGTTTCTTGTGTGCTTAAGTTGTGGCGGCCTCAGATCCAAATTCGCCTTGCCGGTGGAACAGATGAGCTCTTCTTCCCGCAGAATGTTTGCATCTTACCACAGTCTAGAAGCTTAATAATCTATTATCAGCACGGCCAAATAAGTTTCTCTCATACAGTTACTTCTTCTTGGAAGACTGCCAAAACATAGAAGACAAATTGTGGGAGAGGCAATGCTCACAGGGGTGGGGAGTGGGAGGTGGGTGGGTGGGGGTCAAACAAACCAAACAAGGGAAAGGGAGGAGGAAGTTGGGTGGAGAGAGGTTGAGGTGGATAATTCATTTTTAGTTATTTTCCCTCTTGCGGTTAAAGCCCTAAGATATAATTTATTACATATTTTGATGATGTTCCAGCTGGCAGCAGGAGAGTACGATCTGTTTATTAATTTGATTAGTCTACTTATTTATCGATGGAAGGCTTAAGGGTGCAACCGCAGGGCATCTTCTGCCAGTTTCTGCAGCTGGGCTTTTAGGAAAATGTGGCGGAGGGGGACAAAGTCTTTTCAACCCCACTTGTCTCATAGTGTCATGTCCAGGGCTGTTTTTAACAGATGCCTTTGATGTGGAAGAACCTCACTGTTGAAGAACCTTGAAGGTTGATTGATATGCAAGACAAATGAAATGTCTGTGCTTTTGGACAGAATTTTAGAGATTTTCATATTTTTAAAAAGGCACTCATAACTACCTGTAGTTCAAATGGGGCAGAGACTTCTATGGAAAGAAAATGGGAAAGGATCTAGGAAGTGACATATTTTTTTCAAGCCTTTCCAACTGGTTTATTTTCTTTAGGCCCTTCAAAATATTTTAACAACCTTCCAGTTTTTGATCAGTACTACTCCTGTCCTTGTTCAATACAACACCAGAATTAGGCAGCCCCCTGGGTAATGTATGGAGATGTAGCTCTTCTGCACTAGGATAACACAATTCAACTCATAGCTTTAAAACCCCAATGTAAATAAGGAAAACGTCTCTCCCGGTGCTGAAGAAACAGAGGACCCTGGCTTGGAACAATTAAATGCCAAACACTGTTAAAAAGTTTGTGCACAGCATGGCTGGTCTCAGTTTGGGTAGAGGTCCCATTTTCATTCTTCATTTTTAAGAATTGGGAATAAATTGCCCCTGATATTTCGGCAAAGCTTAGAAAGTTACTATCTGGATCCACAACTCCTAGATTTTTGTGATTTGTAGTCCAAAAAGTAACTTTACCAACCTCTGTAGTTGTATTGTTGTTGTGCTTTCAAAATGTTTCTGACTCGTGGCAACCCCTGAGGTGAATCTATGGCCATTTCTGTACTAGACTGTTATAGTGCTATTATTCCATTTTCAACCTTCTATGGAATCCTGGGGTTTGCAGTTTAGGGAGGGGCCTTTAAGGCCCCTCCCTAAACTGCAAACCCCAGGATTCCATAGGAAGTTGAAAGTGGAATAATAGCACTATAACAGTCTAGTACAGAAATGGCCTATGAGGGAGGTTTCTTGGCAAGATTTGTTCCAAGAGGGTTTGCCTTTGCCTTCCTTGCCCAAGCTCACCCAGTGGGTTTCCGTGCCTGAACAGGCATTTGAATCCCAATCTCCAAAGTCATAGTCCAGCACTCAAACCACTACACCATTCCAGCTGTAGTTGTAATACAGCACCACAGTCCTTCACTACTGAGGAATTTTGAAAATAAAAAGTAAGTTGAAACTTTTAGTTAGCTTTACAGTGGTAACAAAAAGGCATGGCAATGGACAGAAAGTTTTTGCTTCTCATTAAAACAGAGTCCACAAGCAATCTGGGTAGGGATAGGAATCATGCGAACCTCCAAATGTTGTTGAACTGCAAATCCCAGCATTCATCACCACTGACTATGCTGGGCCAGCCCCATCTAGAGGTCCACATTATTCCTGTTCTTGTTCTATATTTTTTCACATAATTGCAAGAGATTGCTCAGAATAAGTGAGGGAAGAAGGAAAAACAGCACTTCCTAGTATACTATTGTCACTAATATACATGCACACATTCAATAGACATCTTGAAGAAAAATACCTGAGTCTCTTACAGCAATTGAGAAATTACTCTGCATTATTGTTTTCAGTAAGATTCTTTGGGCAGTTCCATTTCTGGCTGGTGGTCATAAACAGAAACGGTCAAGCTTTACCTTAGGTATCAGATGGAGAGCTTGGAAAGCTACTTTTCATTTTTTTTTATTCTGCTACTTATTACAGAGTTTGAAAAGTAACCACTTGCTATTATTCATATGATAATGAGAAAAGTAACTTGTTACATTACTGCTTGGTAAATTTCCATTATTTTTTGATACTTTCTTTAAGTTTTTTTTTTCCTATGATCAACTAAAAATGACATAAAACTTGAAAAATTAATGTTAATATGCCTCTGAAATGGTCTTAAAAATAACAGCTGGTATTAATTATTGCAATTACAGATTCATAACTGGGAACTATGGATCAGTAAGGCATCTGTATTCAGTAAGACTACATAGTCTTACTGGAAACCCACATAAATGCCACTCCAGCCCACCTTAAGAGTCAGCATTGGACTGGACAAAAGAGGTCCACTCAGTTTCCAATAGAGGTACAAGGAGAATGATATTTCCACTCCCTCCCACCAGCAAGTGAGCCTGTGACAATCAGGAGCAAGACCCATGATGCCATGTCTTGTCACAGGCTGTTATCAACCCTAAGGGTCTTGTTCCATCAACAAAATTAAAAAAACAAAAGTAATTGGAAAATGTGAAATAATGCAATGAGTAGTGAAAACAGCTACTTTTATGTACTACAATGAATGTAACAAATTACTTCTAAAAGATGGCTTTCCAAGCTCTGATGAAATTTCCTCCCCCGACACTTTGCAGCCAGAACAAATTTGAACAGTTCTGTGCATTTCCACTACAGATTTGCTTAAAGCATTTTAACAAGGATATTCTGGAAGACTGATTGGCTCACCCTGTGATCTCTCTTGTTCTCTGTGTGTCTCTCTGAGGCCCATCTTTGTTTTTGGGATTTGTCTTCCAAATTACTATGAACCAAGAGTCTGTATGACACATGATTCTATTATTACTGAGGATGCCTATCAACAACATTTTATGAATTCTTCCTTTTTCTCACTGCAACCATATTGAATAGTTTTGTGCAAGTGAAGCTTATAATTACTCGTATAAATCAGCCCAATGTGGTATTTCTTGTGATCTCTTTCAATAGCCTCTCTTGAGGATAAGAATCCCATCTGCTTCACTCCATTCAGGCTAATTGAAGGGCACTGACTTTTCAAAATGGATTCATTAATGACTCCACTACACACGTTCTCAAAGTTTGCCACAGTGAGTCTCTTTAAGTCGAGACGGAAGGCGTGGGGCGGGGGGGGGAGAACAGAAAGAAAATACAGCTGGACCATTCCCAGATGTAACTCACAATCATTTTACACAATATGTACACCATGTGTAGGCAAACTGCAACAGCCATATGGCTGCTCCATGCAGCAAGTCATTTTGTGCACATCGCAGCCTACTAAGAGAATGCGTGGCCATCTCTGAGCAGGGACTCAAAGGGTTTCTTTATGTTTTTACAAAACCATGCTGCATGGTAATGGCAGAACAGCTGTCTGTGGTTACCATATTGTGGCAATTTGAGAGCACATGCCACCCTAGAAGCCAGCATGGTATAATGGTTTGAGTGCTAGATTACAATTTAGAAGATAAGGATCAAGTCTCCCTCAGCCATGGAAAGCCACTGGGTGACCTTGGGCAAGTCACACTCTCTCAGCTTTAGATGAAGACCATGGCAAACCCCCTCTGAACAAATCAGGATAAGAAAATCCCATGATAGGGTTGTCACAAGTAGGTGCTTATTTTCAGGCACAATATAATAACAATAAGCAGCCAATGTGGCCACCACATTGTCTTATGTTGGATATTTTCACTTGCAGCCCAAAGCTGCTGCTATTGCTGCTGCCACTACCACCACCTCCTCTTCCTCCTCATTTACTTATTTAATGAAGTTTAAAATAGGCACTGCTTTAAAATTCATATCAATAAAAAATTAAAATATATAAAACAAACCACAGAATTAAACGCAACTAGAATGACCACTAATAAGAAAACTACAAATAAACAGTAAAACAAACAAACAAAAAATAGATTCTGAACGGCTCTTTTCCCTGCTGAATCAAAAGGATCTTCACCGGTCTTTGAAAGGAAGCAGGGAGGGTGCCCATCTAAGCTCTCTAGGAAGGGATTTCCAGAGCCTGGAAGCAGCCATTGAGAAGGACCCCTCCCTGTTCCCAGCTGATGTACCTGGAGGGATGACAGGTAGAAGGACTTCCACAGCCCATCTCAAAACGTCTGCATGCTCATATGGGAGAAAATGATTCTTCAGATAACCTGGACCAAAAAGGCTTATAAGGCTTTATAGGTTGTAAAGAGTCCTTTGTGCCCAGCAACACTCTCTCTTAGGGCCAGACCAAGATTTTTTGGTGCCAGAAACAAAGGATAAAATAGTTCCTCCTTCCATTTCATGTACAGAAGCTGAGTAAAAGTGGATTTGTCAACCATTGTTTCTGGAGGGGGTCAGGCCATGAAAATCTGCATAATCAGAGTTACAGATAATGGGGAGAGCACAGGCGTATTTTCAAGGCTCTTCTTGTAGATAAACCCCCAAGGTAGGGATGGTGGGAAGGGGCAGGGCTGCCAAGGACTTGTGTGCGGTGGGCACAATCTTGTCCTTTCTCTCAGGGGATTATTAACTGCATGAGAGGGAAATAATTCATGCCACATCTACTGCTGATGTGCCTTGAGCTTGTGAATGTTGTACTGTCTGCTCTGAAGCCAATGTGGTTCACATTCCATGACATTTGATCAGAAGTAGGAAAAGTTTCTTTGAATCCAACTTCCAAAATTCCCTAAACAGTATGGACATCAAAAACGGTGGGTGTGAGATTCTGGGTATTGTAATCCAAAAGGTGACTTTGCATGTTGGTTTTAGATTTTAATCCATGATGGCACCTCTACTTCACTCTGCCATCTAAACAGGTTTTTACGGTCTCATTATTCTCTTCAGTCCTGATTTAAAATAAAGGCAGGTGTGTCAGCAGATTATTTTATTAGTTTTTTCAGTACAATGTTACAACATCCCTGCAATCTCATTCCTTGCCACTAATTTCATATGCATTCTGAGTCTATAAATATTAATGCCAAACTATTTCTATGTGTTTTCTCTTGCACTGTAAAATGTAAAAGACGCCTTGAAAGAAGAGTAAATATTCAGGCAACATGAATGTCAACTCCCTCTCCTGCAATTAATTTCATTTGTGAAAATTTTATACTTTCAACAGCTCAATGTGAAGGGAAATATGAATCTTAAACCTGCTTTCAGTAGGTATTAATCTATGGTTCATCGAGGTTATGATATACTCGTGTTGCTAATCCAAGTAGCAAATATTTCTGCAGTCCTTTCAAATCAATAGAAACTTATACTTGTTCTCAACTATGCAAAACTCAAATGGACATCAAAATAATAAAATAAAATCATAAATTAGATTTTCTCTTTCTCCTTTTGACAACAAGGTTCAAGCCTTACTGGTCATGTGACAAGCAGCAGACTAGGCAAACAAGCAAACAGCATGGCAGAGGAAAATTATTTTGACCTGAAGATTTCTGGCTTTATATTTTTAAAGCAAACAAAATCTCTGGGAAATGCACGTTTGTAGAATTCAGCCTTCAAACTGAAATTCTAATGCCATGCCATGGAAAGATGGATTACAAGCTGTATACAAACTAACCACACATTTTTTAATAACAGACATTTTTCAATATTGGTTTATACAATATGCTCTTATTCTGTAAACCAAAGTCAATCCAAGTGCCAATATTTTGGCAGATCCTGGAGCTGTTGTTCTTTAGCCACTTACACCTATTTGGGGTAACCTTGCATGAGACTGATCCAGCCTCAAGACAGATTTGAAGGGCTATTTATGACAGGTCTCCCAACAACAGGTCTTCCAATGGTGCACTACAGACAAGCTGAATAAAATGCTCCTGGATACATGGTGTGTTTATGTGACAGTAACACTTTGTCTGTGGGCCTTAAGTATGTTTAACTGGAAATAAATTCTAGTTACATCAATATAAAATAACAAAGAAGCAAGTGAGTGGTCTCTGAAAAGCACTGGTGGACAGAAGGTACCGTTCCCACATAGAATCATAGAGTTGAAAGACACCACAGTGGTTATCGAATGCAACCCCTTGGCATACAGGAACATACACTCAAAGCACCCCCAGCAAATGGCCATCCAGCCTCTGTTTAAAAACCATCCCTACCTTGGGGGTGTACCTTTAAGAGGAGCCTTGAGAATCTGCCCCAACTATCTTTCAGGAATACTTTGACAGTGTGTCTGCATGGCACGAATTGGTCTAGATGGCCCTTGTGGTCCCTTCCCACCTTATGATTCTATGATTCCCAGTATCCCCATGAGAAGCTTCTTCCACTCACAAGATTCCTGTACCCAGTTTTAGCAATTCCTCTCTCCCTTCCATCATTCCACTGCTACATTGAAAAGGGCCTCCAAAACTACTGGGAGAGACTTTCTGGGAGATTCAAACTTTTCAGTGAGCTTGAAGGATGCATTGCATGGGAATGGATGGGAATGGATGGGTTTATAAAATTTGGGGTGAATAGCAAAGCCAGTTTCCACCCAGCCTCATTCATTGGTGCTTTGAAGGATCTAGGTAGCTGAAAATAGCTGGTGTTCAGGTTTGTGCATTATTGTATGGTTTGAAAAATTGCTTCCATGACTGTAACTCTCCAAGTCTCCTGCCAGCATAGCCAGAGGGATTCTGATAATCCAAGAAGTAATTTGTATAAGATAACCATCAGAATCAGGTAGGGCTCTTTTAAATGCCAGACAATAATTCCTCTCTCTTCAGTAGATTGCAAGATTTCTAGGTTAAATATTTTCAAGCTGAAGTCCTGGAGGACATTTTCCTCATTGCCCTTGCAGCATTCGTAAGGATGGAATGTTAAAAACCACTGGAAGTTAATTGAGCAATTGGTGTCAGAAGAATCTCTGTTCTACATGAGATCCATTCTTTACACCCATGCAGTCACACTATAGGAGATAATATGCCATCACAATCTGTCATTTACCATTCAGAAATATGTACTTTAACTGTCTCTCATATAAACATACCCACACACTACTTCCATCAAGGAAAAAATGGGATAACTAGGAACACAATTATCTGAGGGATGATGGGGGAATCCATTTCTCTGCCACTTACATGAGGCTGTTGGCTGGGGACAGCTGAACAAACAGCTTGCAAAAGTCGTTTTGAAGACAGCCAACAAGTTACACCCATAATTTCATCTCTGTTATGAAAAACAACTCATACTGGTGTGAGGCCTGGGGTTGATTTCCTCGTCTCTGAGTTACAGAGTGTCAAGATGCACTTTAGGTACCACCTTGCTGATTTATAGTACACAAG
The DNA here is from genome assembly GCA_948472985.1 of Iguana delicatissima. Classification (NCBI taxonomy): domain Eukaryota; kingdom Metazoa; phylum Chordata; class Lepidosauria; order Squamata; family Iguanidae; genus Iguana; species Iguana delicatissima. The sequence goes on along the minus strand of CAOKZL010000168.1, from coordinate 705,830 downwards.
ATGATGTCTACCCAAACAAGCAAATTCTGTGTGAAATTATGCAAAGCCATCAGTATTATTGTATGCCAAACAGAAAAATAATGATACACAACAGTTTGACCACATAAGATTAACTACTTTGATACATTCATTCTTCATGCAACTAACAATTAAACAAAGAAAGATAATAAACTGAAATGGGAAACAGCCACTTCTTAAAATGGACCCAGAGTTTTTGGCACAAGGTCACTTTGATCCAGACTGCTTTATAAAGTAAGTTGAAAAGATTGAAATCTCCCTGGAGAAAGCCACTTTGTCTTAGAACTGGGGATTCATTAAAAGAAAACACAGATCCCCAGAAACAAGCATCTCCCTCTGATATGTAATTTTATATCATCTTATGTTTTCATGGGTCCTATTACATAGGGATAGAAATAATATTTTTTTAAAACTGCAAAATTGTTGAAAAACATGTTTTTTGAGTGTTGAGAAGTCCTGAAAAAAAGAATAATGGACCAATGAGAATCCTTACAAGGTTAGGACTTACTGGGTGCGAAATTTGCACATGACTGTTTTATTCAAAAAACAGCACTATCTGCACAGAAAAAGAGTATTTTCTGCAAAGAAAATAACATCTCTATATAGAAAATTCCTGTTTCAAAAATTCTGCACAAAACTTACATGTGTTCGATTTGCACAGAAAACACCATTTTCTTCCTTGGAGAAGACTCTTGGTGAATACAGAGACATAAAAGTAGGATATAAAACTGATAAATAAGATAGAAATCAAATAATTAAGCACTCAATCATGCCATCCCCCTTGCTCTTTCGAGTGGTATAGTCCAGGAACAGTACCACACAATGAGCTCTTCATCTGGAAAGCCTTTAAATAGGTAAACTGCTATTGCTGACAATTATCTACAAAGATTTAGTGTACTTTAGATCATCCAGCAGAGAAAGAGTCACAGATATGGCCAAGGCAATGGTTCAACATCAATTTCTGAAGAAATGCCATAGTCATCTAATACATATAATACAGCTAGTGAAGTACACATAATGTTTAAGAAAACTAAGGAACCAAAATGTTACAACTTTCCCACCCAAACACATATGTGAAGCTATAAAATGAAATATTAACAACACAGCAAACTGGCAGCTGGCTCAGCAAGTTACATTCAGTGCCAGCTGTGGGCCTCTTTTACAGCTTTTTTCTCTCTTTAGGCATTCACCACTAAATGGAGCATTAAAAGCACATTGATTTGCTGGGCAGAGTTGAGCTGAACATAATCAGATATAGACAACAGAGTTTGCATTTCATATTTCTAAAGCAGATCTGATGACACATGGCACTGAAGACTCAGACTCTTCATATAATTCTGAGGGAGAGGGGGTTAAAAGGGAAGGCACCACAGCTACAAATGACTTGATTGTAAGACTGAAATTCTTTCATGTTAAAATACTGAGGAAAAATCATGGCTTGAAACCTTATTGTGTCCTAAAATAATTTGAGCCTTGGATGTATTTGCCAGCTAGTAAGCTTCATCCTTTTTCCAAAGCAGATTTATTTTATAACTCATGTAAGGGAGGCAATATTTTTCTTAGATTCATAGTTAATACTCAAATAGTTTTAAGTTTCTTTTTCTGTGCACATATGTCTAAGTATGTCGAGGTTTTCACACAATGATTCCCTAGAGCCAATCTGGTGTAGTGGTTTGAGTGCTGAACTAGAACTCCATGAGACGAAGGTTTGAACCCCTATTTGGCCCTGGAAACCTACTGTGCAACCTTGGGTAAGTCACAAGCCCTTTCCACACTATATTGTTATAGTGCTATTATTCCGCTTTCAACATCCTATGGAAACATGGGGTTTGCAGTGGACTCCCCCACCCACAAAAAGAGCTAGAAAACCTCTACTTCTAGTTGAATTTCAAGGTAGAATGTGGGGGACTCAACCTGATGGGGGGCAATGTAAAATCTGTCCCTCTTGGGCTTGAAGAATGGGAAAAATATTTTGTTGAAAACTTTGTGAGGACATAGAAAGGCTGTCTGGGCCCACTTCCTGAGAAAATTGCCTTGGGGGCATGATGGACAGACTTTGTCCAACTCTGTTCTAAAGAGAGAACATTATTTTGAGAAAGATCAGCTAAAGACATAGATCCTTGGTCCATCTAGCTTAGTTTTTCCTATGCTAGATGAGGGGAACATGTACCTGCAAGATATTGGACTGTAATGCCCATTAACTCCTAGCCAGCATTGCCAATGATGAAGCAGTGATGCGAGTTGTAGTCCAATATCCCTTTCCTAGACTTTACTGACTGGCAGTAGTTTTCAAAGGTTTCAAATTGGAATCTTTCCCACTCTTACCTGGATAAGCCATGAACTGGGACATTTTATATATGTAGCATATTGCCCACTTAGCTACAGTCCTTGTAAATATTAATTCACAATTAAGTACCAATCTATTTGTATCTATATATTGCAGTCCAAGTATGAGGGAGAATTCCTTGGCTTTTTATGCGTGTGTTTGTGCAGGGACACACAGTAATGTCCACGTCAGCTGTAGTGTTAGTTATGTAAACAGGAGTTCTCTGCCTTATTACAGCTGTGTTGCAAAAAAAAAAAAATGAAAGTTCATTTCCCAGCAAAGAAATCTAAATGCTGATTCATAGCTCAGTAAAATGGAATTATAAACTTTCTCTTGTGCTGAAATTGTATTATAAGTACACACTATCCACTGGCAAAACCCCATCATATTTAGTAATATGTTTTGTAGGTAATACAATATTCTAATGAAACCCAGAAATGCTTGCATGGGAATGCAAGGAGCTGTTAGGAAGAAGGAATGTTAATTGCGCTGAAAAAAATGCTTTACACATTTGTCAAAACAAAACATGAACATGACTTGGAGAACGTTGCTGGCATTTATCTACTGAAGCCCATCATGACAAAATCATCATGACATCATGACAAAATCAGCAGTCAGGGGCCTTTTAAATGTATGGTTAAGAATTAAATCCTACTACACTGCTGATAGCACTTGACAAACTTCTATACAGCAATGTCTTCAGGATTTCTGTTTCCTTCCTACCATAAGCAGTTCTGACAAACTGTAGACAAATACAAACGGGGGTGTACTGGGGGAGAGAGTATAAGTATTTCTCCATTTGGTATTTAAAATGAGAATGGTTCTCATTAGACAATTTCAGAAGTTTAGTCAAAAACAGTGTTGAAAATGGAAATGGAAGTTCTATCTTCTTTATAAATAAGCAAACAATCTTATACATCTACTGAGGTTCCAGGGAGTGGGGTCATTCATCAAGTTATGTACCGTGCATTATGGTCCAGTGAGCAGCCAGTAGGGTGGCTATGACACACACAACAACTTATTGCAAAGTCTTTGTGGCATGGGGTTGGGTAAATGATGCCTCCGTCCCGTACAGTAAGTACACTGAAGAGAACTAATTGCTTTTGTACTTTCTACCTACAGTCAGATATTTGAGCTTTATTACCTCCAAACTGATAAACCTGAGTACCTCAGTATCCTTACAATGAAGACCTTAATGTTATACCTGTATACTTGGGAATAAGCCCCACTGAACTCCATAGCACTGACATCTGAGTACATGTGTACAGGATGCTTATGCAAAGTGCAAAGCTTGGCATTAGAAATGGGCGGTGAGAAAAAAGTGTCTGTGACATGGGTTTTAAAAGCCACTCCTTAAATTTTCAAAGTTTGGAGAGGATTGTGGAAAAAAAAAAGAATGAAAAAGAGCTTACATATAGGCAGGATTTTCCAAGTTCTCACAGCTCTAATTGTGATGGTGGGCAGAGAACCTATTGGCACAGCCATCCTTGGCAACTCCTTATAAATCCTTGACATTCACATAGTATACGATTGACACACAATTTTAACAAACCTGTAGTAAATCCTCTGTTCAGCTTTGCTTTTTTACCACTCTCCTTCATTCTAAATTTTTGCCGAAATGAGTAACTGTAAAAATTCCCAGCAGAGACAAAGGCGACACCAGAAGGAAATGATCGGTCTTTTTATGAAATTGAGTCATTTCTTTTCCCAAAGGAAAGTGGGCGCACTGGGTGGGTGGGTGCAAATGCAACCCTTGATGAGCCAATTTTGGTGTTAACATACATGCCCCCAGGCGGTATATTTTCCCTTTCATTACTGAACTGCTCAAGAGTTACACCATCAAAATGGATGGCAGCGTATGGCTTAACTGCTAATTTCTTTTCTTAAAAAAAAAAAAAAGACACACACCAAAAACTAAAATACAGACTTTAAAATAAACTATATGAGGCTTTGCTTACATTGGAAGTGTAAAGTGGTCTCTACAGTGCACTTTTATACAAGCTGAGGAAACAGTATACTGGGTATCAGAGCACAGAGTACAATAGAGTGTGTATTTCAGGTCCTGCGAGAAGCATTCAGGCACATTATGGAGTGCCCACCATAACTCTGTTTCAAGAACAGAGGACTGTTGCTTTAAGAATGAGCTGGTGCAGCATGTAGCAGAAAGCCTGTAGATTCAGCTGTGTTCTTACCTCACTTTCCCTTCTGCAGTGACCTCATCTGGTTACAATGCTACTATTCATGCACATGCGGTGGAAAACCACACACAAAAGTTTCTTTTAGTCACACAAACAAGTATATTTAGCCTATCCGATTAAAAATGAAAGCTGAATACTGTCATGTTAATTTTCTAAATTATGCTTCAAAACAATACATTAACATTTAAATAATGCTTCTACCAACAATTCTTCCTCCACACAAACACAGGCAGGTATACAAACCATGAGCTGAAAAAAAATCTTTACAAAAGAGATGGGGTATATAAATGCAAACTTTAAAAAAAAAGTCAGCGTTGAAATGCCTTGCGGCAATGTATTTGCATAGATCTGCTGGTGTCAGGAGACTTGCAGCAACGGATGGTTGATAATGGTCAAATGAGTCCATTAAAAATTGCATGCTGTTCCACAAAGCCTTTTATAGCGTTCCTCTTTGGGACCCTGAAAACTTTACAGTCACTTAAGCGCAGAAATAAATGGAACACAATAGGATGCATGGCCATACACTTTGAAAGGCTGAGGCACAGGAATGTTTACATGGTCAAAATGGGATCTGCATTAACCCATCTGTGGCTGCTCCTCCAATTGGATTAACTGGTCTGTGGTTGAGCTGGTGCCATCTGATGCTAGCACATCTGGTACAAACATGTGGCAACTACCAAGCAGTGATTGGGATACACGTCCAGGAAGATTCATGAAATAATAATCTTATAACCTGTTAAGGATTTGTCTGGGGGCTATTTTGGATGTGTGGACAAAGCATTTCCCCTGGACTGCAGTCTGTCTGGGATGTTACAGTAAAACAAAAAACACCGAAAATCATACAGGGTTCGGGCAATCTTCCCACCATTCTCTTCTTCTCACCATTTGTTTTCTTCCTATTTCCACACTATTCTATTATTTGACAGTGCTGAAGTCTCAATACCTACTAGCTTCAGATTGTAGTAGGAAATACTGATCAAACGTGTCCATTAAAATCCCTCACGTTTGCAGGTTTCACTTTCACGGATTTGATTATTTGTGAAGTGCCCTCTTGCCTCTCCCCCATTCTCCTCCTCCCATTCCCAGCCTTTTGGCCAGGCATGGGTAGGGGGAAAGATTATCCCTTCCCTGGATTCCCTCGCCCCTGCTCTCACGGATGCTCCCGCACAGGCAGGATTGTGCAGAGCTGGTGATTGCCCGTTCTCTGCATGCCCTGGGGCCTCTGCCCGTGCGAGCACTCCAGAGGAGGCCTGCAGGAATGTGCAAGGGAGGTGATCGTGCATTCCCTGCATGCCCTGGGCCACAGCGGGCACAGGCTGGCAGCTGGCAGGAGCCTGGAGGGAGGGCACCCGCCACAGAAATTTTTTGACATTTGCAAGGGTTCCCTGTCTCTGTCTCTGTCCCTGTCCCTCATGAATGTGAAGGGCCTACTATATATGCAACTGAAAAAAAAAAAGTCTTGGAGTACTCAGTATGGGCTAGTAGTGTTCATTCACTTTGTATCTATGGTGTATGATAATGGTATGGTGTAGTTATCTGAGTGTTGGACTAGCACCCTGGGAGACCAGGGTGTGAATCCCCACCTGGCCATGGAGGCCTACTGGATGGCTTTAGGCAGGTCACACTCTCTCAGCCTCAGAAGAAGGTAATGGCAACTCCCCCTGCAGCAAACCTTGCCAAGAAAACCCTTACAGTTACTGTAAGTGAGAAATGACTTGAAGGCACACAACAACAACAGCAACAACAACAACAACGAGCCAAATGTGAAGTGCTCTGAGTTTTAGGTTGCCCTACAATACACACACAGCACTAGGAAAAGGTATTTTTAGGCTAGAGGTTCTAGAACATCTTTCATGACACTATGTGATCAATTTTGGGAGTTGTAGTCCATGTTCAGATAATAACTTTTCCAAGTTCTGAAATATATACCTACCCTGATGGCAAGTTACTATTTAAACATTTCAGAAAGAAAAGATTCAGTGGTATATCTTTGGTGCTTTTCGCATGGTATTTGCCATGCAAAAGGGCCTCTGGAGCGTTGCATGATTGCAAAGAGTGTTTCAGACGATGTCCTTGCAATCGTGTGATGCTGCTGGGGTCAGCAGGCACCGATCGTGCACTATTTCATTTTCGGCTTGAAAATAGTGTGTGATTGCGCATCGCTCCAGGATCCCACGCACACTTACCTTGCGTGTGGAGCTCCCGAGCTGCGGCCCTCGCGCTCTTCCCCCAGCTCAGCCTGGGAAAATACCCGGCTGCACTGCGGAAGGAAGAGGCGGAGCCCTCACGCTGCCTGCTGGCCAGCAGCTAGCGGCTGTGGAGCCGAAGCAGCGGGGACACGAGAGCCTCTCACAAGAGGCTGCTCGCGTGATCCCCGTGCCCCTGTGCCGGAAAGAGGTAAGGTGTGGAAAGGGCCTTTGTTCCCCATGCACAGTTATGGTTTTGTGAACAATTGGTATATCACATTACTGATGTCTTAAAACTGCAGGAAAATATACTATTTAGTATTTAGTATAGTAAATACAGTACAGCTTAGTGTATTTATCAGTACTGGTATTAGTATTAATGTCTCATTTTCTTCTACTGGAATGCAAAGTGGATTACAAGAGTCAAAGCAAAGAAGAGATAAGAACATATACCACAAATTAAGTAAAAACATAGAAAAAGTTATTTACAATAAAACTGTTCATCCAATCAAGACAACGGAAAACAGATTCATTAAAGAAAAAATAACAGTCAATAAAACAGAGCACCATGACATAACCTCCAACTGCCCAATTTGACAAGGACAATCTTCTGTCATACCACTTTTTCAGTTGCTTTCAAAATGTCCCAGTTTCTCTTTCTTCTGTCCACATTCCTGCTTCTTCCTGTGTTTACTTCAATTGCTACAAACTGAGTTCAAAGAGCAAAAGTATTTTGCACTCAACTCAGCAGCAGGGAGAGGAGAGGGAGAGGAAATCTTATCCTTCCCTGCCAACTAAGGAAAAAGCAGCTGCTGCAGCTTCCCCTAACTTGTCTTTTCTTCCTTATTAATAACTTTTCCAACTTGATCACACGTTGATGTTGCTTGGACATGTATGTCCTGGTTTTCCTCTGTGAAATGTAGGAGAGCATGCTACTAAAAGCCTTTGCAGAGAGAAGCTAGAATCCTCTTGGGGATTTCTGCTGTCATAGCTGGTGTTATCCTAGAGAATTTACTTTATCTGATGTTGCACAAGAAAATATCCAATACCTCCTTATACAAAAGTTTTGCCAGCAGCAGAACAGCTGCCAGACAGAATTTAGGTACAGTCTCACTTCCTGATCCAAATGATTGCAAAAGTGTGTCAGGGAAGGTTCCTCATAATGCTGCCCTAATGAGCCTTAATCAACATAGCCAATGGTGAAAGATTATGGGAACTGAAATCCAACATGTCTGATGGCCAGGCATTTCCCACACTTGCTCTAAACGGTGCTGAACAGGAAGCAAGATTTCACAAAGATCTTATTTTTTATTTTTTTAAAGGAATTACAGGCTACTTATAAAAACATTTCAGTCTAAAAACATGCAATTATAATGAGAAGAGCAAGCAAATAATATAAAGGTCCGATCTGATTATTAATCTCAGTTAAAGTAGAACCACTGGCTCAATGGGAACTATGTAAATAACAACTTACATTGATTCAGTGAGACTAATCTAGTTGGGACTATGTTTCAGACAAAATATCTGAAAAAAAACCCCTGAGCATTTAAAGGCCCTAGAATATGAGGAAGATTTTTCACCTGCTGCCAAATGGAAGAGAAGAATAACGCTAGGGCAGACCAAGAAATTTCAGAGATAAGATGGTTTAACAAAGGACCCCTCTGTCTCATGTCATTACTCATCTTGCCTGCAAAGATGGTGAGACCTGGGACACAAATTTGGAGGATGAAGAAACTTTTGTCTATCTGATGTATAAAACCTGATGCTCCACCATAAACACCACAAAGTGCAAATATTAAACATCCAGTGGCTTCTAAGAAATACAGCAGCTCAAGAATGAAACTCCAATTGTTGTTTACTCAGCACTATTTTCCATTGTACTTAACAGGCTTACTCTCCAGTCAGTATGATTAGAGTTTGGAAATCTTACTTTTTTGGACTATAGCTCCCAGAATCCCCTATCAGCAAGGAGAAGTTCTGATCGTTGTCATTAAAAAAAACCCTTCCCAAATCTGACCTGATTCCATTTGATCGCCTTCATCCTGTGATTTCCTGTTTTCTTTATGGATGAGAAATGGAAGGGACAGTTCCATGGATATTAATGCTGAATCAAATGGGCCAATATTTGTAATATTCTGAAAAGGAAGGTCTCCATTCTGAAACAGGCTTATACCTGACAGGTTAGATGTTAACCAGTGGCACTTTCAATTACGTATCTCAAATATGGATTCAATTTAGATTTAATAAGACAGTTATTGCATGCTAATGAAATATTAATGCATTATTAAAAACATATTTTCCTAGGTTTAACAACTCCAGAGTAAAGGCATCTATCTGAATCTAAAGGCACATGGCTTTAATCTTCTATTGGAATTGAATTTAAACGTATCTGCTGAAAGATTAAGTGTGTCATTTGATTATAACTCAATTATATATGGAATACCATTGAATAGGTAATAGGTAATATTTATCTACGAAAAGACTGGATGTGGCTTTCATTATTTATCATTATGCCTTGTGCAATGATCATAGACATACACACAACATCTACAAGTTATACTGTAATTGTATACATTTACCAGTTACATGTTATGCAAAGAAAGGAGGGCCAAGATATAGGCCTTGGCACAGTTTACATGTTGAATGAGTCCGCCTGAATCTCAAACCCTCTTCCATCCCTTTTATTGCACATGTGTATATGAGGAGATTGGGCTTTTATAGGTATACTACATTTAGGTTATTTTAATATATTAGTTATTTTAAGGTGTTTCCAATATTTTATTGAAAGCCACTCTGATAATGTATTTAAAACGAGGCATATAACTTTTATAAGAATAAACAAACTGAAAGCTCCTACTTTTTATTTTAAACTAACCTTGGATCCACGTGGTACTTGAACTGTGCAGTTTGTTTAAACCAGAGATCAGTAAAATGTGTCACATTAGACATACAATGCCCTAGCTATTTTGTGGCCCCTTATCCTCCTCAAAATGGTGCCCTTAGCCTGTAGCCATTATACAGTGCTTTCCCACTTTTTGTATGTATAAGCTTTCCCCTGACCCCAACAATAATTTCCTGGCTTGAAAAAAAAAGTCCACACAGGTCTTAAAAAGGTGAAAACACCTCAAAATGAGGCAAAATAACCAGTGTAGGTTATATATGTGTCTTCTAGTTGCCTGTTGACTTATGTTAACCCCTTGAATTTCATAGGTTTTTTTTAGACAAGGAATATTCAGATGTAGTTTTGCCAGTTCCTTCCTCTGAAATATAGCCTACAATGTTTGGTATTGTTTGACAGTTTCCTATCCAAGTGCTAACCTGCTTAGCTTCTGACATCAGACAGGATCTGGTGCCTTTGGGGTATTTAGCAGTAATGTATTTAAGTCTTTCACTCCAAGTCTCAATTCAAGTCCCAAGTCTTACCTTCAAGTCTCAAGTCCCTTTCAAGTCTAGTCTCAAGTCTGGGAGCCAACTTTAAACCCCAACCTATATTCCAGAATTTCTGGACACGGTCGAATACAGTCTGTTCTAACAATTTAAGCAGAGTCAGCCCTTCACATCTGTGATTTTGCCATCTGCTGCTTCAGAAGTGGGGAATAGGATCCTTCTTACTCCCCATTACTGAATCTTCAAAAGCTTTAGAAGGAAGGATTCTTCCTCCCCAAGCCTTTTGTCCTCTGAAAAATACACCCTGCACTCTGGGAGTGAGTCTTGTCTTCTGCTCATAGGAAAAGTTTTAAAAGGTTCTTCTGATACATAGCAGGGACAGGCTGCTGAGCAGACCTCAAGCCCACCTCAAGCCCATTGCCTAACCCATTTGCTGTTCCTCTCTGAGAAATGCACCCACACTTTGGGCTTGAGACAGATTGTCAGGTGACCAGCGGGCAAAAAGAGATGGAAGTGATGTTAAAAGTTGTAAGGTTTTGGATGAATGTGTTATGTTTCTGAATCAAGGGCAGCAAGTCAGTCACGAAAAGTATACATGGGAGGGTTTAGAGGGAGCAATGCACCCCTAGTCCCTGGCCATGGCCCATCTCCAGTTTAAACTATGTTTAATAAGGAACTTCTATCTTAAAATTAGGATGTGCAGTTTAAATCCAGCACAGCTTCTTGAGTTTGGCTGCGAATATAAAAGACTGTTCAGTCTTGTGGACATGAAAGTGTAGCAAAGAGGAGAGAGAGTGGGGGACTCTGAAGCTCACTCACATAACCAAAAGCCATTCATTCACATTATGTGTGAGTCAAGCCATAATCGTCAGAATGTGTTGAGGTAGCATACTTCCCACAGTTGGGACAAATGTACCATCTTCTTCCCCACGCTAAGCTCAAGGGAAAACCTTCCTTCTGGTATTTAGAAGACAAACACACTGTACATATCATTCCACTGGCTTGTCTATTAAGGATTGACTAGTGAGTGAGGAAGTCAAATAATATACTCTAAGAACAGGGCTGTGCACTGGGCAGATACGCTGACTCTTGGTGTGTCAATAAACCCATCCTCTCAGTGCAAGTGGATAACAACATCATCATCAACAACAACAGTGATAACACAAGCAAACATCTCAACAAAAAATATGCAAGGCATTTCAAAGAAAGAAAAGCATATTTAGTTTCTTAATCATCATGAAATAGGCAACAATGGTTGCAGAGGTTGTGTAAATGCAGAAATGTAAATAGGAAGAAGCATATCTGATTGGAGCTTAGGAAAAATTACTCTTTGGATAACTTTGCTCAGAATTCCTATTGTTCATTGTGGCTGGAGTTATAGTTCCAAAGGTAACTTTTACAAGCCCTGCTGATATCCACCCAATCTGTGTACAGTGAATACATTGGAAGAGAAGATTGTGAAGATAAGCATTTAGAGACATTCCAATGCCACTGTAAAGCAAAACACGAACATTTTCTATACAATGAATATATGTTAATAGATCCTAGCTAGGAAAGTATATTTCTCCATATACCCACTTAAGTCTTTTCTCTTTCTTTAATGAGAAAAGACATACCATTTAAATGTTATTCATTCATTCATTTCTTTCTTTTTTTAAAGAAAAAAACACAACATGGATCTTACAAGATATACAGTATCCTTTTTATACAGGAGATATATATATATATATATAGCCAAGAATGAGGTCATATTTTAGGTTGTTGGCCAAGTTTTCAACCAATTGGATTCTACGTCCGAGACATGTAAAACCATTTATCTTCCAAAAATCTGGCATTCACATTAAACACTTCAGTTCATACTTCATTAGGTGCCCCTAGCAACCCAATAAACACACAATAACTGGGGAGGTTTTCTTAAATAAAGAATGAATTGATTTAATTAGAAATACTGTTTCAATTAGCCTTCAGTTTAGCAAACAGAAAGAATTGATTTTTTTTTTAAAAAAGCAACGACACACAGCATGCTGTCTGCTAAGTAGTTATTGCTTAAAACAACCAGTGTGTTCATCATCAATGAGTTCTTACAGGATGTGCCTAATAATGGTACCACTATTATTTAGTGTTTAAACAGAATAATTTAAAATTCTCTTTAAAGAAGTGAAGTGCTTGATAGTATGCATATGTGTGTTTACTATGTTTGCCCTCATAACAACTCTGTGAATAAGCTTACTGTTGTTCCCAATGTACAGACAGGAAGTTCTGTAGACCAGCGCATTAACCCTGGGCAAGAAGTCAGGTTATCTGAGTGCAACCTTAATCTAGAGCTGGCAGGTACGTGCTACAGATTACTGGAATCATTGGCTCAAACCGACGACTGGAGATCCCAATGTTTACATCAGTCATTGGCAATCTTTGGAGACCTTATCAAGGTGTAGTGTGTGCATGTGCAAAATGAGAGCATTGTCCCACCAATAAGAATTCTCCTCCCACTGAAATTTTCCTACAGTCCCAACATTTCTAGTACTGCAGTAACTCAAAATTTTGGCTGAGTATAGAGATAAGAGTTTAGGCATCTGAAGAAAAGATGCAGGCATCCTGGGATTTGTAATTTGGTGAGGCACTGGAATGCTCTGGCTGACATTTCTAAATGTTGCTCCCTAAAGTACAATTCCCTGAATTCCATAGGAGAGCCACCAACCTCTACAGCTAGAGAAATCTGTTAGTCTTGCTTTCTTTCACATTCAATTTTTTACAGACCTCAAGTTCTTACTATCCCAGATATGAAGGAATTTAAAAATTCAGTAAATTCTTATCAATAAGAAATTGTCACCCTTCCATAGTTCTCTGACACACTGATCAGGAAACACACCCCTAGATCAATGAGCCAGAGCCAGTCTAAGGTGAATATTAAACTTGCAGGAGGGGGAATACAATGGGAAACACAGAATCCTGCCCTAGCAAGTGTGGAATCCTGATCTATTAAAAAACCATCTTGCTCGTACCTGTGTATAGAAAGCTTCTTTAGAAAAGGAATGAAGGCAATTGTTAGGTGGGGCAAAGAAAGAAAAGGACACATCACTGACTCATTGAGGTAATGCACACTGGATGACAACTTTCTGAAGCATTTCTAAAGCTCCCTCCCAGAGGTGGCCTTTGTGCCAAATTTCAATGACACGCTTCAGTAACATGAGATGCTCACTGTTAGCTCTGCCATTCCTAGCAACTCTCTAAGATTTGGATTCCTTTCCCCCAGGCTACAAAAGCACAAGGAATGAGTTCACTGCAGAAGAACGAAAGGGTCTCAGTGGTGCAGGGCTGCCTGGTGATTCACTGAAGGAGTGTGCCAGCTGTTTTTTCCCTATTTACTTCACTGCTGTGAGATTTAGCCAGTGAAACCCATTGGTTTAAGAAGGCAATACACCAATCTACATCTAATCACAAGATAAAACATCCCTTTACATTTTAATATTCAGGCTAGGACTAAATAAAATACTGTACCTACAATGCAGAAGAATTCTCTTGTTAAGGAGTGCTATGCGACTTTTAATATTTGCAGTTTGCATAGCTACAGGTTTTCAAATAGCACAGCCTTATTCAATCTGGCGCAGAACAGTTGGTCCATCAACTCCTATTATCTGCAGCCTATATGGTACCAGAGAGGTCCTACTTGTTCTGAACATTGCTTAGAAGCTGTGATCATGTGAATGAGGGAATTAGGTTAAAATTGAATCCAGATAAAACAGAGGTGATACAGAAGGCTAGGGAAGGGGAGTCCCTGGTCTGCAGCTAAAACAAGGTTCCAGTTCAGAGGCTGATCAAATATTTTCAGGGTAAGTCACAGATCAATCCAGAAATATTTATTCACTTTCATATTTATTTAGTTCTAAGTAGTACAGGATGCACCCTCCCTCCCCAAGAGGTCACCCAGTACTGGAGATTGTTTATCCATTACTGTGCTATTTATCTTATTTCCCATCCATTCTGATTGTTATGGTTAGAACAGTTTCAGTTATGAAATTTCAGCAAGCAGGTAAAAAGGATGCATCTTGTCAGGACTTCTGTTGGTAAAACCATAACTTTTATGAGGAGTAGGTAATGATATTTCTTAATAACAACGCAGAAGCCAGAATAAAATGGCAACTCAGAATGTGAACTGTTTGGCCTGCCCACATGCTACCAAAAAAGTGGAAAAGAAATGTGGGAGAATATATAAGTCTCCACTCCAGCTTTCCATCCCTTAAGTCCTTAACCTCCCTGTACTTATATTAGGATATCTGAAGGGGATTGCTACCAATGTTTTCTTGAACTTGAACAGAAGTCTCCAGGCAGTCAGGAATCTTATTTGCTCAGGGTTTCCAGTCACATGGAGCTTTTTGCTTGCATTCAAAAAGAAGCTTCCTTTCTCATTCAACCCAAGAAGGTCTGGGTCTGAGAAGATGAGGAGTGGGGGTGGGGGGGCAGGTATGGATGATTGCTTCCCCTTTTCACTTTAGCCCTCACATGATTATACTGAACCTCTGCAAAGGTCTGGTGTAGTTTTCCAGAACTGCCTTGGGACAATGCACAAATATTTTTTATAACAAGACTTGACTTCTCCCTTCAATAACATCTTCATTGGAATGTAATGATCAAAATCATCAATTTGCTCCTCATTAAAACATCTTTTCAAGCACAAAAGTGAGAATGTCAGGGAGAACCTTTTTCCTGACATTTCTATGAACAGTGTTTATTCATTACATTGTTGGATTACCTTTCTTCTAGGGATTTCAGGACAGTATACATTGTCCTCCACTCCTCTCCTTTTACAGATACACACTTTATTTATGGACATATGCTGAGACATGGTTAGGAAGAAAGACAGAAACTGGCCGAAGGTCATACCCTTGTAATGGCTGAACTGGGACAACTATGATTTTCACAGAGCTGGTTTGACACCTCCTTTATTCAGCAAAATGCACACGGTACAGGTTGTGGTGGGGTGGGGGAGAAGATTTACTGCAACAAAAAAGACATTGTAGCACTTCTGAGCCTCTTTCCCCAAATCCTTAACACTCTCTGACAAGGCACACTAGTTTCTATATCCCACCTGCTGGCAGTGAGT
This sequence comes from Iguana delicatissima, assembly GCA_948472985.1. Classification (NCBI taxonomy): domain Eukaryota; kingdom Metazoa; phylum Chordata; class Lepidosauria; order Squamata; family Iguanidae; genus Iguana; species Iguana delicatissima. The sequence continues at coordinate 690,614 of CAOKZL010000168.1, read as the reverse complement.
ATGACTTACAGTACATTCCTCAAGTGGCTTCAGACAAATGAGTTTAGACTAACTTTAATGACCCTCAACTGCCGCCTCGGAGTCACAAGCTGCAGTGATTACAATACAAAGTAGAATTTAGCAACATACATTCCATTTCCAAAACTAACAAACTGGAAACAAAGCAGATACTTCCACTACAGTATCTGGTGGTACTCACTATTAGGGCACAACACTGGACTCTACAGAACATTGAAAAACAAAAAATAGACCCAGATATGCTGATGTTCTTTGCTTCTTCTTAACCAAAGACAAGTTGAAATGATTGGAAACCATTTTTAATCACATTGGATTGGAGGCAGATTAATTATGTTTACAGTAGACCCATTTAAATCACAACGAACAAGTCCCAGCGATTACAGTGAGTATGCTATGAGAATGACTGGGTTTAATGTACCAAAATGTCCTGGCTGCTTGATCTTGAATGCAGACATTCTCATGGACAACAGGAGTAAAGTGCCCAGGATCTGACTTCATTCACCCAACAAAGTTGAGTTGGGTACCATCATCACACTGACAGCTGCAATCATCCTTCCTGGGGATCTCTTTGGACCAGCTTTCAACTACCAGAGACCCTTTTCAGCATGACCAAGATATAGGATTACAAGAGATGTAGTCTAAAATGTCTTGATGTCCAAATATTCTACAAGTCTGTTCTAAGGCAGCTGGCTATAAGAAACTGTGGCCCTTTCCACATGTGGAGGGAGAAACAGGGTAAAACGCACAGAAACGGAGCTTACCAGAAGCCGGGTAAGTCTGTCGCCATGAGGAGCAGCGCGAGTTCGCTGCTCCACACTCCTGCGGCATCCGGCGGTGTCCAAAATGGTGGCTTACGACTGGCGGAGGATCTCCACCAACCAGAGAAGCTCGCCAGCTGGAAGCCCGCCCCCTGGTAGATCTGCAGGCACGCACTTGCGTGCGCCTGCAAATCTACACCAGGGTGCTGCGACGGGGTAGAACGGGGCTGCACGTTCGTGTTTTATAAAAACCACTTGAAAAGAGGTTTTTAAAAAACATGTGGCGCCACCACTTCTGGTAGCTTCAGGGCGGTTTGAGGTGTAGAACCTCAAAATTATAAATGCCCCAGCGCACTCCACAGTGTAGACGACCTCCGCTAGAGGCCGCTCTGCATCATTTTAATTACCTCGTGTGAAAAGGGCCTGTGTTAGTTTTCCACTGTTGGAGGAGAGCAATAGCCATGAGGGGAGGGAAGGACAAACCTGGCAGTTGAGGCAATCCTTGATTTTCTAGTATGCTCAAGAACTGTGACACTGAGCTGAAGGGTATCATACCGATCGTCTTTGTATACAGGATTAAGTCAAGCCACTTTGCTGCCTGAGGCCAAGGGTAAGATGGTACATCTAATTCAATGTACAAAAGTTGGTTAACCTTGATAGTTGACATCAGTGCTGGCATAGGGCACTTCTGAGGGTGGCAAGCTAGACTAAGAGGCACAGTTGACCCCTCTTTTTAAAGGTATAAACCACCCCACACCAAAATGTATCAGTACAGTGAGCAACGAGCACATGTTAAAAACTTATAGGGCCTGGGATATTTGAAAGACTTCCTTCTTCTACCTGCTCAGAATTGTAGACTTTCAAAAGAGGTCCTGGAATATATTCTACCATCCTGACATGTCAGGCTGATGAGTAGATGACAGATGGGCCTGTGGCAGCACCTCACCTGTGAATTTACTCCCAAGGGAAGTTGGAATGGCCCTGTCATTAGTGAACTTGTTAGAACTTTGTGATTTTTCTCAAGCCCTTGGCTTTCAAAATGGTTTTCATCTGTTTTTAAAGAAAAGTTTGCTTCTGTTATGTGTTTATTTTTTGTCATACATAGTTTACTGGGGCCTGGTGAGAAGAAAAGGAATTTATAAATACTATTATTAACACCACCATTACTACTAAATAATAAATAAACAAAACACAATTATTAAAAAAAGACAGTGAAAATCCCATAAACAGATTGACCAGCTTAAGTTGCTCAAACAAACAGAAAAATTTTGATCTTGAGCCAAGGTCACCATCAGTTACATGATGCTCCAAAACAAAGATGTTTCACAAATGCAGCTCCACAAGAGAGAAAGAAAGGCTTTTCTCTTAGTTGTTTAACGAGTCTAAGGCATCTGGAGAAGAGCCTCCCCTGTAGTTTTTAGGACAAATAGGCTGAAAGGGGAAGGGGTGATCCTTTAGTTTTTGGAATCCAAAACCGTTCAGAACCTGAAATAAGCACCATGCCCTGAGTTTTCCCTGGAATCAAATAGGTAATTATTGCTCTTCCAATAGGATCATTGTAACATCATCCTATTTGTCAGGGCCTATTAACATTCAAGCAGCCCCATTTTGTGTTAACAAATTTCTAGGAGGTTTTCAAAGACATTCCCCAACATACAACTTATTGGTGCTATTGTTTGCCTTCAAGTCACTTCCAACTTACGATGACCCTAAGGTGAACCAATCACAGGGTTTTCTAGGGCTGAAAGTGCGTGATGTGCTCAAGGTGACCCAGTGGGTTTCCATGGCTGAGCAGAGAATCAAGCCCTGGTCTCCAGGATCATAATCCAATTCTCAAACCACCACACCACACTGGCTCTCTATAACAGTCCATGGACCACTATGGTCAGTGTGGTCTAAGATCATGGACCACCACGACCAGACTATTCCTATCAGTGGTGCCTGCTGGTTTCCATGTCAGTGGGACTGTGAATTTGCTCTAGATATAAGTCTGAAGGAGCCATTCAGGGCACTGAACCTATTTGAATTCAGCACTTTGGATAGCTCTGCCAATGATTCCTTTCTAGGAACAGTTGTACCTCATGAACCAACAAAGTGAGTAAATGGTCTTTGGGTTCTAATGCAAAGCTGGATCTAGGAGTCTTTTCAAGTGATACACCTATTATTTCAGGGGGAATGTGGTACTTTCAATAATAGATTGTCCCTCCTATCTCCAATCTGCAATTACTCCAATAAAAATGCAGTGGTCCATGGTATCAAATCCTGCTGAGTGATCCAATATCTAATGTAGAGTTTTGAAGTCCCCTATCAGTCTTCTGAGAGATATTACCCAGTAGAGAGAATAAAGGCATGGTGAGCATTAATCCAAAATGAACCAGAACCAGATAGATTCTGTTCTCCAGTAGCTAACTGCATCTCCATCTTCTTTCAAGGTGGTTGCTTCACTCTGCCCAATAGTAGAGATGGTCCTGATTTTATATCATGTCTGTCTTTACTCTAGCTGTGTCTGACAACCATTTAACTCTTCATCTGGAAGCACTCCTAATGTGAAAAGCAATGTATTGTATGTTTTGAGACACTGTATTCTTGGAAGCTAGACTATGCATACTGGAAACTTGGTGAATAGTGATATAAACAATGGTTTTCTTTAAAAATGTAATCAGTCAGACTTTGCAAATATGGAACTGATAGATGCTTCTCAAAAACATTAGGGAATGACTTCCTAGCTTACTTTAAAGAAAAACCTGGGGAAAAAATGTCAGACTTACAGCTGAAGTTTCTGGATCAAATTCATCTTGATAGACAGATTAAATGGGCATATTGCCTTTGATGTTATATGAAATTTGAAACTGGCTTATCTCCCTCCACCTTTAAATTCAATTAAGAGCTTTTTCCTCTTTAGAAATTGTTTAAGAAGCTTTCAAATTAGGTTAGATTTCTAAAAACAGAGATCAGAATTAAGTTATATGTGTTTACAATTATATAGAAATTCAGTTTTTTTTTTAAAGTTTAGATATATGTAATTTTATAGCAACCTGACTACAGTAGTAAAGAAGAGATTTCCAAACTTCCAGCCCTCACTTTTGTTCTGGATTTCCCCCATTTGTTAAATACATCCAAGACGCTAAACTAAAATCATTTCCCAGCATTCAGCCCTGTGTAACAACCTGCATAGAACCATGTGTGTGATTTTTAAATATTTTTTTTACATTACAATATACATTATCAGGTAGTTTTATTCTAAAATTCTATATTCACCACCAGCCATATATTATATGCAACATATTCACTACATGCAGGAGGATCACACAGACAATTATTTTTCTGAATGACCCTCCTTTACATTGCAATCCTATAAGTGGAAGTTAAGTCCCACTGAATTCAGTAACTCAGTCCTAAGGCAAATCTATCACAGTGTTTTCTGGGTAAGATTTGTTCAAGAGGGGTTTGCCTTTGCCTTCTCCTGAGGCTGAAAAAGTGTGATTTGCCCAAGGGGGCCTTCTGTGGTGGGTTGCTATGGTTGAGTCAGTATTTGAACTTTGGTCTTGAGAGTTGTAGTTCAGTGCTCATACCACTACACCACACTTGCTCTTTCTAAATAGATATGCATAATTTTGTGCTATAACTATTACATAGGTGTACTATAATGTCACGCTATATAACATTGTATATTTTGATAAAAGCTTCAAGTCAAGTTGACTTCACTTCACATGATTGAAGTTTCATTTTCTAAAATAAAGATATGAACAAATCTAACAGAAGGAACTACTTTGAGGCCAAAAGGTGGCACAGAAATTTTCTAAAACAACAACAAATATGAAATAAACGCCTTATTTGAGTAGCAAAGTTATTCATTTTAACTTACAAAGAGACATCCTGTACTGCTGGAATTATAATTGCATTCTTGATACCAGTACTGGAGGTTGGAGCCCTATCAAATGAAGACTGAAATGCTTAAGGCCATTGATCTCAATGGGTGTAAGCTGAGTACACTCAAGTTTGTCATGGCCTGTGGCCACAGAATATAAGAAAATAACTCCATATACACAGGACACATGATTGTCCGCAGTATTCATGCTGCTTTTTTAAAAACTACCTAGAATATTTTTTTTTGTCTTGACATACAAAGGCTGCATATATTTTTCTCTCCTTGTTCTTTCAAATCTGACACCAGTTACAAATCCATGTGAATATACTCCAAAGCAAGAACGGCTGTTGTTGTTGATTCTCTTTTTCATCTGAAACAACCCTCTTACACACTATGGTATTATTTATTCATTACCAGATTGCAAAGATCAGGTAGCACCTTCCGAAATGGCCTCAAAGCCTTTGAACGGCTGCTTATTGTATGAAATAGTTAGCAAAGAGAGAAAACTAAAGACAAAGTTTTTGTTTATAAAACAAATATGAATACAGCAAGTGTTCAGAAATAAGTTTACTAGAAATTTTGCTACGGTAAAGTTGCTTTAAAAATCTCTTAGCAGCTTAGCTTCTGTTGTGTCTGAAGAAATATATGAACCAATAACACTCTCCCGAGGTTTCATTACTGAAAAGGCTCATTAGAAAAGGCATTAAAATACTAATTACCTCATAAACTATTTAGTTGTGTACCCGCTGGGATAGTACTTACTAGTACCCAAGCTCTACATAGATCCAGCTAATCAATTAATGCTCATTACAACGAGAAAGAGTAGGCAGACTGCAGCATGTAGAAGAAATAAATAAGTCAGAGGTTAGGTTGGAAAATGACTTGGCTGTAACAGAACCTTCCTTTGCGACACTGCTGTTGTCTGCTCCGATTTAATTTTAATCAGCATTTTTGATACTGTGGGTAACGTGACTCTGCCTGGCTTAAGAATCTCAGCAACTACTGTTGCTTTTTAGCTACATAATTTACAATGGCAAACCCTATGAATGGCACTCAGAGATTAAAGCAGAAGATGTAACAGATGTAAAAATTGGCAGCATTTTCTACAGTGATGTTGGCTCCCAGATGAGAAATTTAAAAGGGAAGTGCTCAAGCGTATTTTTTTTGTACATCAAGTAGGGTGGACAACTGTGGAAGGCTGTAGCCACACCCCACTGCACCCCCATGCAAAAAAAAAAAAAAAAATCCCCTCAAATGTTTCCCACAAGGAGTTTTGGGCGGTTATGTTTTAGCCTCCTTTCCCTTCAGAATAGTAAGTGACTGGAAGTCCCTTCCCATTTACTTCTGTTTTTTTTTTAAAGGCCTATACATTTCCACTTGCACCATAGAACACGCTCTTCAAATAAAAAGAACTGATCATGAATCAGCATAGTTCTCTCATGTCAAGGCAAGTTTTATCAAAATCCTAGTTTATTGTTCTGTGTACATTGAGTTGTTGAGAATTATACTGATCAGGGACTAAAGAATGGACTATGGAATGCTGGAACAGGACAGAATATCAAGCTGCCCAAGAATGAAATATAGAAGGCTGTGATCTATGTCATGTGAATTCTTCTACATTTTGAATCAAAACCCTATAGGATGGGTTGTGGTGGCAGGTAGAACATTACTATATCTAGGCTTAAGCATATATTCAAAACCCTTAGCAACACAAGGACTCTTTTATGGAGACAATCACGTTGAAATGTTTTCTCAGCTAACAGTCTGCTCAGTGGTTGCTAGCACTACATTCTATTATATCTCAACAGACCAGTAACACTGGGAGTTAGCCATGTACCCTTGTTAGGTACCATCAGGCAGTACAATGGTATCAAGACTTCTGAGCCAATCCTGGCCTGCCAGTTGACAGCAAAGCAGACCTCCCATTGTGGGTGAGAAGTATTCTTTTGCACATACACCCAGAAAAGACTTTTTTTTTTTTCTTTTGGGACACCTAACTGGGCGTGGATGGAGTTGTCACACACACATTTCTGTAACCGGCAAAAGGGGAATCGTAATTGCCTACAACACATAAGTACTGTGTAGCAGTTGGCAGCTAATTGAATAAGAACAACCCCAACAACAGATATAAAAGGCAATATGTTGAGCATGGCTTCAAAAAACACAAAGGAGCTTCCAGAAGAACAGAATTCCATTATTTGGCTCAAAAGCAGCCTCCTTCATCTGGGTTCCTCCAGTAGTTTTGATTACAACTCCTATCATTGGCCATGGTGACTTGAGGTGATGGAGTTGTGTCAGAACATCCAGGTGGAGAAACTGGCTCATAAAAAGATGGAACTTGGGCCATTTCTGCACTAGCCCGTTGTAGTGCTATTATTCCACTTTCAACATCCTATGGAATCCTGGGGTTTGCTGTTTAGGGAGGGGCCTAAGGCTTCCATAGGATGTTGAAAGTGGAATAATAGCATTACAGTGGGCTAGTGCTGAAATGGCCTTCGTCTTATCGTTGAAATCTTGCCACTGAATACTCCTAACCAAGAGGTATGGTCTGTACCAGAGCAAAGGTCTTCAAGACATCCTCATGAGAATGGCAATCTTAGTTAATGTGACAGTGGGCACAGAGAGTCTCTTTCTGTACGTCTATTAAGGAAACTGAATAGACAGGCTATGTACAGAACTGAAGTCACAATTTTCATTTATTTGTATTTATCTAACTCCTGTGACATTTATGGGATGCAAGAGGCCTGGTTAATGTTTTGGCCAGTTTAGTTCACATCCAAAATTGTCTGGGCAAAATCTTCTGGGCTGCTGAAAAGTGAGACTAAGAGGAAAAAGGTTTTCAAACTCTTACTGCTTTAATAACACAATCCTCCATTTAGCTGCAAACTCCTTCAAAATTAAACTTCCCTTGAAAAACAAAGGCTCATTATTAAAATCTAAGGATCTCTCTCTCTCTCTCTCTTTTAAATAACACCTGACGAGTTTCATGAAATAAAATTTGAACTAAGAAAGTTTTAGATATTTGATGGAATTTAAAATATCAGTACCTGTTATTTGTACAAGGTGGATGTTAAAATAATAAAAGTGAGGAAGTTTCACTCTACAATTCACCAGTAGGCCATCTAGCCCTACAAAGAGCACAAAGGAAACGGCTTTTAATCATGTGCTGTGCTGTGCTTATGGTTTCCATATAATTGTTAATTAATTTTAATGTTTTTAACTTTATAAATTGTCTTAAATATAACTTTTATATTTATGCCTTTATTGAAGTTTTTGTATACTTTTAATCTGTACTGTTTTTAAATATGTTCTTGGCCATCTTATTGAGAGAAAGGCAGGATATAATTGCTTAAGACAAATAATTAATAAAGGAAAGGTTCTGAATGCAGCAAATACTGAAATAAAAAAAGATCTCAGAATGCTTAATGCTTACAGCATTAGGTTTCAGAAAGCAAATTTTCACTCCTCACAGGCAATCAGCCACCTACAAAACTAACCTCTTTAATTCTATCATCCCAATATCTGTAAGAGAGACATAATCAGTTTTTGCAAACAGCTTGAAAATTGTTTTCATCTATGGTCATCTGCATCTAGATCAACCAGTACAATTATGTAATAAGAACTTCTATAATAAAACAAACACATACATGAAGAAGTCAAATGCAAGATGAGGCAAACAGAGCACTCTGAATAGAAAAGCACGTATTCCCCCACCCCATCTCTATCCTTAAACTGTGAGCCTCCCTGGTAGGTACCTGACAATTTCCTGATCTTTGTAAAACACTGTACATAGATCAGACTTGGGCAACTGCTGTTATTGCAGAGATCATATTGCCCCACTCCCTAAATCCGCCAAGGCCCAACTGTGCTGCCATGCCATAAAATTTGCTGTCAAACTTGCTGCCACACTAGTGGCAGCAGCAAAAGACCCTGTGGTTCCACCTTAGTACAAGGCAGGCAAGGACCGTGTGCCTGGTTTTTAAATCAAACTATAGTTCTGAAAGGCTGCCGGAACACCCTGGAACCATGTTTTGGCTTGCAAATAGAGTGTGCCCTCACACACCCTGTTTTATTGTGCAGCTGTATGTATTTCCCACTGCTACACTACCTAAATAAGGCACTCCAGCATTAATGCATTGGTCTCAGCAGTAGGGGCCTCAAAACAGTTTAGGGACACATATCTCCCAAGGGACCCAGGTTTTCCATCCCTGACATAAATGATGCAATAACAACAACAGCAATTGCTACAATAAACTGCCAAAGAACACTTGCAATGCTAACAGCAAAATATATTTCCCTACTAGGCAGAAATTATTGATAACTCATGTGTTAGATAGTTTTTCAATACTTTAAAAATTTCAGAATTTAGTATAATATATGCTAAATTTGTGTGTGTTTATGTCACTATGAAAACCTCTGAATAGATCGTCTTCAGGCATTCCAGATCTACTGCCCATGTGATAAACAAAGTGGTGTGTGTGTGTCGGGAAGGGAGCTTAATGCTGCTGCAGATAAACCTTACTACATGCTTCCTTTTCAAGCTTCCCTGACACTTTACATACTCATTAGTCAACTTCACTGAGGAAACAATAAAAAGTGAATGCACAAATAAATATTGTGCACAAGTGAATGCTGCTTTCCATGTTGGAAAATGCAATTTCAAATCCATATGGAAATAAGACACTTCTCGTAGTGGAACAGAGGAGTAAACCTTGCATTCTCATATTGGCTAAAAGATGAAAAGCAGAAGCAAAGATCTCTTTCCCCCACATTATATTTCTGAATTCTAAAAATGGCTCAAACAAATTTGTTGGTTGTAAAGATCCTCTCAGTATTATCAAGTTCCTGTTTAGTGTGGAAGAAAGGAGTATGTGTGACTGTAATACTTTGTTTCACTTCATCTAGCCACTGAATTAGTGGTGGGACATTCATTGATAATATTTAAACATTCAAAACAGTGCTGCTTGAAAACATGATTTCCCTGCAATGAATGCAACCAGCCAGCAAATAAATACCATCTGAGTCCTTCAAACAACTCAGCAATCAATTAAAAAAAATATCTGGAAAGATTCTAAGACTGAAGGGACTAGCAATGAAACTTTCTCAGCCTTTCCATTACTAAAAAGGGGAGAAGGATGAACAAACGTTCATTCCTGAGTCACCGTGCTGAGAAAATACGTAAAGAACTAGATCACTCTTTACAGCAAAGTGGGTGGGGGGCTTTCTTTGGCCAGAGGGCTAAATTAAATTTCAGAGAAGTTCATGGAGGCCACATTCCAGTGGGCGCTTGGGCAAAAATCAAAAGAGTAGGGCCACAAATACTGGCTTATTTTAGTTTAAAGCTCTCATTTGCTGCCTTCCAGTTATTTCCAACTTAAGGCAACCCTATCACAGGGCTTTTCTTGGCAAGATTTGTTCAGAAGGGGTTTGCCTTCCTCTGAGACTGAGACAGTATGAGTTGCCAAAGGTCAGCCAGCAGGATTCAAATCCTGGTCTCCCAGAGTCCTCATACAGCTCTGATCTTCTGCTAGTTCAAGTTCTCATGTCTGGCATCTATACCTTAGAAGATATGTCTCAACCTTTTAGGATGGGAGGGAAAAAGAACTGTGCAAAAGCTAGGAGATTTCCAAATGATGCTATCTATGGAAAGAGATGTGGCTATGTAAGGAAGTGTAAAAGGACATTTTGGGTCTGGATTCAGAAGGATTCCTATCTTTCTTCCTACCATTTTATAGAAATAGTTTGAATATTTCCCCCATTTCAGAATTTGGACTCTGATGAGAAGCAAACACTAGGGACAGCTGAGGCTTTGGTCTGCTCTGCATTTTTTTTTTTTAAAAAATTGGCTTTGTTTACATTTGGGCTAATATACAGACCTGAAATCAATTATCAATACCAATACATATTGCAAAGCTTGGGAATGAAGAGATTACCAAAGGAGAATGGTCTCCATCCTTAGGCTGTACAAAATTGATATTTTGTGTCAGAAAATGCAAAGCCAATTAATTTATTCTCTGTGCCTGTTCATGGCCCTGAAGTTAACCCTAATGCTTGTTTGTTTTCATGTCTGTGCTGTGAGTCAGTCTCTCCCTCTGTTCAAAGAATATTTCCAATTTTTGCAAGATGGAGTAATCATGAAGGACTAAACCTTGAACTTGGTTACGCATACTCTCCAACATTTTGTAGATGAAAATCAGGACGTGAGTGGCCGAGCAACATCGGATTGTGGTCAAGATGGCAAACGTTATTAATAAGGAAGAAAACAAAAACTAGGAAAGATTGCAACAGTTTTCTTTCACTAGAAAGGGCAAGGGCAAGGTTCTATCCATTCTCTCTCTCCTCTCCCCTGCTGAATTAATTGAATGTAAACTAATTTTGCATACAGAACTCAATTTGCAGCAACTGAAGTAACCTGAGGACAAAAGAGGAAAGTGGGAGGAAGAGAGAGAAACTGGGATATTTTAAAAGCAGCTGAAAAATTGGGACAATAATTGAGACTGTCCCTGTCAAATATAGGGATGGTTGGAGGGTATGTGTATGCTACCTTCTGTCTCCCTGGACCTGATATACATAAAAGCAACGCCTTCCAGCAGCAGAGACGGGGGCGGGGGAATGGAAATTATATAAAATAACACAATCCCAAGTAATACTCTGTTAGCAAGGATGGGAACTTCTGCTGCACGGAGATATTTTTTAGCCCTTTCCTTGGAATTTGTGCAGTTTCACTTTCCAGGATTATTTTCATGCGCCATTAACAACAAACACTCTTTTACACTGCAGGCTTTGCTTCCTTCATCTGGCATACACTTCAGATGTACGTCTCATCACATCATAAATGCCTTCAAAGACAGAGGATTTTCAAAATTAAAAGATCTAGTTTTATCTACTCAGGAAAGTGGGCATGCCAGATTTTCATGAAAAAGCATACTATGGCAAAATGAACTGCAAAACACATCCACCTTCTTTCTCAGTCAAGTGTAGCCTTTTCTTTCTTTATTTTAGCCATCACTAAGAACACACAATATAATAATTAATTGCTTGTTGTGCCTGAAATTAATTACAGCTACAATGTAATGATTATTCAGCCAAAATAATTCATTTTGTATCTATTCAAAGGGTGACTTTAACTAGAGGATGGTATTTTTTAAAAAACAATTTTGTTGCTATTCTCATAACTATAATACAAGTAGTTACACAAATCTAACACATCCAAAGAGGTAGATAATGTAAAAAATGTAACACATCCAAACAGAAGCATCATACAAAACTAACAAATATAATATGCTTCTTCCTTCAAAAAAAGTGCTTTTACCAGAGTTTGAAAAGGTTGTTTGTGAGGACTACAGCTATGTTTTCTCCACTTTAGTAATGGACCACTAACAGCTAGTGCTGGATCAGTTCCAGTATTAGGCAAGGTAACATGGATGCCTTATGTGATGGACCATGCTGTCCCATCACCAGTGTTGAAGTAACATTCAAGGGCCAGTCCCATTGGCTTTTGTACAGGGAGGGAGGCTACTGTCTTTCATCTGAGGATGCAAAATATCTCAGGTTAGCTGGAAGCACACATCATTTAATGTTACTCCTGATAGTATTCTTTCTTTGTGCCAGCCCCAAAGGGGCTAGTATAATTGGTAGGTTCCATAAGTGCAGCACAACATTTGCGTTCTCCTTTCAGCCTTCTAATGGGAATCGCATTCCTCACTCTAGACAAGCCAGTTTTTATAACGACTTGTAACAACTTTGAGAGAAGTGTCAGCCGGCCCCTCCCGAAACTGCAAACTCCAGGATTCCATAGGATGTTGAAAGTGGAATCATAGCACTATAATAGCCTAGTGCGGAAACGGCCTCAGAAAAGAAGTGCCTGAGGTGAGAGGGGCAGGGGTTGGAGACACTTGCAAATAATCAAATACGTGAAAATGAAACTTGCAGATGTGGAGGGCTGACTGTAGTTCAAGCAAAAGTGAAAAAGTTGCCTTTCAGTGCACACTTATGTGATGTAGTTCAGCTCTCCTTTAAAAAAAAAAGTAGTCACAAACTTTTTTAAGAAATGAAATCGTGAAATATAATACCATTTATACTATTATTGCATTTGTATAAATATATATATATACATACAAACAGGACCTTTTAAAAAGTGTTCTTCTTTTGGAAAGACGTGTTGTTTATTGCCCACTTTGACTGCTTTCAAGAAATAATAATAAATGTTTTTAATATAGTATTTCAGTTCACATTCACAGCTAACATGAAAGATTTGGTAAAGGCATATTCTCAGATGCCAAAGCTACACATTAATTCTTATGGGATCTTAGAAACATTTAAATGCCTAAAATAGCATTTCTCAGACCTGTCCAAATTATTTTAAATTACATAAATATTTTTTAATATGTCTGGCTTCTGACAGAACACTACTATACACAGGAGGATGGCACCGGCCATTTTTTCCATTGGCTTTTTCCATTTCCTTCTTCCATTCCCACCCTGTCCCTGAAATAACTAGTGTCATTATTAGTTCAGAAGAGTAGTATTTTTTTTTAGGTACTGCATCTGCCTTATCATGAGTTAAACATCACACAGAACAGCCTTTCTCAACCTAGGGCCCTGTAACATCCTCCAGATGTTACGGACTGCAATTCCCATTAATCTCACTCAGCATGGCCAATGACCAGGGAATACAGGAGGTGTAAACCAAAACATCTGGAGAAGGCTGGGGAGGGTTGAGTAGAATACAGATTGAATTCTTGAAGGAAAAGGACTTCATTAGGATAATGTGTCTGGAAGGATATGGACATGATCCAGTTAAACTGAAGCTATAGTGCTATGCAAATGTACTTGGGAAGTAGGGATGTAGCTATACGGGGCAAAATGAAGGCATTGCCTCCCCAAATAAGAATTCTGCCCCCTCCAAATGAAATTCTTCTTCAATACCCAGATGTTTAGCACTGCAGTAAATTAAAACTTTAATTGAGCATTTAGAAATAGAGTTTAGGAATCCAAAGAAATGGGTAAAACTACTAAGGGAACATGAACACAATAAATATACGTGTTCCAGATGCAAACTGTTTTCAGTGTCTCACTCTCTTCAATGGTATAAATTTGACGATTGAAAGGAATTCTTTTAATTCTTATTTTCGGGGGAATATCTTCATTCATTTTGTCCCCTTCTTCCTGAGAGGAAGTAAACTCCATTGAAATCAGTGAATTCACTTATGAGTAGATACAGAATCACTGTTTTTACTCTCCTTTCAGTGGAAGAGAGCAATGTGTGTGATTAATTATTCCACTGAAGTCAATGAAACTTACAAGTGCTTACTTTTTGCCAGATAGTGATAGCTGACAAATAGCTGAATGTATAATGGAAAATAAGAATGAAAATACATCACTTTAATCAACCAGATCAGTTTTAATATATTGAACGAATTGATTAATCAATTAAAGCTGCAGTTCTTCACACATACCTGGACATAAAACCTATGGAACTCAGGAATTATAGACACTCAAGGTGGTTAGACCTACAGGATTCAACAGAATCTACTTCTGAATAGGTACATACAAGTGTGTGTTATGTGCTTTCAAGTCACCTGTTGACTTATGGTAACCCCATGAATTTCACAAGGTTTTGTTAGGCAAGAAATACTTATAGGTGGTTTTGCCAGTTCCTTCCTCTGAAACATAGCCTACAGCTCCTGGTATTCATTGGTGGTCTCCCATCTAAGTACTAACAGAGGCTGGCCCTGCTTAGCTTCCAAGATCTGGTGCCTTTAGGTTATTTAGGCCCTACATGTACAAGACTATACCATAAATGTGGCCTACCTCCCAACATCTGGGATTGTTGTTTAAAGTCTTGTCATATGTCTGGGACCCTTCCCAACTAAGATTGTTGATTAGCCAGATAAAACATATGCCGCACAAGTTACATAGTCACTGCAGGCTGCAGCTGAATGGAATAGCATATTGATCAGAAAAAGCTCCTGTATAGCCTGGAATTTGAGTGAAGAGGGTCACTGCTCCCATTACTTTTTATCCCTTGATACGTTGCTTTTCTACTGTTTAATGTTTCTTTTTTAAGACTTCGATTTTAACTGTTAACTGATGATATTTTATTGTGGTTTTTACTGTTGTTTTATGTTATAATGTAAGATGCCTTCAGGGCTCTGCTAAGCCATGTGGCAGGATATAAATTCCAAACACATATAAATAAATATTTTCCCAAGCACAGCACTGATGGTTCCTTTTCTCTCTTACACATACACACCTATCATTTATAATTTGAACCTATACAAACTACAGCTGGTTACTGTAACGTTGATCTTGTTTTTCTCTACTTTCTACTATTTTTAAGCAAATGCATATACAGTATATCTTACAAAGCACTAAAGATGGAGGAGAATCAATACCTAGGTTTGAAAACATATGAATACTAATCAAAGATAATTTATTAGAATCTATCTACCCAATAGCTACTAATTTACCCTGACAAAACATATTTTAAGTGGCTTTGTGAATAATACGGTTCCCTCTATCATAACAGAAAATCCAACAGGAAGTTTGTCCTCGTATATATCTTGAGATCGACTTCATGTTTTAGATTTCC
Organism: Iguana delicatissima; assembly: GCA_948472985.1. Classification (NCBI taxonomy): domain Eukaryota; kingdom Metazoa; phylum Chordata; class Lepidosauria; order Squamata; family Iguanidae; genus Iguana; species Iguana delicatissima. The sequence continues at coordinate 675,376 of CAOKZL010000168.1, read as the reverse complement.
AACATATTTCCAAAGCTACTGTTTAATTTTCCCTGCCAAGATTTTCCCCATGATTTATCACAACAAAATAGGGTTTAAAGGGCATAATCCTACATGCATAAGGGAAAAGTATTTGATGAAAATCTTGCTGTGCCAGTAGAATGCCAGATATGCTATTTCCTGACAAATACGCTTATGAAACACCCCAAATCCACCAATGGAACCATTTTGCAATTTGCAAGCCACCTAAGACAACAATTAGGACGGAGCCATGACAACACACATGACCAAATACTTCTCACACCACCCTTGAGGTTTATAGCAAGTATCACTCTGTTGCAGACATTTCCTTGAGTCCTATGACCTGGCAATAATAATATCTATGTGTGAGTATGTGCCCTTAAGTCACCTGCTGACTTATGGTAACCCTCATGAATTTCATAGGGTTTTCTTAGGCAAGGAATACTCAGAGGTGGGTTTGCCAGTTCCCTCCTCTGAAATATAGCTTACCCCACTTGGTATACATTGGCCGTTTCCCATGCAAGTATCAACCAGAGCTGACCTTGATTAGCTTCCAAGATCAGATGGGATCTGGTATCTTTAGGGTATTTCTTGCTCAGAATATCACTACAGCCAGGCCACATGGCTCAAGCTCATCCAGGGACAGACAGCATGAGTACATCTGTCAAATGGTTTCTGTCCCTAACAGACCTAGCATGCCTAGTGTCAGCTTCACTGGATTCCTATCTTATTGCAGCCCATTGTTGAAATCCAGTTCCTCACTGATTCAGCTGCAAAATGTTAAGGCAACACTTATATTGATCATACTGATTCAATGGGTCTACTCTAGTTTGGAATAGTAATTGTATTTGTGCTCATGGACCTGGGCACGTGCACATGGTTGGCATACCATAAGCTCCCAAATGTCCCCATTCATCTGGCATTATCAGCCTGCTATTCGTGGTTGTTTAAGCATTTGTGATCAAAGGCCTAAATCCAATTGCTAGTTTATATTACTAGCTCCCACTTCAACTGCTATAGCAGTATCTTATGAACTCCTGGGATTTGCAGTTTAGGAGAGACATTTAGAATTCTCAGCCAGAGATCTCTACTGTCTCACAAACTACAAACACTAGTGTGTTGAGAAAGAATGAATGAGTGGGACCTGTATAAGTTCCTGTTGATTCAATAGGTCTGTTCTAGTTGGAACTAGTAACTGGATTTACAAGCCACCATTTACATGTGCAGTACTGAAGAAAATGACACATTGCGGTAGAAATATTAGTGCATAGTCAACTTTTAATTATATGTATGATTAATGCACATAAATGCATAGTATAATTCTTTCAAATATGGCTTCTATTAAAAGCAATTAAGGCTACAGGTTAATGACATCCTGTTGTACACTGCCTCTTGGAAGGATCACCTAAGCAAAGGCTTGCCAAGTCAACACCTTTATAAAGCTGGGTCTCTGAGCCAAAACAAATTTATTCAGATTAAAAAGTGATCCACTTAATTTCACATATTAAAGAACAGCATTCCCACCATATGTATCAATAATTTTATTTTTAAAAGCCTCCGAGTTCCATTAAAAAAACAACAACGCACTGGGAAAGGCAGAGCCATAGCAGAAATATTAGCCTCTGCAATGCATTATGCTGAAAGGGATGCCAGTGTGGTGCTTTCCCCCCTCCCTCCCTTTCAGCCAAGAACTATTTTGCTTGGCTCAACATCGCTTGAGTTTGAAGAGGGGAAAAAACTTGCCGGCAGCCTAATCCAGAAAGATTTAATATGATGTGCTGCAGATGCAGTTGCTTTTTGGCACATCACAATTACTGTATGGCACACAGAAAAGAGAGAGGAAGGGAGAGAGGGGGGAAAAAAACTTTGACCACAGATTTTGTTTGGCTGATGTTGCCAACTCTTTTGGCTACATCTCCTCTTTGAGCTTACCAACTGCATGTTTACAGAGTGTGGTTTCAGCCGAGGTGTTAAAAAGGCTTGGTTTGGCTGCTCAACTGAAATTTATATGGAGGTAAAGATGTGACCATTCACATCTACCGTAAGGGTGTATCCTATCTGCTGGCAGGCAAATATCTCCCTTTGCCTCCTGTAGCAAACGACAGTAACTTCAAAAGTACACAGAGTGGTTTTCATTCAGTTTGGTAATGAGCAGTTATAAGCATGTGGTCGCAATATGTGACTGCCCCCCCATGGCATCAGGCAATCCAGAGTCTCCCATTTATTAATTGTATTTTGTAATGGTGCATACACCTTCCCTGGTTCAGCTAGGTTGTTTGCAATTCTTATTTTCTATGTCTGTATCAGAACTAGTCAGTCTTAAGTGCCTTTTGGTGACCTTCAGTTTCATGCTTACAACTTACAACACAAGACTATCTTACATGTCTACACATGGAAGCCATGAGAAATTGACAAGGGAATTAGACAGAACCCCTTCCCAGCCAGAGTCCCTTCAGATGTTTTGACTATAACTCATGTCAGCCCAAGCCAACAGACCAAGTGGCCAAGGATGAGGGGAAGTGATATCTAGATTGGCTGAGTTAGAGGGGTACACTGAGCACATGCAAAGAGAGGGGAGGTGTCTATGTGTATAGGAATACATGGATGCATATAAGAACCAGAGTCTATGAGTTTTGGGATGAAGAGCCAACGCTCAATTTGCTGTTATCTTGGGATCACTGAGGAATTTAATTTTTGTCAATTCCAATACGAACGGAGATGGCTTCTCAGGCCATTTCCACACTACACTGTTACTGAGCTATCATTCCACTTTCATCATCCTATGGAATCTTGGGATATGCAGTTTAGGGAGGGAAATTTATAATTCTCAGCCAGTGAGCTCTTTGGTCTCAGTAAACTACAAACCCCAGAATCCACAGGATGGTGAAAGTGGACTAATAGCACTATAACAGTGTAGTGCAGAAATGGCCCACAAGTCCAACAAATCGTCAGATCATAACAACTTTCTAATTGCCTAAATGTTTCAACAGAGTCCTCAATTCTACAGACAGACAGAGACAGACAGACAGATAGATAGATAGGTAGGTAAATTTAAGTGCATATACTGCAAATGTCTTTTGAAACATACATATTTAGGCAACATTACTTGTGACCCATTACTGGGGTGGGGCAGCACAAAGACATTTTGTTCTCAAAGTAATGTGAGCATCATCATTCCACTTTTTGGGTAGCAAGCTGGATTTACATATTTCTCATTACTGTTTTAGGGACGAGGGCTTTGGTATCCTTCTAATGGGATCTTCCAAATTTTATGCCATTTTCTCAGTTTTCTTTTGTGCGTGCTCACACACAAAGACACAAACACAACTGGACTTAATCAAGTAGCAAGAAATGCAGTAAACAATGCAACAACTTACTATAAAAATGGTGTAGCTGGAAAAAGCTACTGTTAGTATGAGTCACGTTTTCAAAAGTAACTAGATCAGAATTCTCACACGGTCTGGTATCTTCTGGTAATGCAGACTAATGAAGAAATTGGACAGAACTCATTTATGGAGAACACCTCCAACACTGGCGTATGCTAACAACTAGATGTTTCTAACATGTCTACTATTTCATATTCCAAGGTTGCAAAATCCACTGGGTAGATGCAAATCACAGAGAAAGCTCCTTCGCTCCACTGTTACATATACTTATGCAACAAAATCAAATATTTAAGCATTTTGGCAAAAAGAATGCTGGATTTCTCCAGCCCAAGCAAGTTCTACCAGCACACAATCACACAGACAAAAATGTTATTATGTCTGCTTAAGCTTCACAAAATGTTTTCTACTGCTGACTTTCAAATATTTCAGGAAAATATCTTCACTCAAAACACTATTTCCAGTATCCTTTAATCCAAGTCAAAATAGCAAGATAAAAGGATTTTCTGAACCCCTTTGGAGCAGAGAGACAAACATATGACTGGTTAGAAAAAGAAAGTGAACAAAATAAGGTTTTTACACATGCTCATATAAGCATCACATCAACACATTACCATTTTGGCTTCAGAGTGCATTGGAGGGACTTGTGGTGAAGCGCATGGATTACTGAGGTTTGGGCCTTGCATTCCCATGATACTGGAGTTCATTGACATTTGACGTTCCATCTTGTGGGGAAAAAAAAGAGAAAAGAAATCAGATGGTCTTTTAACAACAATCCATATTCTAGTTTTCTTCAGATAGAGAAGACCTAGGCTTCCCTTGAGTTCTGTTTCAAGAGTGCACAACTAGCAAAATACCATATGTTGGGCAACAAGCGCCACCACTCCTAGCCACTGAAGGAGCTTGGAGTTGCAATATGATATCTGTAATACCACATGAGTATTATTCCTGACTCTTCTAAGGCAGCATTCTATTCCCACAGTGCTCAACCAGGTGTCTATAGGAAGCCCATATTAATATAGCAGCTCTCTCCTGCTCTTGCTTCCCAGAAACTAGAAATATGGCCATAGAGAATGGTCATCTGAAGTCAAGAAAACATAGCCCATAAAATTATTTTACCCAACAATCAATAGAAACTTGCCTCTTCACCAGAAGAACGGATTGGTCACTTAGTTCTGAGAGTTTCTGTAATGATTTTCCCTTCCTTTTAGAAAACAACACTCTGGCTCAAGTGGCTTTTAAAACATCATAGTATGAAATTATGGCCCGTAGTCTCAGGGCAGCCCACATCAACTTGCTGAAGATATAAATAAAAATGCATGTTCTAGAGAGTTTGAAATGAAAGGCTTTCCCTACTGGGGCTGTTGGATCGACAGGGGGAAGGGGAGAATTCACACATCTCCCTCAGATTGTTGTACGCTATTCCAATACTGTCAATGGACAAAGCAAAACTAGAAGTGTGTTCCCACAAGCGATGCTGCACGCAAAATGCACAGGGATTATTTATCCAATGAGTACTGTAATGTTTTCAAGGAAATACAATGACACATTGAACAACAGACATTTTGCTGGACTGAGGATACACATGTTCAGGGAAATAAAGCCAGTGCATACAGAGATGCTCAAAGGCTTGAATCTAATGCTTTGAAAAGTTAGGTTTAGGGACTACAAATTTCTGGGAACAATGCTGGGTGCTGTATTCAAATCAGCTAATATTTACAAATTCTGCTTCTCCTATTCCAGGTTTGAGAAAACAGATATAGGCAGCATCAGAGAATAGAAAAGCATTTATTTCCTATATCATTCTGCCACTGCTGCTATACACTGGACCTTAACGGTAGGTCACTTGCTTCTGAAGTGACTGAAATAGTGATAAGAACTTTCAGGTTGGAAAACACGCTTGGCAGCCACAGTGCAAAGCAACTGGCCTGAATTGGATTCAGGGGCAAATGAACCTCAATTTCATTGGACATCAAGAAATGTACAACAGGAATATGGCAGTGGTGAGTGAAAAAAATCCAGAAAGGAGGTTTGGGCTTAAATTATGTGAGAGAGAGACATTTCAGCCACACTGAAACTGGGCACAAATTTAGGGGCCTTCTTTCAAAGTTCAAGGCTATTCCATTTGAGCCATGGATCTTTTTCTCCTTTTTCTTTTACTGTTTCTAATAGTGGACCCTTACTTTTTTTTCAACCAAAGATATAAAATTTCCAGAAATTCTGAAACCATGGGGGAGGGGGAAGTCCATTTTTTTCCCTTGGTTCTTCATTTCATAAAAAACTGGAAATTTTCATTTAAAAGAACGGAAAAAATACAATTTTAGCCCACTTCACAGACTGAAAGTCACCTTTTTGCTTTAGGAACATAAAATGCATCCTGTATTAACTTGGCTTGGCATAGAAGTTTCCTGTCTGATATATAAAAACTATAGTTATTTTTCAGAAAATAATTACAAATTGAATTTATTTTTTTCAAATTTTATTTTTTATTACAAATGTTGCTATGAATAACCTCTTTTGTTTTTGCAAGTTTATTAGCAGCTGAGAAAAAAGCAAAACAAAACTGGAGAAACCACCAACATTAGCAAAACAAAGAAAAGTATTTTTCCTCCTCTACTCCTCCACAGTGCCCAGCTGACATAAAGCACTAATTTCCATAAAAAGAACTGAGAAAAAGGAATCAAGATGAAGAATTGCAGTGAGATGAGATACATCATCTTACCTAAAAACTTTCTTACTACGTATCTTTAAGAAATAATATTGGAGGAATGGATATATGAACACTTAAGTATTTCATTCTCCATACATTATTTTTTTTCATAACCCAATTTCTGTTTTCAGTTTTTCCAAGTACAGGCTTTAGAAAAAATGGAAAACAAAAACAAAAAGTTTCCCTCATTTTTTTCTGTTTTTTTGGTGGGGGGGTGGATGGCTTCATTTGTCTGCATGGAAACTGTCTGAAACTTGAGAATTTTTTAAAAATTTTTTTGTAGGTGACAAAAAACAAAATTCTACATCAGAGTGTGCCTCCACTATCACAACTCTCTCCTCCGGCAGCTCTCAAGCCCTGGGAGGGGTCCCTACTGGTGTCACTTAGCAATGGGGAGAGGAGGGAAGGGAAGGGAGAAGGGATTCAGACCATGAGGTAAGAGCTCTGCACAGTTTGGAGGAGGAAGAGAAAAAACAAGGACTCACTCACCAATGGTGTACATCCTTCTCTTCCTTTCCCCAAGAACCTAGAGCAGCCATATTCTCATAGCCGGAATTGCTTCCACTCTTTCTCCACTTCTCATTGGTAAGCAGCTGCATGTGTGTGTGTGTGGAGCGATGGAATGGAGTGCAAAGACAAGATAATATTCCCCTGTGCCCCAACCCAAAAAGGACATATACAGTCAGCCCTCTGCATTCACTAGGGTTAATGGCACAGGACCCTCACAAAAGTGGAAAATTCACAAATATCAAAACGTGTGTGTGTGGGGGGGGGAAGTGGACTAAGGCATGGTGGGGAGAATGGATTCCCAGGGTCCAAACCAGGTCAAGGAAAGGAGAAGGAAAGGGAGTGGGTCAGCATAGTAGGCCTATACTTTCTTTCTCTCACCCCTCTCCTTCCTTGGGTATGATGGGGACAATGGGAGAGGGGTTGTGGTGCTGAGAATAAGGCTGTGAACTGTCCTTAGCTGATCAAGCAGTGACTGGTGGAGGAGGAGGATCAGAGGTGCATTGTTAAAGGGCTGCACAGCCTGATCGGAGCTGCTGAGAGGGAAGAATCCCTCAGAAAAAGAATGCCTGAAGTTGGGGAGACAGGGATTGGAGAAACTCACAACTAACCAAATCCATGAAAGTCAACCCACAAATGTAGAGGGTCAATTGTACATGCATAAGCCACACAGATGCACATGTGTGTCACTAAAGAATGCCAGTCATTGTCATACCATTATACGTCTGGTTCTGTGTAAATTCTGCAAGGAAATGTATTATTCTGAAAGACTAAAATGTCCTGTTTAGCTGCCTCTCTCTCTCTATGTGTGTCCCTTCAAGTCACCTGTTGACTTACAGCACCCTCATGAATTTCATAAAGTTCTCTTGGGCAAGATACATTCAGAGGTGGTTTTGCCTGCCCCTTCCTCTGAAATATAGCCTATAGCACCTGGTATTCCTTGGCTATCCCCCATCCAAGTACTAACCAGGGCTGAACCTGCTTAGCTTTCAAGAGCAGACAGGATCTGGAGACTTTAGGGTAATGCTGCATAATAGTTAATAAAATGTTGTGCATTCTCCTCTACTTTTACAAACACACAAGGTATACTTACTGGCATCAACACTGCAGAGGATCCAGGCATGGTAGGATTTGGCAGAGTTCCAGGCATAGATGCAGGCATGGGCTGTCGTTGCCGGTTGTGCAGGTGCAGTAACGATGATAGTGAGCCTGGGACAGGCCTAGAGCAAAAAGACGAAGCATAGGGTTGAAACATACTGAGGGAAACATTCTTACACTCTCAAAAGAACATTATTTCAAAGTTATGAATCTGAAAAACTCAAAATCTCTACAGTATTTCAGAGTTCAGCTCCTAATAACTTTCCAGTGAGTTTGTTTCCAGTTTTGGGGGCTCTGTGTGTGAGAGTGTGTGAGTGTGTGTAGAAGAGAAGAGGGGACTTAACACAGCATCAGGTTTTTGAAACCTCACTGAATGTCTCTGAGTAAAATTTTGAGACTTATATCCATACAGTCATTATTTTATGATCATTTTTCTAGAATCATTGCTCTCCAGGGAGCTAAGTATGATTTTGAAGGGAAAATTAGCAATCAATAATACTTGCTAGATTTGCATGAGGATCTCTTCTCTTCTAAAACAGTAGACATTTGTAATTTATTTTTTTTACACGATTACAATTTATATTCTTAGATATTTGCAACTGGATATTTCAATTATGTGACACCCTAAGCTCTTGTAAGGAAGGGTAAGATGTTATTGTTGTACTCCAGCTCTCAGAATTTGTATTTTTTAAATTTTCATTTTAAAATGCATGTTGCCTTTTTGCCACTTTTTGCAGAATGATGATATCAACTTTTAGGACATAATATTTGTGATATAAAACAGAAATAAATGCTGTAGGACAACTGGCACATCTCTTACAAGAGTGGTTGCACATGAAGCTAGGAATCCATTAAGCAAACATAAAACAATGTGCCTGAGAAATAATCAGGGAATTTAAAATAAAGTGCTTAAGGAACCTGTAGGACATCATTGTAAATAAACATGTATGGCTTGCTCTCTTTATACCACTTCATCTTCAAATATATCTCATCTTCCTTTTATATATCTCATAAAAGGGTAAAGTATTATAAAATATATTTTTATGCTATCTCAGTCCAGATATCTCAGGACTGCATATGCACAGCAGTAGTTTTTACTCTCTTTCCCAACTGCTATTCCCTTGACTATGGCCCTTTTCACACGGCATTTGCCATGCAAAAGGGCACCTGGAGTGTCACGTGATTGTGAGGAGTGATATGCAGGACTCACCCACAATCGCGTGACGCTCCAGGGTAGGGCAGGTGCCGCTCGCGCATTGCTCCAGGGCCCCCCGCACTTGCCGTGTGTGCAGAGCCTCCAGAGCCGCAGTAGTTGTGCTTCCTGCCCCAGCGCAGCCTGGGAAAGTCCCAGGCTGCACTGTGGAAGGAATAGGTGGGGCTCTCGCACTGCCTGCTCAGAAGCAGGCAGTTTGTGTGGAGCTGAAGCAGTGGGGATGCAAGAGCCTCTCACTGGAGGCTGCTCACGCGATCCCCGCACCCCAGGTCTGCAAAAAGGTAAGCTGCAGAAAGGGCCTATGTTACAAACAGCTTTTAGCGATCCCACCCTTCCCCTAAGCTACTTGTGAGTAACTGAGCAACACATGTAGGTTTCCCTTAGCTTCCTTCTTTAAATGGTAGATACAGATATTCTACACTGACTACTTAGTTAGGTACATGTAACTAAGGAACGTCTCCTGGTCTGATCTTTCCAGCCCTCCTTAACAGCCAGCAGCCATACTGGAAGGAGGTCTGTTCAGGTGCTGACTGGGCCTCAAGAAGGATGAAGTTTCCAACCCTCTTCCGCCAATGAGCAAGGCTGGGACAAGGACTTGCAACATGGATCCTGCTTCTGATTGTTATAGCTTTGTTGGCTGGCAGGAGAGATTGGAAACATTATTCTCCTTGTGCCCCAACTGACATCTGAATAACCTTCTTCACCCAGTCCAGCTGCTGACTGTTGTGGTGGGCTAGGAAAATATTTACATAGTTTTACATATGACATCATTTTACATAAGATTACATAGCCTTACCAAATATGGAGCAGTTATGGATCTGTAACTCTAGATTACAAATCTATAACTGCAATATTGAATACCAGCTGTGTTTTGTACCATTGCTCACAGATACACATATATATCAAAGGAAGACTTCCATTCTTATCCTATATGACAATTAAAAAGAGATGAAAAAAGAAAAGCAATCCCATGTACATATTCCTAGAGGCAAGCCCCTGCAACCGCAGGGGTTTACTTCATTCATATGAATTGCAGTAAAAGCAGTGTTCCAGTATGGATGGAGGGCAGAGGAACCTAGAAAACTTCCGTATTAGGCTGTGTGTATGTAGCTGAATATTTCAATGACATTCAGACAAAAAGAAAAAGCACCATCTCTTTTTATGCAGTGATCTAGGCTGACTGATGCTGTGCTCTACAATTTTTTACGTTGATCAATTGCTACTTCTCAGATGGCTTTTTTTTGGGGGGGGGAGTGTATATATGATTGCTATAAACCAAGGATAGGCAATTTGTAGCCCTCCAGATGTTTTGGACTGCAGCTCCACAATTCTTCACCTAGCCTCACTACTGATGTCAGGAAAGTAAAACCTCACTACATCATTGTTTAACTTGGCTAGGGCTGATGGGAGCTGCAGTCCAACAACATCTGCACATAGATTGATAGAAAAGGGCTTAGCATGGCTCATTAACCATCACTGAGCTCACAAACCTCATCTGTTTACAGTAACTTTGGAAAAAAGGGAAGGTTCAGCATGTTACACAGCAGGTGTGTCAGTGTTCAGAATACTATCAAAAATCATAGAATGGATACAGAACACGGTACAAGTGTTTTGGCTTATTTCACTGTTGAGGACAAGTGGAATGTTTTGTGGCTGCCCGCTTCAAAAGCATTCTTTTCAGAGTTTGGCATTTGTCAAATGAACACAGTACAAATCCCCCAGGCTGATTTCTAGCTGGGAGTAATGGGAGGTTTAGTACAGTACATCTAGAGAGGCTGTTCTGTGGCATGCTATCTAATAATCCATGCAAGTAATTTTTGTCACAGATCTGCTACATCTCTTCCTATCCTATTATCCAGGCCAGTGTAGCTCTATGTAGCATTTTCATGCATAGAAACAAAAAACAAGAAAATTATGGAGGTACAATCCAGCTCACTGGGGGAGAATTGGTTAATTTTACCCTGATTGTTACTTCATCAACTGTCCTGATCTAAACTGTGGATCATATTGTTCGAAAAATATTAAGTTACAATGGGTAAATTCCTATATAAGTTCAGGCTTTGTATAAATAGAGACCTTTAAGATTCAAATTCTCAGTACATTTAATGTTTAAGTACTTCCCCTTTTAGAAATGATACCAAGCCAAGAGATGAAAGTTGAACTTGGAGACATCTTCTAAAGGCTTTAGCATTAAAAAACACAGGGATATTGTGAGGGATTAGATAGAAGGCAGCACAATTTTCATGTAACTTTGTACCAATTGTCTGTTGCTTCTCAGGGGAATTTTTAAATCATCATTTTATATGACTATTTTAAATTAATTTTGCTATATATACTTATTTTTGCTCTGCCAGAAACAGCCTTACTTTCCAGGAATCGAAACCACAGTGCCTGGATATGAATTCTGTGTCTTAGATCTTCCAGTAATGTTTCTTTTAGATTAAGTTCATTCTGTCTGCCATGATTTTATTGGAAACAAGAAATTACATTGGCCAGCAGTCCAAAGAAACATATGCTAAGGATTCCATTATCCAAACAACATTCCTACATTACTCGAGCCTGGACTATAGATTTTTGTCTTTCCAAAATTAGCAATCCCATGGCATCACTGGGTCACTGTAGTGACATCACAAGACCTCAGTTTATGACATCATCACAACGTCATTTTGTGAATCTCATGGGATGGAGATCTAAAAATCCTATTAATAAACTATAAACAAGCTTAATCATGGTGTGCTGCTGTGTTGTCAAAATTAATCCAAAAGAGAGAAACACTGAAATATTTTTTGAAAGACTATCTGCAGATTACATAAAACTTGGAAATTTACTTTTTTAAAATAATTTGCCATCTGACTTGTTACAAACATCCTGGGTAAATTATTATAGTTAATGTTATTTTCAAAAAATGCAATTAATTGTATTACTGTTGTAATTTCATACTTTGGCACTTTTTTTTCTTTAGATTGTTTTAAGAAAAAAATAAAAATAAAACTGTTTGATTACAAGTGCAGAATCTTTACAAAATGCCTCTCATCATTTTTACCCCCCAATTAATGAGAAAGCATAACACATAACTGTAAAAAAACCCTGATGTTGTTACCAGACATTACCTTATTTTTAAAGGACTGTTTAAATATCAAAAAGTAAATCATTATGTGTAAAGTTTCTTGTAGGACTTTACTGAGATTATGGAAATGAGATTAAATATAAATTGTTAGTACACAGAACTACACAATCTCCACATTGTCAATAGATTCTACTTATTTTTATCTGCAAAGAAAAGGTGCGAAATGTTTCAAAGTCACCATCTTCTGTCAATTAATTGGCAGAATCACAATGAGTTTTTTTTCTTTTCTTTCTTTTCCCCTTTCTTTGCTTCTTTCCCTTTTTATTACCATTTTTGAATTCTGTAATTTTCATAATACTGTAATAATACTTTTAAAATGTAAGATACACATTTTGCTATTTATTATCTGATTATACTAACAACCACGAGGGAAAAAATATACTTGTAGTTGTTATCTTTTTAATTGATTTGTTTTTTTCTTTTAATTTTAGTTCTGTTTTCAAAATCTATTTAATTAGCTTCAACTTCCCAAACCATTCTTTTTAGCTGAAAAGTGAAACAAAAATGAATAAATACTTATGTTGATCACTATGCCTTGAGCCACATCAGAAGGTAAAAAGTTATTTTTTTTCTTCCATTTAAAAGCTATCCTGAAAATTATGGGCTCAGGAGCAGCCGTTGGACAAAAGCAAAACAAGAAAAAAGAAAAAGAAAAAGAACCAAGCACCCTGTCCTTACATACACGCTTACTTCACAAGGAAGACTACATTGCGGCTTTAATCTACAATAAACTCTGTCACTGAATAAGACGTTTTCAGATTGACAGAGTATATGAATCAACAACCTGGCTATAAAAAGACCCACTAACATTTGTTATTCTATGCAACATATGCAATCCTTTTTTCTCTCTCTCTTTGTACATTTGTTATTCTACACAACCTATCAGGGAAACCTGATTCTTAAGGTGTCTGACATAAAACAAGCAGCCTTGAGGATAAGTGCTTGGAGCTCCACAACCAGGCTTTTCTTTACTGTGTACAGGCCCTTTATAGAATTTTCTACCTTCATAATAAACTTAGGTGTTAGGCCATTTGACAGAAACTTGTTTTGGCTTGACTTGTGCCGTTTGCGCAGGTAATCCTCCAGAGTCCATATGGTTGGAATTTTACTTACATGTTCCAGAGCCAAAATGTTTTCTGAAATTGATTTAATGAGCCTGGGAATAGGGGTCTTGGGTAAAAAGGAAATTATTTGTATATATTAAAAAACAGCAAATAAGCTACCTTGCTGTCCTCACTCTCACCCTCAGCTCTGCTTAGCTCTGCAAGTCTGCGTCTGATTTGCAGTTGGGAAATTACTGTTTTTGTTGGGGTGCGTTTTTTTTCTTGGTAGCACCTTGGAACTTTGCAGGGTTTTCCTGGATGGAAAAATATGCACTTTTGAATTTCAGGGTCCAATTTTGCCTATATTCATTAATAAGAGAAATGTTGTGCCTGTACAGTCTACCATCAAAATTGGCAGGGGTGCACATGATGATCACCTGGTCCCTAGCTGTTTTATAGTGTCAGGTCCAATAAATCAATGTGCTTGACACCCATGAAACTGTGTGACTGGAAAACTGAAGTAAACTGGTTCTCATAAAAAGTTGGCAGGGAAGAGTGAAGGATCCTTCTTTAGTCTGTAAAAAGTTGAACTTTGCATATTACAACTTTTCCCATCTTCAATGTATCACCACAACATTATGTTGTATATTGCACACAATGCAGGAGTGACTTTTTTTTGACCAAACAGATTGAAGTCTAGCGCTGTAGTATCATATGTTCTCATATTGCTGGGTCTGGGGCTATCATTAGGCTATTATTAGGCACAGTGAGGCAACTGTTTGGGGCAGCAGTGGTAGTCTAGAGTCTGTTGGTAATTTCCTCATGGTCCCATGGCTATTCCACTTTGTTGGAGGACACAACTGTGCATGGCCAATGGCTTGTTTTGATCTCCTAAACCAGCCTGCTAGTTTCAAATGTGGTAGGAAAATGTGATATCCTATAGCCAGTAGAGAACCAGAGAGGCAAATAGGAGTCCAATCAGCCTCTGTATGGCTCCCATAACTCTTCCTTGTCCTTGTTCCTCACCCTTCATCTCAGGCAGCAAAAAGTCTTAGGTTGGCCTTCATGCTATGGCCTCTAAAAGGCAGCTGCATCCTATGGTAATGACAGACAGTGCTGTTGTTGTGTGCCTTCAAGTCATTTCCAACTTAAGATGACCCTAAGGTGAACTAGGCACAGGGTTTTCTGGGATGAAAGTGTGCAACATGTCCAGGGTCACCCAGGGGGTATTATGGCTGAGTGGGGAATAGAACTCTGTAGTCCAGTGCTCAAACCACTACACAATGCTGGCTCTCAGACAATGCTAACAAAAGGTTTATTAACATTTTGTACTGTGTCCATCCATGCCTAAAGAATGGCTCAGGTTACATATTCCACACTTATTTTCAGTACTAAGCACTACACAGAATAATTAGTAAATTCCAAATGGGAAAGTACAATTGAAAAAAAATATGCAACTCTTTGGCATCACTGCATTATTAGTGAGTTGATAAGATGCCAGGATTTTATCTCTTTATCTGTATCCTGTAATCATCTCACATATTAGACATGCATGGGAATGAATGGAAAAATTCCTATACATTTTGGCACCTGTTAATATAATGATGACACAGATCAGTTCTACCAAACAGAAAGATGTAGAGAGAAGTTATAAAGAGATCAGAAAGAATAGCCTGCTGGCTGTGATAAAAGCAGAAGACAATCTATAGATTTGAAGCCCATGTTCTACCAGGGAGATGACCCTTCTCCATAGTAAAACAATCTGGTTGAAAAGAATCCTACAGGTTATTAGAAGAAGATGGCATTAACACATGAAGAAAAAACCAGTGGGGCAAGGGCAACAGACAGAAAGATATCTAAGTGCATTTGGACACCTTTTCCCCTCTTCACTTTTTCTAGGCAACCACTTGTCAAACATATCACTCTATTTCTTCCTTCTTCAAGGAAGTTAGTTTTTGTTCTCACACAGTCAAACAGATGTAATAACATGAGTTCCTCTTTCTATAAGGTCTATTCACTACCACATTACATATAGAGACAAATGGAAGGCATGTGTGTCCCAATGCACAAGCAAGTAGGCATACCACCTTAAATATAATGTAACATCTGTTCACTTCAGGTGTCAATATTGTCCATCAGCACTTTCTTGCATTTTGGTATGCAGCAGAATGTGGATTGGTATGTACCATTGACCCTTCACATTTGCATGTTTCACTTTCAAAGATTTGATTATTTGAAACTTTCTCCAAACCCTGACCCTCCTCACCTCAAATCTTTCTTTTCTGGTGGAGCTTTCTCTTTCAGTGGCTCCGATTAAGCCATACAGCCCTTTAAAAACCTGTCTCTGGTCCTCCTTCTCTTCCTCCTCTTCTAGCCACTGCCTAGCCAGCTAAAGATGGATCACAGCCTGAATTTTCAGCACCGCAAACCCTCTTAATACCCCTCTCATCCAGAGAAGGAGACGGGCAAGAGAAAGGAAGTATAGAGCCACCCTGCTAACCCACCCTCTCTTCCTCTCCTTTCTCTGACATGGTTTGGACCCCGGGTGCCTTTCTTCTCCACCATGCCTCAGCCCCTTTCCCGCAGAAACACACAAACATTTGATATTTGCTGTTTTTCAGTTTTGCAGGGGTCATGTGCCCCTAACCCTAGCAAATGTGGAGGGCCAACTGTAATACCAATGTACGTCTGAATGCATGCTCCATTGAAGTTACTGCAGTGTAAATGGACAACAATCACATCGTCAGCACATTCTGTGCCAACAAATAATTAAAGTATGTAAGACTAGCATGACATTATATGGTTCAGCATCTACTTGTCTGGGCAACTGAAGTGATGGCAACAGAGAAGCACAGTTTGCCCCATCTGATTGGCTACATGATCACTACCTGATCATACTGTGAAGAAGAAGGAACTGAATCAGAAGTATTCTGAAGCTACAAATGGACATTGAAGAGCATGGATGCATGAAGAATTAACATGGATATTTGGCTTTTTCTCCAAAGAAGTTTCTCACATGCATCAAAAGCCTGATTTTTATATTAAAAAATCAACCTTGTGAAAATTTATCCAGGAAATCATTATATACTGGAGGTCCTCATTTCAAGAGCATACAACTTAATATCTAATTCTCTTCCTCATATAGCTGGTTCTCTAAGTCATTTTGATATGCCATTTTGATATACTGTAGAATATGTCCGTAAATAAATAAATATTAAGTGCCCACCCAGCTCACACCCACTGTATTTAAGAACATTCACTGTGATCAGGCTATTTTATCTGCAAAGGGGCACAAATGCTCCTGAGCAGCTGGAGCTGATGGCAATTGTAGTCTGAAACATCTGGAGGAACTCCATTGACAAAGGCTGCTCTGGAGCAATGGTGGATCTCATACGGCCTGAAGTGGAGGGGAGGGCAGGGGAAGAGAGAGAGGGCAACACAAGTCTGCCCAGTGACCACTGGCCTCATTGAAAACAGTCCCTCCAAAAATATCTGCTCTTTTGTTTTTTAAAAAAAGTGATGTGATTGTAACTGATGTATCTCCCATTGGATCTAATTCTGCCCTTAGAATGATACTGATATAGATTTTCTTTAAAGTTTTCTTATGTAGTTTAATTGCCAAAGAGAGACGGAAAGAAAAAATCCTTTTCGTCCACTAGTCCTACAGGGTGCACAACTATTTCTCTAACTGATTCACCTATGAAAGATACCTGGAAGGCGAACTATTTTTTTTTTTTTTTTTGGTTCATGATGCTTTTATGAAAAGGCATGTAAACTTTCCTTTAAACCTGGTTTTACTGTTCAAATATTTCAAATAATTTTTGAAGTGATTATGTATTTCAACACCAACTTCCCAAACAAAGCCGAGATTTTCCTCTGAAAATGAGAAGGCAAATTACAGTAGACGCATGAAAACAAAGACTCAACAGTTTCTCCAGTGCAGGCTTGTTACCGTGAGTTAATAATTCCAGACTTTAAGCAAGCAGAGTCTCCTTCTTCTTTTTTAAATAATGGTATGCCTCTAGGCAAAGCATTTCTACTTAAAAAGTATTGAGGCATGGAACAAGGCAAGGTGTGTGAGCTAATGTAGGATTGTTCAGCCACTAAGCCAACTCCTGTGGCACCCGGCCTGTTCTCCACTGACAGATTATTTCTCCACCGTACACTTGTAAAAACAGACTGCTTAAGGTTAAAACCTGTTTAAGCTTTTCTTTTCAATTAAAATGTCAAAGATGACAGCACGTGTTTTTACTGTCCCCCAACTGTGATGGATGCTAAGGTCAGAGTTACAGAACCCCTTCCTCCAGTTTAGAGAGAACAGTCTGACTTCGAGCCAATTAAGGATGGAAACATTGTCCCTGTCTCACCATATGATAGGCCTGGTATAAACTACAACTCTTAACTAGCAGAAGCCCCAAGAACTGAGGCTTCCTTAGGGACACGTCAATACTGACAAGTTTCTAAGTGGACAGAATCAGAAGCATCCTTGATCCTTTCAGATATCAACAAAAACTGGAACCCAGTTGGATCATCCAGAAAGTAATGGCTGGTCTGTAAATGTTTATGTGATGTGGAATACCAAGCAGGGATGTAATCCTTCTTGTGTACAAGGACAAAAAATTTGTTCCTGCTGGATATGATTGCAAGCAGGCTTTCACATTTTTGGTAAAGTTTTACATATCATTTTTTTTTTTTGCAAATAATTCATTAGTAAAAAATAAAACTGTGACCTTTACACATTTTTGTGCAAAATCAGCATCATTTGTGCAAAAAACAAAAACAAAAAACAATGGTTTTTGCGCAAATCCATACATATAAAAATAACAGCCTCATGGTGGTTGAACGTTTTTTTTTTAAAAAAAGGGGGTGTTTCAAGCTGTGCAGAACCAGAGCATGTGTGAGTATTTTTATTGCACTAGCAGCAAGTATTGTGAAGCACACCATGTATACATGGTGAAAGGATCAGATAACATCACATGAAATCCCCAGAATAAGTAGAGTCATGTATAGTATGAAGTAGATAAGGGGAAAGATCTAGACTGGTGGTGGAAACCTAGCTCAAATGTGTGCTAGATGAAAAGGGGCAAGATTAGGCTGAAACATCTTCTGACAGAAGAAATGTCCTCCTGCTCCAGAACTTTTGGCTCCAGAACTTTTTGTCAGTTGATGTCAAAGATCTGCCTTACAGACAAATGTTACATCAGAACTGCTCTGTTTGCTGAGACCTCCACAGAGGAGCTGAAAAGCAGATAGAGAAGTGGTGGAGTGAGGAAGGAGAAGCAACACCTCACATAAACCTCCTCCAATCTAAGGATATACAGCCACAATGCAGGCCCAAAGTAGCAGGACTGAAGGTTGTTGTTGTTGCTGCATGCCTACAAGTCTTTTCTGACTTATGGCAACCCTAAGGTCAATCTACCACAGGGTTTCCTGGGGCTGAGAGTTTGTGATGTACTCAGTGTCACTCAATGAGTTTCCATGGTTGAGTGGGAAATTGAACCCTGGCCTCTAGAGTTGTAGTAAGCTCAAACCACTACAGCACACTGGTTCTTTAGACTGAGGGTAACCCTAAGTAATTGCAACGTTATTTTTCATGGAAGGATTCATATTTATCACTACTTCAACTGGTCCTTAGCTAACTCGTCCAGTTAGCACTGCACACAGAAGGTATTGGGTCTTGGCAGCGCAGTGGTTAAATGCTGGTACTGCGGCCACAACGTTTTGAGTTTGATCGTGCAGGGCTCCAGGTTGACTCAGCCTTCCATCCTTCTGTAGGATGGTAAAATGAGTACCCAGCTTGTTGGAGGCAATTAGCTAAACACATTGGCCCTTTTTGCATGCCATTTCACATGTGAAAGGGCCTCTAGACCATCCTGCGGCTTCGAGCACTGTTTCACATGACATCCTCACAATTGTGCAATGCTGCCGGGGACAGTAGGCGGCGATTGAGGAATATATCATTTTCAGCTTTTAGACGAAAATGATGCATGATTGCGCATTGCACCCAGGCCCCACATGCACTTACCTTGCGTGCAGAGTCTCCAGAGACGTGGCCCTCATGCTTCCTAAGTACCCGGCTGCGCTGTGGAAGGAAGAGGAGGAGCCCTCATGCTTCCTTCTGGCCAGCAGGGAGCTGCTGTGGAGAAGAAGCAGAGGGGACGCGAGTGCCTCTTGCAAGAGGCTGCTCACGTGATCCCTGCGTGCCCACATCAGGACCAGGTAAGGTGCGGAAAGGGCCACCGTAAACTGCTTAAGGAGTGCTTCATACTGATAAGTGGTATAGAATTTTAACTACTATTGCTATAAGTTAAAACAACATAAATATGATTTCAATTGGTCTGTTTTAAATACAGATATGGCTTGCATCCTACTGTTAATCCGAACTAGAGTATACCTACTCAATCTACTACTGAACATGATTTTACTACTCCTTCCCTCAATTCTTGATCTACTTGAGTTGAAACCAGCAATTAGATTCAGGACGAAGTCTGGATCCAATCTGATATGTTGGACTTATGCTGGATTTGGACCCGATTCCAAAAACTTGCTTAGCCATTAAATTCACTTGGAGGCCCAGCACCAGTTGTTATCTCTGTACCTAGCTCATCTTGCATGTGGGCTTATGAGAAGATAAAAGGAGGCAAACCCATGTAAGGTGTTATTGATGTCTTGGGAAAAGGGAGGGATATGTTGGCAATAAGAAGATATGCTACAAAATTTGGGTGTGTGGGCTTTTATTCTTTCATTTTCCCTTCCAGAAAGAAATCACTACTCTACATATAGCAAAGGACATTTGTGATATGACTCTGTTAAGAAGCTCAACAGACTGTCCCTTGCAAATATCAGCTGTCTGCCATTGAGTTCATGGGCAATAGACTGAAAGCATATAAATATCTGAAACTTATGCTCAACATTTTAAAAGAAATACTCAACAATTATACAAAGCAACAACTCTGACAGCAAAAAGACTAATCTCTACAGAAAGGCATTTACTATTATCTCATGGGTCCCTGCATTGATTGCTTTCCTACCCTTCTCCAATCTCCCTCCCACACCACTTACATACTCTCCTACACGTACACAAAAGACTCCCAATGTGGAGCTTTAACAAAGTGATTCTATTTGTGCAGCAAAGCATATACAATTCTGCTTTCCTTCCCAGTCACAATTTGAGCTTGCTCTGTTCCCTTTCAAGTGCTGTATTGAACATGAACTTGCAGCTGATTTTGTGGTTGGAGTCCATTTGTTTTCACATCAATGAAATTAATTTCCATTGGAAACTGCATCTGAGGCATTTAATCAAAATGGGCCTAAAATAATTCTGAAAAGCTCATCTGTCTCCAATCTATATAGTGTTTTAAAAATTGGACATGTGCCCTGTAATAATATCGCACTTTACGAAATTTAATGTTCTGCACTTCTGAGTATCAGTTACATCAAGACTCTGGTAAATTAAAACAGGCCGAGATTCTGATTTACATTGATTTATAAATACATAAACAAAACTACACTAACTCTATTTAAAACAAAATGGATTCTGAAATTTCTTGTTTGGAAATTCAGAAAAAAAAATCATTGCAAGTATGTTTCCTTGCTCTTAAAATGTGTATAATGAAGCTCTGTTATTTTATCTGTCTGTCTGTCTGTCTGTCTATCTATCTATCTATCTATCTATCTATCTATCTATCTATCTATCTATCTATCTATCTACCTACCTACCTACCTACCTACCTACCTACCTACCTACCTACCTATCATTATTGAGCAGCCTTTTCAGGAGCGTGTTGCAGAAAGCAGTAGGTGGTTAAACTTTTCCCACCAACCATTTTTCCTCCTCAACTACATACTCAAATAGCTTACTGTACCACATAGTCACAGATGTATGCTTATGAAAGAACACTGTCAGTGATGTTAAGGCAGTCATTTTTAAAACAAAGTAACTTTAAAGGCAGATTTCTAGTGGAATGCTGAACACCATCTCCTTCAACTTGAACAGAGACAATGGCTTTTTAATTGCACTACATGCTCATCAATGTAAGGGTGCCCTACAAATCATTTTGTGAATGGTCACTCTTAATAAAAGAATTATCACTGTTTCATACTTGTTAACTGCAGCTCCTTGGGACAGCACCGTCCATAGCAGGAGTGCCTAACAAGTGCCCACTTCTGTTTTAAGGAGACTAGACACATATGCTGAACTGGTGAATGGTAAATTAACACTTACATAAATACCATTGACTCAAAGGATCTATTCCAGTTGGGGCTATCAATGGGCACTGGGGCTATGTACCTATCTATACGTCAGTTCAGAATAACATTTCACGCATCTCAAGAAGTGGACTGTAATTCACAAGAAGTTTCATCTGTAACAATCATCTTAGTTTTAAAGGGGCCGTATGGCTCTTTATTGTTTTGGATGTTAACACAGCTAAATCTCTCAAATCCATAATGCTGCAGAGTATGTTTGAGCAACATAATGGTCCCTCAAATATCATTGGAATGCAGATCCCACCAACCCTAGCCAGCATAATCAAGTGAGTGATCACAGAAGCTGCAGGCCCACAACTTTTAGAGAGCCAAAAGCTGACCGTCCCTGCTGTAGGAGAATGCAGTCGAAAGTACTACGATTTCATCACGAAGGTCTTTTTCCATGTGCACACAAACACATACTAAGTGAACTGTCTTTAAAAACAATACTTAAAAAGGCACTGTTGGGGTTTTCAGCATACATGTGTTCATGTGGAACATACATGTTCTGTCTAACCAACTGGATAACTCAACGCACACAGCCAGAGCTTCCAGATCTGTTTCTATATCATAGATGTGTTTTTAAGAACTAATTGCTTTCTGCAGCAATTCACCATTAGTACAACAGGTGGTTAAAATCAGAGTCAGAATATTCCTTAAAAAAAAAAAAAAAGAATATACAGTACCTTACCAAATTTCCTTGAATAGTTTTATATGGTCTAATAGGCCAGGTGGCATTCAAACTATGCTTGACTGTGTGTAAGTGCATTAACTTGCACAAATTCTATTAAGTAAATATAAAGCTGAAAAAACAGAGAGCGGACTGTAATCTAGCCTTCAGAATCACCATTTTTTAAAAATGTCCTTATTGACCTCCAGGTTCCCAGGGGGACAAAAATTCCAAATGATTAGCAGGTTCTGGTATAGGTCTATTGAAAACTACACAGCCATGTGAGAAACTTGAGGAATGTCTGTGGTTCTAGTAGGAAACTCTAAATTTGCTGCTGAGCCCTGGGGACCAAAAGGATCTGGGAAAAGCCTTGCCAGTGAATGTGGCCTCAGAATGCAATAAAATCTCACGAACAGAATTGTGAAACAAAGGCTAAATAAGTGGAAAATTGGAAACAGTGAACTCTGGCCAATTTGAAACAACAACTGTGAATCCCGTCACACTTCTCAGCTCACCTTCACAAGCCATATCAACTCTCCACAGCCTTCCCTATCACAACTCAACAACTGAAGTTGCAAAGCGAAACTTAACAGGCCCGCCAAATTTCAGGGCCTATGTGAGAAGTAAAGAAAGAGAAGTAGCAACATGTCTAAAGTGTGCCTTAGTAACTATTTAATTGAATTGAGCTGAATTTTATTGATAACACTAAGGGTTGATGGAGATACAGCACTCCACCTACGGTATAATAATATACCGTGTCATCATCATCAACATAAAGAAAATGAAAGAGGAGGAGTAATGTTTTATACTTTGAAGTTTTATTTCCATACCTAGAAGAATTAACAACTGACACCTAAAAGAAGCACCAACATCATAAAACTTAATATAGAAACCAGGATAACCAGTGACAGGGATATAAAGCATCATACATTGAATAAGATATTGAATAACATTGAAACAGGCAGTAGTTTCAAAAGTTACAATAAAACAGATGCCTAAATTCTGGCACAAGAAGAATTTGTCTGTCAGATCTAATTGGGAGGCTGTTCCAGAAAATATTTAGAATTTCATGCCTCAGGCTCAAGCCCACCCTACATATACTGTGATTCAGCAGTTTTCTATCCTAGTTTGAGGCAAGCTATGTTTCATTGGCAAAACATGACAGGGCAAAGACAAAGGCCATTTCCGCACTATACTGTTATAGTGCTATTATCCCACTTTCAACATCTTGTGGAATTCTGGGGTTTGTAGTTTACTGAGGCCAAAGAGCTCTCTGGCTGAGAATTCTAAATGCCCCTCCCTAAACTGCACATCCCAGGATTCCATAGGATGTTGAAAGTGGAATGATAGCTCTGTAACAGTGTGATGTGGAAAGGCCCATAATCAAGATAGCTTGGACAAAACGGCAAACAAAGATTTGCCTCAGAGCAGTATAGGATCTTGCTTTCCTCTATGTTATGAGAGAAAGGAATGCAAAGAGGAAGCACTCCAGCCCAAGACATCTGACTCCTTGCTCATGCAACACTTGGTTTGGCATTACATCTAGACCACCTATCTGAACAATGTTGATGAGAGAGCTCTGCTATAATGTTCTAATTGAAATATTGTTCTTGATGTTAGGCTAACCTTAATGTATGCTTTAGCAAACTGAATATGAGCCTTATTTTGCTAACATGAAGCCTTGCCATAACACTGCAATGTGTTGAAACTCTTTGAAGAAATCTGTCATTGATTCTATTTTCCCAGATCCAAGTAGTGAATGTATGTGAGAAGATTTAGACCCAAATCTCAATTGATTTGGTTCCATGTTTACGCCATTTGCTCACTGCTTTGTTGTTTTTTATTATTATTTTCTTGAATTTATGTCCCAGATGTGATTATGCATATGTATTCATTTGAAGTCGCATTGTGTCATGGGATTTTACTGCTCAAGTTGTTAAAAGGGGTTTGGAGAAAATCTCACAAGAAGAAGAAACATGAGAATGCAAAATAAGATGATTGGAGGCACAACCTATCAGGAAGTTATTGGCTTCAAGTCCATCTGAAATGAATGGCAGATGAGTAAGAGAACTGCCATTTAATTCTGTGAAGACTGGGCTGAAGAATGCCCTGTTGAATTATGCCTTTGATGTGCAAAGGTTCTTCAGATTAAGAAAGACAAGGAAGCTGATTGGTAATATGTATTATAATCTATCTAATGATTTTATACTATCTCTGAAGATATTTGAATGTCTGAATTATACCATGAGGAACCTGGACAACATCAGCTATAAGCTAATGCTTAATCAGTTTGTTATTTCTGGTTTTTATTATAAAGGGACAATTGCACACTGTGAGCCAGTATGTAAAGCTGATCTATCTTATTGCTTTAGACGACAAATTCCAGTTCTTACCCTTCCATACTGTCTAATTAATGGCTGCCACTCACCTCCTGTCCAAAACAGCAACTGGATGGATGTTAAAATTAGAGGTGCCTGGATGAAGATATTTTGCTTCCTGAGTCAAAGCAGTAAATGATGCCCATACCCTCGAAAATGATTAGAATTAGCACACGCTAAATCAATGTATTTTGGCATCTGAAGCAAATAATCACATAAGCACTTCTTAGGCATTAAAGACTGAGCAATAATTACATAACTAACAACTTGCTGAGCTCTCATAACTGAAATCACTCTCTAAAATAGTAACAATGGTCCTGAAATTAGATATGTTTGTAACAAGAACAATTTTCGGTTAGTACCAGCAACGCAAAAACTCTTTGGCATTAAGTTTCTCTGCTAAGTTCTTCACAAAGTTTTTTTTTAATCATTTTATTCACTTTCACATATAAAACAATTGTTACTGTAATAGCACATGACATATTTTGATCTTCAACACTGATCTAGAATTTATTTTCAATACCTCTTAATACTTCTATCTCCATTTGTACTGCATTTCAATGATATTGTTACATGTCAGTTCTTGCATTTCAATCTCTTCATTACAGTTCCATGGCTTACAACAGTAGCTTCCTCATTTCAAATCCTAGTCATGAATTACTCATTTTCATTCAACATTACCCAGCTATTCATTACTATCTGCCATTCCTTTTTAATCTCCTCTTCTGATTTCCCCTTTAATCTCTGTGACAAAATATCTGCATTTCTGTTTTCTATAAATGTTCCCCACCACTGTTCTATAGTTGGTATCAGTTGAGTTTTCCAAAGCTTAGCGTACTTTATCCTAGATGTTGTTATCCTTCACAAAGTTTTTAAATGCTTTTTACTGCATCGTTTGGGCCATGTTGCAAGGACGTGTGGTCACCCTATTCTCAGTTGAAAGAGTTTTCCTTCTGGGTTTTAACAACTTTTCCTTTGAAACTACAGGATTTTTTTTTTTTTTGAAAATTTCTTTAGGTTCCCAGAGATTTCCTGGCATTTAATGAATTTTTTTTTGTATTGTTTTGTGGCTATCACAAATGAAGGCTTGTCATCTGCTTAGCAGGCTCCTGAATCTGTATTTGTAAATTTTGTAGGTTTATGTAGGTCCTACAGTGCTTAGTAAGCACGCTAGGGTTGCAGTCCTATGCATATGTATTGTTCCTCTTTTGGGAAACCAGTACAAAGAAAGTTTGCTTTCTTCACATCCCTCAATTAAACTATTAATTAATTCTGTAAGGTTCCAATCCTATCCGTACTTACTTCATACTAAGCAGTACTGAATTCAGTGGGGCTTACTTCTGATAGATAAACCAGGCTTGTTTAGCTGCCTTTGAATTCAAAACTTCTGCACTAATATGCTCTGTGGAGTTATATGCTACTGGTTAGTGGACCTTTTGGTTCTATCAGATAAACTAGGCATTTCAAATTGTCTCGGGGTGGAGGGGAAAGGAAAGTGTAAAACCCCATATGAAATGCTGGCAAGTGATCAATGCATAGTTCTGCTTTTTTCCCCCAGTAAAAGTAAGGAAATGTATTGTAGTGGTTTGAGTGTTGGATTAGAACTTTGAGAAATCAGAGTTTAAATCCCTGTTTGGACATGGAACCCCAGGGATGACTTTGGGCAAATCACACTCTCTCAGCCTCAGAGGAAGGCAATACCAAACACCCTCTGAATAAATGTGACCAAAAAAATCCTGTGATACGGTCACCTTGTTGTTGTGTGCCTCATTTTGGACTTATGGCAACCCTAAAGTGAACCTATCACTGGGTTTTCTGCATCTGAGAGTGTGAGACATGCCCAAATTTACCCAGTGGGTTTCCATGGCCAAGCAGAGAACTGAACGCTGGTCGCCAGGGTCATAGTCCAATGCTCAAACCACTACTTCACCCAGGGGTACCATAGGTCAGATACGATTTTGAGGCATACAATAGAAACAAGAAATGGCACAGTAATAACTTGCAAAACCCACTGCAAGGTGCCCATATTTTCCATATACCAAAACTAAAAATAAAAAAAAAAATTGTGGGTTGCATCCAGATTTTTTTAGGTCACAACTATCAAACCAACAGCTTTGATCGGTTGGATATCCTAAAAGTTGTCCTAAAAAGGAGCTTATCCAAGGTCTTAATATACTTGTAATTAGAGTAAACCAACAGAAGTCAATGGGAATTAATTTATAATGACCACTGACTTCCATGTGTCTATTCCAAAGTACAACTCAACCCATTCTGTCTGCATAATGTATACAATTGTAATAAGTGGCTTAAAAGAAGAAGAAAAAATACCATGCAAAATATATGAGAAAATACTTTATGCCAGACAGAAGTATCTAGCAGATGTTTGTTCTTTAGGTTGTGGTTAAAAATTTAATCAGTGAAAATAACTCAGCTCCTGGTCTTATTCCCACTGCAGTCTTATGCCTTGCTTTGGATACATATGGTGTTTGGGGTTTGGAGTTAAGTGTAATTTTGTATCATTTCTGACATCTCTTTGAGCTACTTTCACAAGGATCTGATATTAATTTGTGGTAAGCTGCAACTACAAATAAATATCTATCTGAGCTATTTATGAGAAATTGCTAATACTGATGAAAATAAGAAGCAATTCTTCTTCTGATCATTCAACACTAAGTGTGCAAAGCATGTATCAAGCTGGGATCAGTTCCCAGTAAGTCTCCCTACTCCCCTCCCCCTCAAAAAAATTAGGTTGGAAAATGATGCTGAACTGAAGAGTCTAAGACAGACTGACTACTTTTCACAACTTTTCTTTTCAGGAAGAGGTTAACAAAAGATAAGAACTCAGTGGCACATGGACCACATCAGAACAGCCAGACTCTAGGCTGTGTGTCCAAAAACTGCATCTCCTTCCCTAACTTTTAATCATTTCCCCAGCAATCTTTTTCTATAACTTTTTGGAATCACTCTTACCTTGGTCCTATGCGATACTACCTGCCATATACATACTAAGGAAATATAGTAACAGATCTGAGACACTGGCAGCCCTCAAGTAGAACAGGTACACAGGAGAGGTGACCATTCCAGGTCAACAGATCACCAGATGGGGCTGGCTAGATGAACAACATTAGTTAAAACAGCTGTGTGGGGTGGTCTGTGCTGTACTAATCTCTGCTTTAGAATGGTATCAGGTAAGACTACATGAGTCACTTTGAGTCTCAGATTTGCAGAAAAGGCAGGGTATAAAGATGACAATGGTGACGACACTTTAATGGAGGACACAAAGTGTCTCAAATTTTGTTTTTTCTTTCTTTAGGGCATTAAAATTATGCTAACTCATATGCCTCAATTCTACAGTTAAAGTGGTTTTCTTGCTATTAAAATTCTCTATATTTGCATTTGAAGTGTCGTCACCTTGAATCATATGCTGGGGAAATGATGGGACTCTCAATAAACAAACAAACATGTGTACTTAATTTACAATGTGTACTTTCCTTATGCAAGCACTGCATAAGGAAAGTACCATGAAAGATGCCTCCACATTTCTGGCTATCTCTTTCCCCAAACTAAGGCTAAAGGGTTGAATTAAAAGTTAGAAGCACATAGAATTTGAAGAACTCAACACAAACAAACTGTCTAGTCATTAATCAGCTTCTAAGACTGAATAAAACTTTGTCTTTAACTTGGCAAAAGTGGAGAAAACAAACCACACGAACAGCACAGACTATGCACAAGCAAGCAATTTTAATTGATACTGATAGATCTTAATTAGTGGCCTAAATTACTGACAAAATAGTGCTCTTTTAATTTCTCATTTATTTAACGAATAATTTCATGTGAGCAAAATAGAAGATCTATCCAACTTTAATTAATGAACTACAATTACTTCAGCTGAGGTAAGCCTAGTTAATGGTGTTGACTTCCATGAATCATTGCCAGTTGTGAACTGAGTATTCCATATTTTAGAAGGAAAAAAAATACAAGTGAAGCACTCCCGCAAGGCATTGAAAGTTCATATTCAGATGAAGGTAGAAAAGCTTCTCACACACACACACATCTCATTCCCTCCAGGCCACTTTCCCTATAATATCAAGCTACTGTTATGTCCTCAAGCAAGCAAGTAGGACCTTTAAAAGCCAAGTAAAATTAGAAAGTAAGTTTGATTGATGCACCTTCTTCCACCTGCATATGCATTTTTTTCCTTACGACATAGCTGTAATGCTATTAATAAGAGCAGTTTGCAAAAGCGTGCCCATATTTTTATCTCAATACAGTCAGCCCTCCACATTTGTGGGTTTCACTTTTGCAGATTTGATTACTCACAGATTATTTTCTATTAACTCTGTTGTGTCCCTTTGATATTTTTAAGAGGGACTGCAAGCCTTATGAGACTGAAAAACTGTGACCAAGGCTTGTAAGTCCCTATTAAAAATGGTGTGGGGCAGCAGAGGAGGTAGCAGCAAGCCCCACCAGCCACCCACTTCTGCCTTGTAGAATCCTGATGTCTCAAAGGAATCCATGGTGTGTTGAATATGGTGATCACACTTTTTTGTGTGTTAAATACAGTTTGGGAGGGCCAAGAGTTATCCACGCTTTTTCCACTTTCACGGGGGTCCTGTGCCCCTAACTCTGGAGAATGTGGAGGGATGATTGTACTTCTATATCTCTGGATGGATTCCACTGTGTGTTGCTTGGCAAGGTTGCTGAAGAGTCTGTCTCCCCCCCCCCATGGAGAATGTTGGATGCACACATGGTAACACCACATTGCATCATCACAAAATTGGCTTTAGTGACAGAATTAGTTGGGTAGGTATACCCACTCTGCTTTAGTGCGGACCTCTGTCTGTTACTCAGCCTATTGGTCCCAGAGGTTCTGTGCAAGCTTTGGCTGTTTGCTTCAGGGGCAGAAAGGAATTCTTAGCTTGGGCTCATCTAAGGCCCTTTTTGCATGGCATTTTCCATGTGAAAGGGCGCCTGGAGAGTCATGCGATTGTGAAGAGCAATCTGCACGACGCACTCACAATCGCGTGAAGCTCCAGGAGCCGGCAGGCACCGATTGCACACCTTTTCATTTTTGCTGGAAGCCAAAAATGGTGCGTGATCATGCATTGCTCCCAGGCCCCACACACACTTACCTGGTGTGCGGAGCCTCCGGAGCTGCGCCGCTTGCATTTCCTGCCCCAGCGCAGCCTGCAAAACTTCCAGGCTGCGCTGCGGAAGGAAGAGGCGGGGCTCTCACGCGAGCAGGCAGTTCGTGCGGAGCTGAAGCAGCAGGGACACGAGAGCCTCTCACCAGAGGCTGCTTGCGCGATCCCTGAACCCCAGAGCCGGAAGAAAGTAAGGTGCGGAAAGGGCCTAAGTGAACAAGACTGTTGTGTTCAGTTCCTTTTATATTTGGGGGCTTGGACTCCTTAAAATATGTTGGATGAATATCACATCATCTGAGTACAGGCTTGTGTGTTATGCTGCTGCTATTACTATGAGGAGTAGAGTGCAGAAGTGTGTTTTGTACTATGAGGTGGCAGCTTGCGGCATTCATATATTCTTTAAAATGAAATTAAAAGTAACTACTTTTTAGCAATGTGGAAGAGGCTTTTTTAAAAAAAATGCAATTATAACTTCAGAGAACCTTAGAACTAAGAATTAATTTTTAAATGTAACATTTCTGAGAGATGTACACTTCTTAGAAATACACAGGTTGGCAGTGCATTTCTTCAACATAGTTTTCTAGGCAGTATTTCTTTAAGCATTTCATACACTAAAATGTTTCACTGGAAATGTTTCACTGCAATGCATGTGGCCTAGCAATGTGGTCAAGATGGCAAAAGTTATCAATAAGGAAGTACATGAAAATTAATAGAGGATGCAGCAGTTTGTTTTTGCTGGAGCCTTCTGGGAAGGGCAAGATTCTGCCCCTCTTCTCCTTTCCCTGCTGGCACTTTAAACAGAGTTTGCAGCAACTGAATTAAGCTGAGAACAAAAGGGAAAGTGGGAGGAGGAGGAATAAGCTAGACTACTTTAAGAGCAGATGAAAAAGCAGGAAGACTGAGGATTAATTGGGATTGTTCTTTTCAAGACAGGATAACTGGAGAATATTTGGAAATACTTCACACTTAACTGTTGTTGTGTGCCTTCAAAAGTTGTTTTTGACTTACAGCAATTCTAAGGCAACTGTATCATGAGGTTTCCTGGGGGCCACTTAATATTACCAACTTATTATTCCGTCAACCTATGTAGCAGTGCTTTGTTCTTCTACTACTCTGGGGGCCTCCTATGTCATAGGAATGTTCCCAATGGCACTTGGAGGCAAGTGGTCACTTCAAGTAGTTTATTAAAAACCAAGATACTTCTTATACACAACTATTAGTGCTCTTTTTAAGAAAGGAAAAACTGCTTTGAGAAATAGAAGAGGGTCAGAAATGGAGCAGCTGGAGTCAATTGGTGTACTTAACCCCTTCTCTGTCCAACGTTTTTTCTTACAAATTCAAATACATATTTGAAAGGTAAAGTCCATGGGGAAGAGTGATTTGTAGAGGGAAAATAGCAAATAGAGAAGTGCTATAGCCATCCACATCTTCTCAGTTCCTAATCTACCCCTCTGGATGTGACTTCTCTTCTTCAAAAGGGATTGCCGGGCTAGTAACACATGTTGCATGTAACCTGTAGTTTAGCCCTAAGCTGTGCTAAACCACATGTGAGAAAATAATACCCCCTTTAATTAGCAAGCAGATCTGTACTTCTGTTTATTTTTTAGCTATTCAGCCCAAGGGTATAATGAAATAAAATTGGATCTTATACATATAAGTAGGCAAACCTGAACCAGTTTATTCACCAGATTTTTCCCTTAAAAGAGAGAGAAAGGTCAACGTTGCAGCAGTTGGGGGGAAAAGCAGGGATATGCAAAAACTATGAACTGCAAAACTGTTGGCAAAATATTTGGCTTGCCATTGGTCCATGGCCAATATTTCCTTTGTAAATGAATCCCACATCTTTCTTAACTTAAGTTCTTTTCTTTCTTTTTAATTTGAAACGTATTTTAAATATTTTGTTTAATGAAAACCTGGAACATGATATGGCCCCTTCCAATTTTACGGGGAAAAAACGGGAAAGTCAATTAAAATTCTGACATTAGCCATGATCACATAAACACATACTTCAGCTAATCCACTATTGTTGTTGTTGATGTCGATGTTTTAATAACACGCATCAAGGCACAGAGAAAAACCACCAGGGGTGTCACCATATCACCAAAAGAGGAAAAAAATGGTCCAAGCCTGTTCACAGGCTGAATTTCTTACTGCACTAAGAAATGCAAACACAAACTTGCTTAAAAATGTTGCTATTATGTACTTTCAAGATGACTCTGACTTATGGTGACCCTATCATAAGAAGTGCCTTCCTCTTAGGCTGAGAGTGTGACCTGCTCCAGGACACCCAGCAGGTTTTCATGGTAGACCACACTGGCTCTCTAAAAATGTTAGCTTTCCAATTACCTTTTTTCCCCTTTAGGTTTTTTTTAAGGCCCTTTATGAAACATCTTGAACAGTATATTTATTCACCTTGATTTTCTTATCTGAACAGTCTAACTTTTAGTGGTGTGTTCTCTTCATCTGTCATTGGCTTTGGGATTGCTTTTTTGGACTATAACTCCCAGATTCTGCCAGCCACTACAGCAAGTATATCAGTCTTAGAATTTCCAACTTCATTTCCCTGAATGAACATCTAGACTGGCATCTTGCTAATTAAAAACAGAAACACAGTATAAAAGAAGGAAACCAAAACCTTTCTCTGTTTCAGTTCTGTGTGTGTGGCTAACACTGCTTGGGATTATTTCTCAACATCGTTCAGCTTTCTTCATCTTTCCTCTGAAAACATCTCGCCCCAACACTGGGTCCCCACATCTTGTCAAGCTACGGTTCTCATTACCCATGGCCAACATGCCACTGGGCAGGTATTACGGAAATTGCCAGCACTCATCTGGAGACCCCAGGTCAGTAAAGGGTGCTCAAGAAGCAAGATTTAGATTCTATATGGTGGATTCTAAATGGTTGTAGCACATATAAATACGAAGTAACCATGTATGTGAGCCTTACCATAAACCAAGTGACAGTTTTTGTCAGCAAAGGAAAAATCTTTAGCCAGTGACTCATCCTTCTATTTTGCCACCTACATACAGTATTGACACTTGAGGCAGGTCTTTTTGGAAATGTCTTTATAAATGTAAACTAAAGAATTTTAGATTTTTTAAAAATCAAATGTTAAAGACAATGAAATGGACTTGCTTATCCCTAGACACCTACCAGCTAAGGATATACACCTCAACCACAAAATTCAGTTCAGACTCTATTTTGATGATTTAGAAAATAGTCCAATTTGGCACTTGGTTTTGAGTGCTCTGGTAAAACCATTTAGCAAGCTGCCTGAGTTTAAAACAGAATTAAAGACCAAATTTTTCTGGTAGGCCTATCCAGATGGATTTTAAACTACGAATTTTTAAATTATGAATGGATTATTTTTAATATATATGCTTTTTTAAACTGATGTTATCCTTTTTTAACTGATATGTATTTTAACTGGAGTTCATGCTATAACTGTATTACGTGTCTATTTGTTGTTCCCTGCCTCAAACTAAAGGCAGAGGTACCTAAGAAATGCATTTGTTGTTGTTGTTAAACCATTTCTAGTGAAACCTCATTTGGAAATATAGCTGTCACTCACAAAATTCCATCCACCTCCTCCCCTTTTTTTCTCTGCCTTCATCTGCCTGATATGGAGACCTTCGTGAGAAATGTTTCAAATTTTGGAAGCACATAATTTGTGCCTCTGTCTCCCTTCAATCCAAATCACCAACAAATCATCAGAGGTGGGGAGACCGGCATTTCCTGAATCTCTCCAAGTCAATTTAATTTGAGATTTGAGATTTGTCTGAAGCTGATATCCATTCTTAGTATATGGAAGTCTGCCTAAAATTTGAGACATTGAGCCAAGACCCTGTTGACATGTCCCACCATCCTTCAAAGCTACGTTGGTGGGTATACATGACAGGGCTTTTCCTGTAGCAACACTCCAACTATGGAACCCTCTCCTAAGGGAAGTCAGGTTGCTTCCACCCCCTCTATGTTTCTGGTAGGTAGCTAAGACTGTATTATTTCAATTGGCCTTTGGTCTTTAAATTTAGGGGTGATTGCTGCACAGTGCCTCTAGGGCCTTGGTAAGCTGAAAAGCAATACATAATTTTATGGCAAGGTGAAAAATGGGGCATGTATATCTTTGTGTTCTTTATCCTTTCAGGCACAAAATAATAATTCCTGCAGTGTTTTCCCTGCTGGGTGAGAACACAAAGCACAGTTCCTGATCACTGTCTGTGCTTTGGGATGCATTTCTCTGCAGAGAACTAAACTTTTTTCCTGTGCAGAAAACTTTCTTTCTGGGCAGATGTTCTGATTTTTCTGTACAGAAGACAGTTTCTGTGCAGATCATTTTTGGACAGAAATACACATTCTTTGCAAAAATTCATGGGGTCTATCTGCACAGAAAACCATGCGTATTTCTGAGTATATGAAAAAAACAAAAACAAAAAACTGTCTGCTTTCCAATGAGGTTTTCTGATTGTTGCAACATCTGCAATCTGCAAAGTAGAAAAACCTTTAAGTTCCAATACGAGCACTAGTCCAGAAGATGTAAAATGGGTAAAATCATATCAGAATTCAGATGTCAAATTCCATAAGCATCCTAAATTTGGAGAGAACCAGTCCTTTTTTCTTGTAATCTCTGTCATACAGTCTGTATCAGTTTCTTTTTATCTACATGTCAGTTTCATTTAAATGCATCATAACCTGTGTACATAAAGTTTCAGAAATTTCCACAGGAAAAGCCACACTTATGAATATTACTATTTATGTATTAAATACTGTGGTTATGAAACTGTTAAAAAGTTAAAGATACAAATTAAAATTTAAAAATAAATGATGAAATAGACTGGACATTGCCTACATGGGAACTGTTTTGCTGTTGTTGTTTTTCCAAATGTGTTTCTGTATAATATTGGGATACATTTTGTGTCAGCATTCAGCATTCTATTACATGCAATCTGTTATTTCCAAAAGCTCACATATATACATCCCTTTTAAACAGAGCTTGAAAAGTCATTTTTTCAACAGTAATTCCCAGAATCTTCCAGCAAGTATGGCCACTGTAGTGATAGCACCAAAAACTTAATAGTTCCATGCTCTGGTGTTATAGCCCTCAAATCAACAGAATATACCAGGTTGAGATAATACACTGAATCTAATGGGCGCTATTCACAGGTATGTGTGCTTATAGAAAACCAGCATGGTATAGTGGTTTAAGCATTGGGCTACAATTCCAAAGACCAGAGTTTGAATGCCTGGTCACTGATGGAAACCACTGTGCAGCCTTGGATAAGGTACGCTCTCTCAACCTCAGAGAAAGGCAAAGGCAACTCCCCTTCTGAACAAATCTTGCCAAGAAAACCCTGTGAGGGTCACCATAAGTTATAAATTATTCGAAGGTACACAACAATTTCGCTAGAATAAAGCCATCAAGACAGAGCACTGGGGGGTGGACTTCCTCCTTGCTTTGGTCAGCTTGGGGGTTTTATGGGAAACCCAAGGACTACCTACCTGAGTAAAGTGCAAAATAGTGGCTCAGGCAGGCTGAAATATGCTAAGAATGAAGAAATACAGTGTCTTGAACACATGTTTAACCCAGGTACCTGTGATGCTTACTAGAAACAATATCTCACAAGTCCTTTCACCTGAAAAAAATCATTCCTGGCTCCCATCTGCAGAGATTCTTTTTAATAACATGATTTAAAAGGGGAGAAGCTTTTGCTGCTGAGAGGCTACTAAGATTCAATTACCCTGCAATTCTAATAGGATATCACCTAGAAATCTAGCTATAGAATCTACCTCTGAGATACAATATTAGATAGCAATAACAACAACAAAATAACAGGACATCTGCACTGTAGTCCCTATGTAGGAACCAGAACTCACACCCTCCAGCATTTAACAGAAGAAAACCAGGAGATGTGTAGCCAAGGGACATCAAAATGTGAACTTTTGTACTTTGAACTGAGGCCCTTTCCGCACTAAACTGTTACAGCACTATGATTCCACTTTCAACATCCTATGGAATCCTGGGATTTGCAGTTTCGGGAGGGGCTGATTGGCCCCTCCTGAAACTGCAAACCCCAGGATTCCATAGGATGTTGAAAGTGGAATCATAGCGCTGTAACAGTCTAGTGCGGAAAGGGCCTCAGTTTGCAGCAATTGAAGCAAGCTGTGAGAGGAGGAGAGACAAACTGGGGCATTATAAAAACAAGTGATTAATCTGGACTGACAAACTGGGGCAGTTGGAAGATATTAGGGCATGGAAGAAAACCCTGTATCCACTCTTGCCCTTCACTCCTTTTTAGATTGTAGGTATAATGTTTAATTGCAGTTCTGGTTACAGTGGTATATCTACATTACAGGTGAATATCCATGGTTCAGTTGTGGGGTGGTACTTTGTGCTGTTGCTGCATGGTGCGTTGCAGGGGTAGAGACAATGTTGAAATGGACAGGAGGTGAATGAGTTTTCTACAACGGCTTGTAGGATTCAGAGTTGGTTTTTTTTTTTAAATGATTAAAAACCAGGAAGGTAAAGGGTTCGTTTTTA
The DNA here is from genome assembly GCA_948472985.1 of Iguana delicatissima. Classification (NCBI taxonomy): domain Eukaryota; kingdom Metazoa; phylum Chordata; class Lepidosauria; order Squamata; family Iguanidae; genus Iguana; species Iguana delicatissima. The sequence goes on along the minus strand of CAOKZL010000168.1, from coordinate 639,321 downwards.
AAAAGTATAACTACTATTGCAACTAACTGGGGGAGGGGGTTGGATCTATACTATAATTAATTGCTTTGTAAATGTAACCTCCCAAACTCTGTCCAAATTCTAATGTTGGGGGAGAGAGGGAAGAAAGAAAGAAAAAGTAAAGCAAGAAAGTTGCTGTCTGCCTTCTCTACAACATGTGTAATTCTATCAACTATCATGTGCTTTGTTAAGAGTTTCTTTTCCTTCAGAGAAAACAACATGATCCATTAATCTTTAAGACTGCTATTTGCTGCCTCTTTGCCAAATCTACAATATCATTTTTGATACAGGGTAATAGTAAAGATTTTTTTCTAAATGTAGTTATCTCATAAATTAGATGCATGATAACTGTGGCTAAGTTACTTCCGGTTTCTTACATGAAATTATTATTTTTTCATTGCTGCTATGCAGAGGAGTGGACATTTTTACTGAGCCATCCACCATGTCCTTCAAAACTTTTCCATCGTTAGTCCCTGGCTGTTAAGGTTCCATAAACATATATTGATGCTTGAATGAATTGGGGTTTTTTTTCCTATACATTTGTCCTGAAACTTGTTTCCCATTTTGCTGCTCCCTCACTTTATAAAGAGACCTCCATGCTTGGGTATTACATCCATCCTGAATAACTGATCACCCACGAACTTTCACTTATTGTTCACCCTCAGTTGCAATAATTTATGAGCAAATTAAATAGCACGGGTCCCAATAGAGATCCTTGGGGAATCCCCCCTTTGCTTCCTTTCATTGTGAGAACTGTCTGTTTACTACAACTCCCTGCTTCCTGTTTTTAACCAGTTACTAATCCATAAAAAGACATGTGCTCTTTACCAATGACGGCTGAATTTTCTTAACAAAATTGCTCTGTGGCAACTGAAAAGACTAAAATGTTTAGCATGGCCTCCTTTTCATAGATCAGATGCATAAAACACACACACACACACACACACACACACACACACAAACACATATAGGTATTTATGGCAGGTATTTAAAGTCAGATGATATTTAAAGTCAGATGATAATTAAATGCAGATAAAACTGACAGCGATGGTAATATTAATGACATTGGTCACAGCCAGACACCAGAACACATTGAAGTGATTGAACAGCAGTAATAACAAACCATAGGAAGTTATCAGGTTTGAACTTTATAAAAGCCTAACTTTTGAAAAATTGGTCAAGAATGAATGCCTTGGTGTTCTGCATTCCCAGAATGCAAAAGAGTTTGCTCTAGTGCACAGATCTCCACATGAAACAGAGCACATGCTTTACAGCCCAACAGGTAGATGCTATTCTCATGTTTAGCGATGTCTATTACTGGCAGGCAAGGAAAGAGAATCAATTCAGTTAATTGTCAGGGTTGTCAGAGCTTATTGTGCTTCGACTTTGTGACTGTGAATCATACTCACAGATGATGTTTACCTACCACCTGCTTTTGCAAAGAGCAAAAAGCATGATGAAAAAAAAAACCAACATGATGATGTGCACACTGAAATGTATCTCCACTTTGGGTTTCCTTTGCTGCATTACAGTTTTCAGTAAGCATTTTGCCCCAAACCCCTGAAATGTGAAAAATCTTGCAGTGTTGACTGTTTTCTAAACAAGGTGCCTTGATGTGCTGATTTTCTTTCTTTTTCTTTTTTTAGCAGTTCATTTTGACACAAGGTATTGCAAGAGTTTACAAACCCCCTAACTGTACCAATTAGGCAGGGATAGTCTTGATTAATTCTCTGCTGTCCCGCTTTTTCAGCTGTTTTAAAATGTTCCAGTTTCTCTCTCCTCCTTCCACTTTTCCCTTTATTATCATCGTACTTTCATTTCTGCAAACTGAATTCAAAGTGCAAAAGTAACTTGCACTCAGTTAATTCAGCCCCTGGAGAAGAAGAGGACAATGTCTTTTCCAGCATGCTGAGGCAAAAGCAAACTACTGCAGCTTCTCCTAACCTGTGCGTTCTTCCTCATTAGTAACCTTTGCAATCTTGAACACACTCTCACATTGCTTGGCCACATCTCCTAGTTAGGGATGTAATTCTTAACTTAGTTTCTTGTTGAAGGTAGCAATGAATAATTTCTGCAATTTTCTTCTTGCTTAAGAAAGTCTTTGAAAACCATAGAGCTTTTGAAAGCAATTGCAATTCAAGACTTATTCTGTACAAAATTCATACATGGTTGTTTTTGTACAGAAAACAGCATTTTCTGCAGGGGAAACCAGGATTTTCTGCATGGAAAATAATATTTCAACACAAAAATATTAATTCCTGCATGGCAAATGTTGTTTTCTGTGCAGAAAAAAGCTATAATTGGGGATTTGTTCTGTGTAAAATTCACATGATTCATTTGCCCAGAAAACAACATTTTATGAACAGAAAACAGCATTTTCTGAATGGAAAATAATATTTCAATGCAGAAATATTAATTCATGTGCACAAAATACTGTTTTCTATGCCAGTGAACCATGTGTGAATTTTACACCAAACAAATTCCCAATTAGAGCTTCTTTTCTTCACAGAAAACATTTTCTGTACAAAAATTAATATTTCTGCATTGAAATTTTTATTTTCCATGCAGAAAATGCTGTCTTCTGCACACAAAAAGCTACTTTCGGTGCAAAACAACTTCATGTGAACTTTGCACAGAATAAGTCCTGAACTATGAATATTCTCATCAGCCCAGGATTCTTCTCAGCAAGGTTTCTTGACATTAAAAAAAAAGTCTTTTGACACTCTTTGATTACTTCTGAATATCCTTTCCATCCCTAGTTCCCAGTTTTCATCTGTGAAATGTTGGAGAATGCGTTAACTGTTTGTGGGCTTCCTGCAGCAAGTAGTTGGCTATTCTGGGACAGTGGATCAGATAGGTATTTGGTCTGATCCAGCAGTTCTCACTTTATTATCTTGTGTTAAATTCAGTTTTAAGGTCTGAATAAATATAATATTAGTCTGACAATTTCTGTGCACCTTACCTTTTCCTAGCTATGAACTTAGCTCTGATCCAGCAATGCTATTCTTATTGTGCTTATACATGTTTGGTTCATAACATTTGAATAAGCAATTGGAAAAGAAGAAACACAAGTAGCATGCTACAGAACCTGTGCATTGAAATTTAAATGCCATTGCTGTTTGCAGAAAATAACTCATAGGGAGGAAATATTTATTCCTTGTTCTGCTAGATAAATAAAAAGCATAACTTTGCAGAAGTCTTGGAATATCCAAGAAAAGAGAAAGTGCAGAAAAGTTGAACGTGAGAAAGGAAAAGTTCTGATTTCTCCTATCCCTGGCAATTTTCTGCCATCTGGTTGGACATAGTACATAGCGCAGAAAGTAAATCAGCAGGACAATTCATTTCATCCAGCAAAAATGGTTAGCATTCCCATCAAGTTCAAGAGTGGTTTTCTTCTGCCCATCTTCCCTGCATTACAACAAATCAGAATAAAGAAATATCTTTCAAGAAATCTAAAAAGCAACAGTGCAGGAAGGAGAAATAAGAGGATACAAAATAGAACAGGGGGATAGAAAATGAGGCATGCTTTTTTAAAAAAATTACTTATAATTTTTTTTGTTGTCATCCTGTACCAGAAGGTTCTCAGGGCTTTGGTCTGGAATTGGAAGGAACTACTAAGCATCACAGGAAAGAATGTCCATGCCATGTGGAACAGAGCCACAGTGCTCTTTTCTCTGAAGCCAAAATATTATGTTTGACTGTGGAGGAAGTGTTCCATTCCACTTCATCTAAAAGAGAAAATTCCAAGACAGTCAAGTTCATTTTGGTGAGGGAAAGACTAACCTAAGGTGGATTTATAAAATCATTTTCTTTCCCACTTCAAGGTGACCTTTTGGGTTTTGATTTAAATGTGTAAGTGGTGTTTCTTTTTTTAAAAAAAAAACTACTGCATTTGATGAATACGATGAAGGACTTTGAGGGCACTGGTCAAAGATATCTATCTATCTCTATCTATCTATCTTGTGGATTAAATAAAGACTTATGAACAACACTATGGAAGCTAACCTCTTTATGGAAATAGAATACTTATGGAACTCTACTAGGAGATGACAGCAAAAGAAAAAAGAAGGAAAAAGAAAACAACACTCTCTATTCATCAAAGTCACAGTGTGGACTCAGCAAAAGCCAGAGTACTGCTTTTCCTAACAGAGAGATTAACCTAAGAAATGAGGAACAGCTCGGGGCTGTTTTACACAATGTCCTTTACAGAACTCATTTCTGTGGAAGCAGTTGCATCACCCCCATGTGTAATTTGTCATGACATTTGATGATTGTGATCCATCTGACTCTTGGGCTTGGTTTGAAGGCCTATAAGGTAGCAAGCAACCATGATGTACTAAGCAAGGTTGGGATGCTTTTCCCAGAATGGGAGGATTCTTGGGACCCAGTTACATTTTGTTTAGCTCAATCATGGAAGGAAGGAAGGAAGGAAGGAAGGAAGGAAGGAAGGAAGGAAGGAAGGAAGCAAGCAAGCAAGCAAGCAAGCAAGCAAGCAAGCAAGCAAGCAGATAAACATAGGTAATAAATAAACAAACAACTTTCATTTCATTTCTGCATATGACTTTCATGTATGGAATTTTATTTAGGGAAAGATACCTGAAGATGCTAGACATTTTAAGGGAGGTTTGGACAACTTCCTTCCTATAAGTGTACTTGTGTGTGTAGCTCTATGCAGCTAACAAATGGGTAGCTACAACTTCAGTTGCAGTTAGTTACAGTTTTTCCTGTTGCTCTATGGTGAGCAGAATATGAAGAGACAAAAAGAATTAGCATATCCCCCTTCCTCACAAGTTTATTTTACTCAACTCCATAGTGCCTAAAAAGGGCTTATTCTCAGCCCAATCGCTCACCCTAATGTCAATATTATAACCTCTTTTTTAAAAATCTGTGTCTAATTTAATCTTTCTTTGTGCGCTCTTGTGAGAGAAAGGCAGGATGTAAGTAACTATACAGTTGTCCCTCCACTTTTGTGAGGGTTTGGGTGCAGAACCCTCACAAAAGTGGAACAATGACTAATAGCTCCCCCGCTTTCCCTCTCATTCTGTTCCAGGACTCCTTCCTTCCTGTTCCCATGCAAAAGGAAAAGAAATGAGGGGTAGGGAAGGCTCACGCAAACCTTTCTTTCACCCTCCAGAGCTCCCCCTGCCATTCCTATGCATTTTGCCCTAGTGTGGAGAACTCGTGCAAGCCTACCCTCCTATTCCTTTCTGTTTTTGCCTCAGCATGAGTTCTCAGCGCTGGGGCAAAATGTATAGGAATGGTAGGGGGAGCTCCAGAGAGGAAAAGGAAAGTTCGTGTGAGCTTGAGCTCCCCTCATCACCCTTTCCCTTTCATTTTGCATGGGAAGGAGAAGGAGGAGCTCTGGAGGGGGAAAGGGAGGCTCACATGAGCTATCCTACACCCCCTTTCCCTTTCCCTTAGCACAAGTTCTTTCCACTGGGGAAAAATGCATGGGAATGGGAAGAGGAGAATGGGCGAGGAATGTGTGCTTGCAAATAAATCAAATTCGCAAATGTGAAACCTGCAAATGTGGAGGGAGAACTGTACTCCTCATTGAATTGTTATGTTTTAAGAAGTAGGCTGCACAGAGATGGGAGTGGTAGTCTAATACATCTAGAGGGCAAAAAACTGGGGTAGTCTGACCTGTGGATTATGATATAGAAACAATGCTATTGACAATTTGCAATCTTTTTCACTCACAAGGGTGATCTACAACAGATCCATAGTTTTTGCAGGCTGCAAAATACTTTGACATTCCAGAAACCGGAGAAATGGCCATGTCTAAAAAACAGCCCATCATCTGAGAGCAGCCAACTCCGATGAGCACAGAAACCAGAAAAATGACATGCGAACAAGGTTTAAGGCTGTTAGTGTGTGTAGCTTTTATATTAGTTGATGATCTTTCACTTTTTCCACTTGTGATGTAGGTGGACCTCATTTACTTGAAATATTTAGGAACATTTTTAATTGATTTGTTTCTTGTGAAGTTCTTTGATATGACATATATTTGCTACTGCTCTGTATTTGTGGCAAGCTGAATTAATAAAGATTAATCTATTATGCGTGTTGCTTGTAGAGAATCTGTCCACTATATATGTGTGTGCACGGCACACATATGCAAGCCATCCAGTTGCCTGTTGACTTATGGTGGCATAAGGCAAAGAATATGCAGAGGTATTTTTTGCTAGTTCCTTCCTCTGAAATACAGCGTACAGCACCTTGTATTTGTTGGTAATCCCTCATTCAAGGATTATCCAGAGCTGACCCTGCTTAGCTTCCAAGATCATACAAGATCTGGTGCCTTCAGGTTATTTAGGTATGTGTCTGTCTGCTAGACTGGGAAGCAAATCGGTTCAGTAAACTGGAATTGGAAATATGACAATTTTTTTTAAAAAAACTATTTTTTCAAGCTCTGGTAGAAATACAACATAGAGCACAGCTTAGGAGTCAGAAACATCTAAGATATTCTCAGGTTCTTCCTCACTTCTCCCGCTCCCATCAGATTCCTCCCTCTTTTTCCATTTTAGATCTAAAACTGGCTAATGTTAGATCTTTGTCAAGAATCATGCTAATTGCACTTAGTGGGCTTTTTCGCACTTTGGGAAGAAAACGGGACAGTCTGTTACTCACCAGACTGGCGCACTCCCTCTGACGATCCACGCTGATCCGGAGCAGTGCGTGTCCGCGCTACACACTGCTCCAGGGACGAAAATGGAGGCTTCTGGTCAGTGGAGGCTCTCCACCAACCAGAGAAGCTCACCAGCCAGAAGCCCACCCCCAGAAGATCTGCAGCCTCACGCTGGTGCGAGCCTGCAGATCTACACAGGAGTGCAGCGATGGACTAGGGCGAGCCGGTCTATTGAAAGACCTGTTTTAAGCAGTCTTTCAACAGCATGGAGAACCACCAGTTCTGGTCGTTCCGGAGCGGGCTGAAGTCTGAAACTACAGAAAGTAGTCCGGACCCAGTTCACCCCCAAGTGCAAACATCCTCGCTGGAGGACGCACTGCCCCATTTTAAAAACAAAGTGCAGAAAAGGCCAGTATCAGTATCAGTATCAATTTATTGATTAGTCAACTGACCATAACAAAAGATATACCATCAAATGTTATAAAATACAGTAAAATGAGTAACTAAAATACAATGGAGTAAAATAAGCTAAAATAAAGTAAGTTATGATAAAACGTGATAAAATATGATAAGATGGCATAAAAAGAATACTGTAAAACACTGTAAGTAAATACCAAAACTTGTAATAATAGGTTATCATCTTGTGATAAGATGAAAATAGTAAAATACAGACACAGTATTTAAATTAATTTATCACCCTCGCATCCAATCCCAATACGTTCTATAAATTGTTTTCTCAGTTGGACAGCCCTATCTATAGTAATTATGAGGACAACATATGTGTTAGTGCCCTGAAGGAAATAGGATAACCGTTTGATAGGGTCCCAGTATTTTGTTCTGTCAAGTAATGCCTGTAGATACTGGGCCCTTACTGGGGCAAATAATTGACAGTTAAAGAGAACATGTGCAATGTTTTCTATTTCAGATGAACCACAGACACATATTCTTTCAAATTACAGCACTTGGTTGAACTGTCTGTACTTAACCATAGACTCTAGCTGCTCAAATCTTGTTCTAGTAAGCGCTACCCTTTGGCATTGAGTCAAACCCACTGTACACTTACTCATACCTATGATTAGCAAATCCATTTCTAATCATGGTGCACAATGAATCTTGGCACGGTTAGGATGTAAAGCGAAAGGTAAAGAATGACTGCAAGTATGTAAAAAAAGGGAAGAATGCATGTTCTATCTTGCCCAACCCCAGTTAAGCAATCAAGTAGCATTATGTACGCCTCTGCAACCAAATAAAAACATATTGTCTAGAATGATTTAGTAGCACAGCTACCAATGTTGCTTCTCTATGGCCAAAACATTCTGAGTCAGGCCAATCTCTGATTGTTCTCTTACCCTTGTTCTTTTCGTCCATTTGTTTGTCTTCAGTGTCCGATCCATACCACCTCTCAGAAACTAAGGGCACAGCAGCCTTCTACTTCCTCATCTGATTGCTCAGTCAGGTGAAGCACACATCAACAACAATGACCAGGAGATGCAGCACTAGGAGGCTCAAGGGTTTGGCAGCAGTGGTCATATGACCACTTCTTAAAAAGCCCTCTTTGAACCTTCTGGACTTATACTACTATAGACCAGTATCAAATCTTCCTTTTTGGGGCAAGATGTTTGAGAAGACAGTTGCCTCTCAACTCCAGGCAGTCTGGGATGACACAAGTTATCAAGACCCATTTCAAACTAGCTTCAGAGCAGCATATGGAGTTGAGACCACTGCTGTTGCCTTAGTGGATGATCTTTACCTGAGCACTGATAGGGGAAGGGTGTCCCCGTTGATGCCTTTGGACCTCTCAGCTGCATTTGATACCTTCAATCATGGATATCCTTCTGGAATGCCTGAGGAGTCTTAGGAGTGGAGGCACTGTGCTTCAGTGGTTCTAGTCCTATCTCTTAGGCAGATTCCAGATGGTGGTGCTTAGGGGTAGCTGCTCCTCAAAAAAGGAGCTGCTATATGGCATACCACAAGACGCCATTCTACCCCCAATGTTATTCAACATCTATATGAAACCACTGGGAGAGATCATCCAGAAGCATGGGGTGCTATCAGTATGCTGATGACAACCAAATCTATTTCTCCATGCCTTCAAAAATAGCTTTGGCTACTGTGCCTCCTCTGAATGAATGCCTGAGGAAGGTAACAGGATGGATGAGGAAAAATAAACTTGAAGCTAAATCCAGACAAGACAGAGGTGCTTGCTGTCAAAAGTCTGAACCTAGGCTTGGAGGTGTGTCAACCAGTCCTGGATGGGGTTACACTCCACCTGAAAGACTATGTTTGCAGCCTGAGAGTCCTTTTGCAACCACCCTTCCAAATGACAGCTCAGATAGATGTGACAGCCAGGAGTGCTTACTACCCGCTTCGGCTGATATGCCAGCTGCTCTCCTTTCTAGAGCTGGAGAACCTAAAGGTGGTAGTGCACATGCTGGTAACCTCAAGCCTGGACTTTTGGAAACTTCAATTGGTCCCAAACAAGGCAGCCAGATTGGTTACTGGAACATCTAGGAGTGAGCATATTACACCAATATTAAGGTTGCTCTACTGGCTGCCAATTTGTTTCTGGGCAAAGTACAAAGTGTTGGTTATTACCCTTAAAGCCCTAAATGGTTTGGGTCAAGGTTACCTATGGGATTGCCTCCTCTCATATAATCCACCCTGCACACTCAGAACTTGTGGGAGACATTTTCTTCAACTCGCCAAGACTAGACTGGCAATGGTCACCCAGAGGACTTTTTCTCCAGCCGCCCCTAGACTATGGAATGACCTGCCAAAAGATATTAAACAACTGAATACACTGTCTGAATTTAAAACAGCATTAAAGACCAATCTCTTCTGGTAAGCCTATCCGGATGATTTTAAACTGTGAATTTTAACAATGAATTTTGAGTATGTAAATGACTGATTCAGTTAGGTATCTGTATTACTTTTTCTTTGAAGCTGATATTATGCATTTTAACTATTGTTTTTAATGGCTGTTCTGTTTTTAACTGATATATGTTAAATGTTAATCTGTTGTTGTCTCCTGCCTTGATCCATGGGAAGAGGCAAGTAAGAAGTAATACAACCAACAACAACAACAACCACTACTACTATTATTACTACCACCACCAAACAATGGCCTAATCAAGTCTCTTGCAATGCTAGCCCCTATGACCAGCCCTGAAATTTATCATAGGAAGAATGTATGATGTAGAGAAGAAAAAAAGATAATGGAATGGGACATGAAACATGAAAAATTTAATATACTCCAAGGAACTCAATGGGAAGGATACAACATATATCCTGACCTCAGATGTGTCAATTCTGATTATGAAATACCATATCTAAAATTTTCTCCAGCTATTTATGCCAAATCTAAGGATCCACATAAAGTCCGAAGTCCCTGTGTTTCTACAGTGCTGATATTGTTCTATGGAGAAGAACATCAAAATTAAATAGAATTAAGATAGCTCCTAATCAATGTGTTTTTGGGTCCATATCAAATCTTGTAATTCATCACATCTAAATCCAGCAAATCTCAGGGAAACTATGCTCATTGTCTCTCTAGCCCAAACTACCATTATGGTTGATCATCTTCTATAGTTCTTTCATTGACCCAAAGAGGAAGGGCAATAATAAAAAAGACATCTCAAATCCTTGCAAAATCCTAGTGATTATTAGTAATAACAGACACATTTCTGGATACATATCTCATCATAATTGCATAATTTATGCATAATTTATTAAGAGATATTATGCAGTTAAGAAATCCAAACACTCTGCCAAATCCCCCTGAGAATTCACTGTGTGTGACATCTTTTGCTTTCTTCATAATAGATAGGCTGGGGGCAGCGAAGCAGGGTACAAATATCAACGACAACTTGTGACCTCTAGAAAGAACACAAACATGCATGAGCCGCAATCCTGAAATTGCTCCATTGTGTCGTAAGCTGTCCCACTGACACAAATAAGCAGTTGCAAGACTTGCAGAACTCTGCTGGCAAAAGCATTCGTCTGAAACCCCAGAGTGGCACCTTTGGGACATGCTACACAAATCACATTCCTAAATGATTTATATCCTAGACAGCGTATCTTTACCAGTGAAGCCTTTTACGCTATCAGAGAGCAGTTAACTGATCTCAAATTGGCCAGCTGCATTTGGAGAGCGGCCCCCCTCGCTATTTTTTTTATTTTTTTGAAACCGTGTTTCAAAACTTGTGTGTATGTATAAAATCTCCTAGCAGAAAATAATTTGCAGCTGTGATAATATCAGGTTGGGATTTTTTATTTTTTTTAAAAAAAAAAGAAAGGGAAGAAGGAAAGGGCAGAGGGAAGAAAAGAAAAACACTATACTATAGTTTTACATTGAATAATAAAAGATAAAAAAGGAGTGTCTGTGAATAATTAGAGGTTGCTGTCTGAAGCCAGTTGCAGTCACTGCAACTGATAATAAACTTAAACCCCCTTGAGAGCAGGTAAATGCTTTGCAACCCTGACCCCCTAGATCTCACATTACTTAACTACCCTGCAGCTCCAGCATTACATCACCATTCCAATGATTGGTCTCTGCAGTTTAACTCTCTCCCTGTCTCCTCTGATTAGGAAGGAAAGCACAACACAAGGGAAAGGAGAGCTGAAAGAAACTTCTCTCCAAACTTTGCTGATCCTCGGTCAATGCAGATCGGTGCTTGAGAGGCCAGGTTCAACTCCACAAGTCTAGATTGTGCTTATAATTACCCCAAACAAACTTCCATCCACATGAAGGAAAGCAAAAAAAAGGGGTGGGTGGGTGGGAGGGACGAGAGGTGGAGAGAATGTGCTCAAAGAGGAAATGAATTAAAAAGAGGCAAAAAAGGAAGACAAGGAAGGTCGGCTGGTAGTCGTGATAGTAGTGGAGAGTAGTAGAGAGCAATCAGAAGAGGAAAATTAAAAACAAACCTCATGGACATCACTGGGTCTGAATTCCCTGCTGAGGTGCAGAACATGAGAGCCCTGGAATGACTGTATGTAGAACCTGAGCCAAAGCTTAACTAGCCCGAGTGAGTCATATCCTTCCCATTTGATTCCAGTCCAAATGATGATGTAATGCTCTGGCCCTCTCCCTTGCTTGCTCGCTTGCTCTCTCTACTCTTTACGCTACCTCCCTCCTCCCCTTCTCCTTTTGAGCTCCGTGCTAGTGAAGTCACCATTTAAATCTGGCAGGGCTGAAGCAAAAACTTCAATGTAACCAAAACAGCCCCAGGCGAAGTTCCAGACGCACAGAGACTTGGTGGTGCAATTGCCATTGGAAACGAGTAAACAGAGAAAGAAACAGTGCCGCCTCAGATTGGCCCGAGCAGCTGCCTGAGAGAGATCAGAGTCAAACCCCAGGAACGGGACTGTTGGAGATTTAATGGTTTTTCTCAGAAGATGCTACGCACACACAGTCACATGCACACACAGTCACATACGTAGTCACAGACACATTCCCGCACACTTTGGGACAGAGGGAGAGAGAGAATACGAATATATATGCGTCTTCGCTGCAAAAGCAATTGTTAAACAAGCAAAAAAAAAGTGAACAAGCAGGAACAGAAGAACTATTTGAAATATGTTTAGCTTTGGAGGGAAGTAAATGCAGACCTATCTGTAAAGAAGCACTGTTGGATTAAATCAGAGCATTATGTGTTTAAGGCCGATCGGTATCTCAGATCATATGTAACTGTGGCTCTCTAGTGAAGGTCTCAAACAGGGACTGGGTTTGAAACAGATATTGCAAAAAAGAAAAAAAATTGCTACAATTGAGAGCCAGCATGCTATAGCGGTTCAGCCGTTGGACTATGGTCCTGGAGACCAGAGTTCGAGTCCCCATTCAGCCATGGAAATTCACTGGGTGACCATGGGCATATCACAGAAGCTCAGCCCCAGAAAACCCTGTAACAAGTTTGCCCTAGGTTCACCATAAATTGGAAATGACTTATAGGCACACAGTAACAACAACAACAACAAGGGGGCTACTGTTCCTCAAATCCTCCAGCCAGGATGACCTCTGATTATGCTAGCTGGGGAATTCTGAGAAGCTCTAGTTCAAAAAGTAACTTCTCAACCATGTGCCTTGCAGACTAGCAACATAGATGTGAAAGTGCTGCTTCTGGAACTGGCACCTTCACGTGGATCTATCTAGTATCAGTCCTTCAATCACTCTTTTGTGTTAAGCAGCTAAACAACAGTGGAATTCTCTTATTTCTGCTGTCCCCATATACCTCTGTTTGGTGCCTCCATCCACTCAATTTCTGAATTTTAACAGATTTGTTAACTTCCATCATAATTGTACCATCATTATGTGAAGAACAGATTGACATAACCCCTGATTTAAAGGTAAAGGCTGACAGTATAGAATGATACTGTATCTGGTATTTGTAATGCAGCAGCTATTTGGAATTCAGATTCAAGGATCATAACATTTTATCTTCTGGTCATAAGGGAGCCACCATGAATGTCCATAATTTCTTTTGCACCTCTCTACTGAGGTTTAACTTGGGACATCCCTACCATTAGGCAAAATGAGCTGGTAACCTCAGGATAGCCTTCAGTATTTCACAAATCGACACATGTGGCCAAGCAATGTTAGAATGTTGTCAAAATGGAAAAAGTTATTAATGAGGAAGAAGGCATACTGTGGGAGCGGCTATAGCAATTTGCTTTTGCCTGAGCCTACTGGGAAGGGTACTCTCCTCTCCCACTATTACTTTTAAATTTTGAACTCAGTTTGTTGCAATGGAAGTAAACTGTGGAGAAAGGGGGAAAGTGGGAGAAGGAGAGAGAAACTGGGACATTTTGAAAGCAGTTGAAAATGTGGGACAACAGAGGGCTGATCAACACTATCCCTGCCAAATCAGAACAGCTAGGGGGTATGCAGCAGATGCAACTGGGAGACTACGTGGCCTGCCCTTTGTCCCTTAAGCTAGCCTTTTTTCTATCAGGTGTGGTAGAGGAGTCATCAATAATGCTGATGTAATATTCAACCAGTACAAGTCAAAAAGGCCCCATGTCAGGCAACAAAACACCTGCAGGCATGCCTGAGGAGTAGCTAGAAATTTTTCATCAGAAATATACTGCTCAATTCTATTTTTTTTCCTTCAGGATAGTGATTGTGGAAAGACAAAATAAAAGAGGTTAAGCAAAATAATACTAGCACTAGAAAAATTAACTGTAACCACAACAAATGTGACAGATTGCAGGTGGATATATCTTTGCTGGTCAGAATGTGAGTTATGCACTGGTGATTGTTTCATCTTCACAATCCCTATGTGTGCTTTAATTCAGGGGATACACTTCCCACTCACCAGGAAGCAGCTGCTGTGATCAATGGGGGTATGTTCTCCTGTTACTCAGGAAGCAACTGACTGATGTTTCTACTCTCTCTCATATGCATGATCTCCAGTGCAAGGGGGAAAGGCAACGGGGACCCCACTTCTGCCTGTTGCATCCAAGATTGCTCACAGGAGAGGTGGGAGCATCACCCAGTTGTCTCCCAAGTGACAAGGGAATGGAGCTCTCTCAATCACAGTGGCTGCCCCCCAGTAAGTTGGGATCGGGGGGATTGAGATGGGAGTCACTGAGTAGCTGAGTAACTATGGTGGAAATGCAGTAGTAACTGCCCAAAGTGATTCTGGCTTCCATTATTTAATTCATTTATATCCCGTGGTATGGGACCCAACACCACAGGAGGAACACCGGCATGCCAAAATGTAAAAGTACCCATTTGTGTGATTACTGTGGCCTTTCTCCAAGATCTTGTCTATGTACAAATTGCAGCAGCTGCATTAACAGCCTGAATGCAAAGACACTGGTTAACACAAATGATCTCTCTCTCTTTATACAAAAATGCAGAATAAGCATCTCTGCAAAATAAATCAGTTTTTTCCCACATGGATTCATTGCTAAATTTAAAGGAAACATCTTCCCATAAAATGATATCTGATCATTTTTAATATAATATTTAAAATAAGTTTGTTACAGTTAGAAATTTTAGCTATCTGGGGAAACTGGTGCTAACAGATAATGGGGAGCATAAGAGTAGAGATAAAGGAGATTCTATGGATTAGGGAAATTCAGCTGATACCAATACTGTGTGGCTACTGAAAGTGATGGCATTATCAAGTGAATAAACTCTGAATGAGAGGTGATTGGCTATAATTATTACTGGCGCCGCTGAAGCCAGTAGCTTGACAGTATCATATGTAGTTATAAAGTTTGGTTCATTGTGTCATTGGCCTGCATAACTCACTTATGTCTGAATGACCAGTTATTGATTTCTCATCTTCTGTAACATAATAAAAAGAAGTTTAATCACTCTAAGCTTTCCTTTATTTCCAGGCATTACAAGTTATTTTAATTTGACAACATACCGAATCATCTCTACTTTTATTTCCCAGATATGGGAGAAGGAGGATACAAATTTTTGAAGGTCAGGGTATAAATTTTATCATTAAAACAATAGAACAATAAAATAATAAAATACAACTGTGAGTCTCTTACAAAAATATGGGGGGGAGTTTACAGCTTGCTAGTGCTAAATATTGTTTCTGTTGCCTTTCTTAAAATATGTAGTTCTTTGGAGTAAAACTAAATACAGTTGGCCCTCCACATTGTTAGGGTTAGGGCACATAGAGAAACATGGATAAGCTAAAAAGCAGGGTTCTCTTCCTCTGAGCCTTGGATTACCTTAGAAAATCCCCCAGAATTTTCCAGATCTGTGAGGAGGGAAAGAGAGTTCAGAGCATTTCTGAGTTAATGTGAAGGAAACTTGGACTTCAGCCTTTTTCTGGCATTGTACAGTGATACTCCAAGTGTGATGCACTTTGGCTGCAGTTTAGGAATGGAAAAAATATTTGAAAATGTTTGAAAAATGTGTTTCTTGAGTGGTGGGAAATCCTGATAATGAGTATCCTGGACTGATGAGAATCTTCGCTGTTCAGGACGTATTTGGTACAAAATCTGCACATGGTACTTTTGTACAGAAAACAGTATTTTCTATGCAGTCTTTTTCTGCACAGAAATACTATTTTCTGAGCAGACTGTATTTTTGAGGTCTTTTTCTTTTTCTCTTTGAATTGTGGACCATCCAGCCTGAAGAAAAGTTCTGGTGAACCAAAATGTTTGCTATGTTCCTAATGAAGGTATCTCAAACCCCTGACAGGTATTTTGAAGCAAACAGGGAGGAGTGATCTCATTTGTTGCTGAGACAAGAAGGGAAGTTTTTTGCCACAAGTTTTTACTGACATAAAGACCTAGAGAAGCATGAGAAATAGAACTCTCCCAAATTTGGGGATATTACACTGGAAACAGCTTTAGGACCATATCTATTCCTTGTTGGATCCAAAAAATGCCTTTGGAAAGTTGCTCATATTTCTTTCCCCCCCAGAAACCTAGTCAATAGTGCAGAACCAAAGATCCATACTTTATATGAGGTATGTGTCTGATGCCTCGTTGTGAAGCACAAGATAGGGCTTGTAATACAGTAAATGGTATTTGGAAATATTGCCTTATGTTACAGAAGCTCTTCAAAAATCAAAGGGGTTTTGAATGGAATGTGGTTCGCTCAGACAAATATCAAAATCATTAAGTTCAAACTTGTGTTGGAATTAATAGGTTTCATAAAATTAATAAAAGGTTAATAAAGGGTTGGGTGCTGAACACGATACTTTTCAAAATGAATTTTGGGAAAAGATACATTAAGTGCAATCCTCTCGAGTGTAGTCACTTCACTGGCAACCTGGTGATTAATTAAGAATAAATGCTTAATTAGGGAATCAGCATGTGTTTTCAATGAAGTTAAATACTCAAGAGGGGTTTAAAACAAAATGACACTGGTCTAAGGACCTGAAAAAATTATTTCTAACTCAGGTATTTTCAAGGTCTGTTGATTCCACCAGCCACCTCCTTACAGGAAACACTGTTTTCTCATTTTCCTTCCTGTGACCTATAAATGATGGATAATTTCCTGCAATCGAAAGGAAATTCCACTCAGATAGCAAAGCTGCACCTTTTTATGCATGCACTGACTATATCCCTTTTTGTGACTTTCCTCCCTGTTTTGCTGCAATACTCAAACTTCTGGCAACCAGCCACACTGAAGAATAGGTCTGTGGCCACGAAAAGCCGAGGATCTCTAAATCCTAAAGGGCTTAGTTCAACAGAACGGTGCCCATGGCTCCAGAGTAGCAAAGGAATGTTTATAGCCTCCTCCTTGCAGCATATCTCTTCCTTGGGGAAAGGGTGGTGGGGCAGACAACACAGCTGCCTGATGTAAGCACAGTTACAGTTCCACAGTTCTGGCAGCAAAGTTTATGTCTGCACACACAGCAGTATCTGCATTTTTTAAAAGCACATCACCGTAGGATTATTTGGCAAGAATACGATCAGCTGAAGTGAACACATGAATAACATTCTGAAATATTTTGAAACGTAGAGCATGAATTCATCACTTGAAATGCATTGTTAATTTTAAAAAAAACCACCTACACACAAGCACCGCCTAGAATATTAAACTCTCTTACAACAAAGAAAGTTCTGGTGAGGTAAGCAGGGCATACACTCAAGCAGATCTCAACTGTTTTGCATTACACTTCCAAGAATCCTCAACAGTCTTGTGGATTGTGGGTTCTGAAGGTCAAAAAGTAACTGTAGTTGTACCCAAATGCATACACTTAGGTTCAAGACACGTAAGTCTGCCACCATCATCCGCAACAGACATTTTAGTAACTAGTTTCAATTGATACAGATTATTGCTCTGTACCCTATTAGTACAATTCACAAACTGGAATGTCTATATTTCAGCTGATGCTCATTTTGCTGAATGGGATCAAGTCAGCTTAAATCCAAGTATTTTCTACGCAAACCAAACTGTGGGCTGTGCAGTATATCTACAGACGTTGAAAAAGTTGGGGAAAAAATGTCCATATCATTTAGCCATTTGTATGGAATAAAATAATTTTGAAATAATTGTTCTCTATTGAGGGAAGTCTCATTTTCATATAGACATTATTTTTCCTTTTCAACCCAAGATCACTATAGCCTCTGTGGAATCAAGGGGCCAGCAAATTTCAGGGTTAAATAAGCTTTAATGACTATCACATGTACAAAGACTTAAAGCTAGCATTAAATTTTTAAAAAAACACACAAAAATGTGGCATCTCTTCCTTTTTTAATTTAAAATAACCATGCAGGTGGTTTCCTAAGGACTTCTTTGCAAATTGCTTCCAGTGAACCCTTTCAGTTACAGACCACTGCAAAAACCATGTGGAGTTATTCAGTGCTCAGTACAACTTGGGTGTCCTATGTTTTTATAGTGGACAGAACCATAGAACATTTTTATTCACATGCCTTTTGATAGGGATAGAGCATGCCTCAGTGAGAACTGGGATACCAACATTGCTGTGGAACAAGATAGCTTTGACTGAGAATACAGAAAGATCTCGAGATGGCATTTTGAAATGGGAAAGAAAAGAAACCTGATTCGAATCAGATAGATAAGTGAATCACACCTGATGCAGAAGATTTGTGATTATATTTTCTCCCCATCCCTTAGATGCGTAGTCATGACAATTTTTATCACAGTAGTATTGCTGGGGCTACCACTTTACATGAGCACTATTTTCCAGATTACCCAGCTTCATTATGCTGATTGTCTGTCTGTCTGTCTGTCTTGTGTAATACATATATTCATATTGTACAATTTCAGGGGAGCAAATTTGATCATAAAAATGGCATGAAGGGAACCTTTTATTCTCCATTGCCATGTCTGTAATAGAGAACAAAAATTTCCCATGATTACTTAAAGCAGGGCTGAGAGCCATATACACTTGCAAGTCCCACCAGCCACAGCTATCATAGTCAATGCTGAGGAATTCTGGGAGGTATAGTGCTCTCTGATCCCCATCCCTGGCTTAAAGTTTTAAAAAAGTTGAGAATTATCATTTCCGCCCTAGACTGTCATAGTGCTGCTATTCCACTTTCAACATCCTAAGGAATCCTGGGGTTTGCAGTTTAGGGAGGGGCCTTTGAGGCCCCTCCCTGAACTGCAAACCCCAGGATTCCATAGGGTGTTGAAAGTGGAATAGCAGCACTATAACAGTCTAGTGCGGAAATAGCCCAAGCTGGATCCCCATCTCTTGAATCCAAAAGTAGAGGCAGTGTTCCTAAACAAACACAGCTAGTTAAGAAAAATAATAAAATCTCTGTAATGCACAGAGCTTAACAGTATCAAGGCATAAATAAAGCAGTTCGTACTCTCCAACTGTCCCGATTTATCCTCTGTCATTCCACTTTCTCAGCTGCCTTGAAATGTCTGAATTTCTCTCTCTTCCTCCCACTTTCCCCACTTTGTCCCCAGCTTACTTCAGTTTCTTCAAATTGAGTCCCGGACGCAAAAGTAATCTGCACTTGATGAACTCAGACGGGAGGGTGGGTAGGGGAGGAAGGGGTAGAATCTTGTCCTTTCCAAGTATGCTCAGGTAAAAGCTAACTGCTGCAGCATGTCCTAGCTTGTGTGCTCTTCTACGTTATTAATAATGTTTGCCCTCTTGACCATGCTCTGATATTGCCTGGCCACTCATGTCCTGATTTTAATCTGTGAAATGTTGGAGGGTATAGTAGTTAGGTATAACAACTTATTCTTTTTTGTAATGGGGGGGCAGTAAAGTTATATTTTAACATCATATTACAAGTGAAATGAAGTTACTTTGTAAAATATATTACAGTTTCTAGTTACTTTTGGAAGTCAACTTTAAAGGACATTTTAGAGTCATTCTGTCATTTTCAAGTTTTATGCCACTTCCCTGTCGCTCTAACTTTTTAGTAAGTAAATAAAGGGGGAACAAAAAAGCAAAACAAAACAAAGAATAATGCAAACAATGAATTGGGTTACTTTTAATATACTGTAATGAGTAACAACAATTAATAACTTCTTAAAACACTTTAACAGGCAAGAAGAATGAATTTGTTTTACAAATAAAAGCTCTGGTAATTTATGTACAAGTTAGAGAAATGATGGTATCCAATCCCCATGTTATAGTGGGACATAACAGTAGGAAAAATTCTCAGTTATGAAACATCTTCCACTTTTTTCTCATATTAATCAACGTCACTAACTTTAAGAAACACCCAACTTCCCAGTGTTTACTAAGTTTCCTCCTATTCTGTCCTATACCTTGCAGGTGACATTGTCAAAGTCAGTTAGTGTCAGGAAGAGCAGAGGATTCTTTTTTGTTTTGACATTTGAATTTGCGAAATGCGGTGAGAAATTTGCCTATGGTTTTTCATATAAGCCTATATGGACAAAATAGCCCTAAGCAGGCACTGTACTGGTGACCTGGAAATTAAGTCTTCTGCATCCAATTACTATCATCGAGCCACATGGTCCAATTATACAGATTTTTAAATTACAGCTGTAAAACATGCCTATAAGTAATGCAACCACTTCTGGAAAATAATCTCTCTCATACAGACACACACACACACACACACACACCTATATATATATATATACAGAGAGTTTTTAAAAAATATTATTAATTAATCTCAAAACTATTCCAGCCCCAACCTGTGCATAAAAACTGCCAGAAAGTACAATCATGTGTTAAATCAGAATGAACTGTTAGACTGGTACAAGGTACCACGGAGATTAGAGAGGAAGGTAATTATGACTGAAGATTTCAGCAAACCTTCATGAACCAGTTTTTTCCTTTCACCTGTTATCTGCATGGGAACAAACATAATCTCTATTCAAACACAACTGTCAGATGTTTTCTCTTACAGAATGATCCATTTTCAAAACTTGACATGGTGGGCAGCCAAAACATATAATTTTCATAGCCTGCTGACTTCAACTTGTCACAAAACTGACTGATCAGGTGAAAAGTCCTACATTTACATAAGTTCATGGGCTCTTTGCATGCTCAGGAGTGAGAACTGCTCTAAGTGACAAACCACAAGCACAGCAATGGTTGGAGAAGATATGGCCACAACTTTATTTGGCTACAATTGCTATTGGGTTGGTATGCGCATGGGTCCAGGTCCAGGCATTGATCACCTGTTGACCAATGATCCTGACTTTCTGGCCTGCTGCTGGAACTAGTGGGATAACAGCTGTGGGATCTACCTTGGGTCCCTCCATCACCAAAGAGTATAAGAGACACATGTGCCTTGTGAGCTGTGCAGCCCACTTCCACCCCCTACCCTGAGTCTCTTAAAGGAACTTCTATACCTTAGCCATGCCATATGGCACCAGTAACAGTTGTCCCCAATCCAAAAGCCATGCCAACTGCCCTTACAAGTTGTGACAAATAGCAACCAAATCCCCTACTGGGTACACCTACGCCAGAAAGACAGTGGGAAGCTAAGATGACACTCCAGAAGCAGTGAATGAACATTTGGAAAGCAGCTACTTAAGGACTAAGTCATACGACCAGAGTGAACCCTACATCTGGGTCATTCTAGCTGAGTTAAACAGCTAATGTGTTTAAATGGAAGTTTGAATTCATTGGCTGCCTACCCCTCTTTGTCCCACGGCTGTGTGGGCCTACACAGCCTGCTAGAAAGAGGAAGCCAGCAGCCTGCCATGAAGGCAGAGAGCTGCTGGCATAGTTGCCACTCTGTGCCTACAAATGTGCCACCTGGTAAGTCAACCAGCTCCATTTTACTAAGGCATGTTGATAGAATATATGAATCAATTGCACCTAAAAATCAGAAAGTTTTCCATTTTACCTTTTTGTTCTTTGCTTTAGTTTTTACAGAGGACTAGTTTGAGCTTTGGAAAATTGCTTTTTTGGTGGATTAAAACATGCTCAGTTGCCATGTTACCTGGAGAATTCTGGAATTCATCCCAAGGTAATATTTCCAAATTTTGGGCCCAATTAACAAAGAACATTTAAGCACACATGGAAGTGTAGTGACATAAACCATATGACAAAGACAATATTTCTGGATGTGGAATAAACTATGAGACACTGGTATATTCTTTTATCACTAGAAATATTTAAAGCAACCTGCCTCTGTGGATAGTTCAGGTCTGAAGCATTTTTGTTTATGTCTCGCTGAACAACAGGCTTGCAGCATTGACCTTTATAGCTATCTCCTACACTCTCACTTTTGAGTGAAACAGAGAATGAATGAAAAACCCTAATCATCCATAGGCAATTGGCTTAGATTTTAATCCACTTCAGCCTTGGATTAACCCCCTAGCTTTGTAAATAAATCCAAGGTTGAAGCTCCTACCTCAGGATAAGAGAAAGTGCAAAGATGATTTTAGTGGCTATTGATATTCCTTTCTTCCTTGAAGTTACCGACTCTTTTCTTAAATTCCATATTTGTCTTGACCTTTCTTCTTTCAGCTTGCAAAGAGTTCCACAGGTCACCTATGTGCGGAAACAACAATCCTTTTGTTTGTTTGAAACCTGCTATGTGTTATTTTCATGTGGTGCCCTTTTCATACTTTTCATATTATCTGAAAGGGTAAGCAACTATTCCCTGCTCACTTTTTCCAGCCAACTCATAATTTTATGCATTTTGGCTGGACTCCTTCATACAGGCTCTTTAAAACAACAACACAGGAATCTAAAGCACTTCGAGCTCAGTTGTTTTTTTCTCTTTTGAAGGGGCCTAAATTATGATACAAAGAAAGCTGGCAGGCCAAACTCATAGGCACACTTACTAGAGAGTAAGTCCCATTGACTTCATTGCTTCCAAACAAATGTGCAAAGGATCAGGCAATTAAAGTATTTTTTTTATTTACTTATACACATATGGTTTCCCCACTTTAAATGTGGAGCTGAGCTAATTACATCATGCAGTGCAGTAAAACAATTCCAGTGTTCCCAAGGAAACTGTTTTCACTAAACAACACAATTCCTTCATTTTAATTTTATGCTCACACAAGGCAAACATTTAGTTTTATCTAACTTTCCCAGCAGCCCCATACTATATAACCTTCTTGTGGCTATTTTGATCACTGAGGATAACCTGCCATCAGTTCCAAAAGTGAGGTCCCTAGAGACTGTATCAGGAATTGCTCTGAAGAGGCCTCTTGCATTTTGATTCACTATCTTTGGTGATATGCCAAAAGATCTTAGTTTGGCAAGCTTTAGAGCACACTCAAAGGCCTATTAATTCCAACTAGTATTTGGTTGATTATCTTTAAAGCTTTGGTTGACTTTTGTCTTTCTCCTGTTTTGTATGGTTTATTTTAATTTTGCTGCGGTTGTCAATCTGGTTTGTTCTGCATTTTCGGATGTTAAGACATTATAGCACACTACTGACAGCCATGACAAACGGGCCATTTCAGTGTGATTGTTTTCCTTCAGCAATTATATCTATGAAAACAGCTGATCTTTTCTCAGACTGCATTCTGTGGGTGTAAGAAGACGTATTGCAAGTTTTTGATTCTGTTTGATGAGGAGTGCTGTGTAACTCAAAAGTTTGCATACTACTGTAGGAACAAAATTTGTTCTAACATAGCATATTGTCTATGCTTTTTTAAAAAATTAAAAAACTGTTACATCCATCTCAAAGTAGATATTCTGTAGCTTTTGAAACTCATTAATTTGGCCTCATTTAATGCAAAGTGATTATTTTTGCAACATGGGCTGATCTATAAAGATACTTTTTTTTAAGCTTAGGAGTCACCATAAAATGATTTCTCCCCCTTCTTTCCAAACTGCTGTATGTGCCTTCTGTAGAGATCCTGTACATTCTTAAAGTATTCTTGAAGCATATTTGGTTTTTCTAATTCTGAAAATTTGTGCTAGCCCCTAGACATCTATGCCTACCATTGTGTGAATACAGCAAGAATACACTGCACCTAGACATGCAAAGTTTTAAAATTATCTTCCCCAAAAAGCAAGGATACTTTTATTTCTTTTAAAAATTTCTGGCACAGGGAGAACTTCACAAGTGAACTATTCTAAATGAAACCCACTCCTGAAATTCAAACACTCCACACATTTCAGGGCTTCCTCTAAAAAAAAAAAGACTGTTACACTCTAGTAAATTACTTATAAATACAAGAATTGCAAATAAGCAAATTAAATATGTTACAGTAAGTGCCCCAGTCGTGTTTTTTTCATTGGGTGCTTTGGCTGGGATCCAAAGAACTGAGAAAACCAGTTTCATGCACCTAAGGGGATTTAGGTCTGTGTTTGTCTCAAACAGCAGCCGTTTCTGTACTTATGGTAGCTCTTTGGATCCTGGCCTTTCTCTTTGGATCAGTTAAGTTGCAGATACACCAAAGAAGAAGTAAGGTAAACGTCCCTCAGTGTAACAGGACTTTTCAATGTCAAGGAAACAGGTGCTCTCACGAAAGCCCTGTGAGTAATGACAGGCCTGCTTCTCTGTGTTCTATAAGCACAGCAACACAATGCTGGTGACAAGACTGTTCTCTTTGTCCCACTGCCACCATTTGTGAAACACCTCTGGTTCAAGAACTAATTTCTCTTCAGAAGATGAAGGGCAACAATGAAGGAACTAGGCAAGATCCTCTAGTGCAAAGATACATAATTGAATACTAACGTCAGGATTGTCCATGCCACTGCCTTTCCAATTACTCTGTGAAAGCTGGACAGTGAAGAAAACGAATAGGAAGAGAGATTCAACTCATTTGAAATGTTGTGGAATGTGGAGGAAAGTTTTGTGGATGCTGTAGAATGCCAAAAAGACAAAGACATAGTTCCAAGAGCCAATCAAGCCTGAACTCTCCCTAGAAGCCAATATAACTAAGTTGAGACTATTGTACGTTGGACATAACATGAGGAAACATGATTCATTGGAAAAGACAATGGTACTTGGCAAGGTAGAAGGCAGTAGGAAAAGAGGCGGACCACATTACAGATAGATAGACTCAATCAAGGAACCCATGGCCCTAAATTTGCAAGACCTGAGCAGGGCTGTTGACATCTGGGTGACATGGAAGTTTTTCATTCATAGGGTCACTTTAATTCAAAGTTGACTTGACACACTTAATAACAGATAAATCCACTGGATATATATTATGTTTTACAAGATATACAGCTTTTGTCAGTCTTTTTACACTGGAAGAACCCTTGAAATAATTTTCAGATCTCAGGGAACCCTGTCAAAAATGATTATATCTACAACTCAGAAAAGCGTTTTAGTTTTTTTTCCCCCAATCATGATCTCATATGGAACCCCTGAGCAATCTCTAGCAGAATCCTAGAATTCCAGGAAACCCTGGTTGAGAGACCTTGCTTTAGAGTAAGATTAGTATAAAACTAATCTTACTCTAAAGCAGTGGTTCTCAACCTGTGGTCCCAGATGTTCATGGACTTCAGCTCCCAGAAGCCCTGAGCATTGACCATAGTGGCTGGGGCTTCTGGGAGCTGAAGTCCACAAACATCTGGGGACCCACAGGTTGAGAACTACTGCTCTAAAGCTAAAGAAAGCACACACAAGATGGAGAAAGTCTGTTCTTAGCCAGGAAAGGGAAAAACGGGGCATAGAAGAGTTACTGGTCTTGCTGGCTGGGGGTATTACGGATACTATAGTCCAAAAAAACCAAACCAAACCAGCTTTTCCAAGCCCTGAGAAGGACTGCATATATAAGATAAAGTTGAGGAAAAGCTGTCTACGCATCAGAGCTAAAGAAGCTCTTCTGTCACAGCTGACAAATAGTTTAATTAATATCTAAATGGGAAAGCTGCACGAAGACGCGTAATCAATTAATAGAGCTAAACAGAAGCTCTATCACATAGCTTAGGTCCTCCACAAAACGTCTGTACTGGTGTGGTTGTGGTACTTGGAAGCTTTAGTCATAATCCTCCAGCCTCATCCACGTTCAGATTTCTCATTGTTGACAATGGCAGGCTGTCTGCAACCAGTTAGTCAGCCAACCAGAGAATCTCCTGCTCTGCAGTGCATGGGGAGCAGATCTTAGACTGTAGCCCCAGTGAACACTTTATGAGGTATAGCTGCACTACAGAGGTCTGTTTCATGCCACTTTGTCATAGTCCCAACCTCAGGAATCTTCATACTAGTAGTTTGGTGAGATACTTAGAGGTGCTCAATGTGCCCTAAGATTAGAAGAGAGGAACTGAGGATTATATCAGTCAAAATCTGTAGGACAGACAAGCAGTTAGGGGACTTGAATTGTCACTTGGGCACTAAAGCTCTTGAGCACAGAATTCTAAGTACCTCACAAAGCTACAAATCCCAGGATGCTTTAGACTGAAGGTAAAAGAGAAAAGGAAAAAAAAACACCTAACCCTTTGATACTAACAATCCTGCTGTGATCTGAAAAGAAGCTGACTCAACAATTTATGTAGTTAATATAACTGGAGTCATTATTTCAAAGTTCATTCAGACATTTACCACAAGGTGCCAGCAGTTCTTTATCACTGTTACATTGTTTTGTTTTTATTAAAAAAAAATCAGAACAATTCTATGATATTGCAAAGAGGAATGGATTGTATGTTGAGGAATTAACAAGCATAGTTGTGTTGGGACTAGGATGAAATGTACCCCTTTTAAGGTTAGAATAGCACCCCCTCTCCTCAATTCTGTGGTTCTGCAATCATTCTCAAATCCTGTTATGCCCAAAGAAGAAAAATATCAGTGCTTTTCTCAAATAACACAGGATTTCATTAGCCAGAAAGCAGAAGTTCAGTGAGTACAGTAGCGTCTCGGTTATCCGACCTAAACAGGTGGGTGGAGGGTTGGATAACCGAAATGTCGGATTAGCCGGAGGCCCGTTGCAGCCGCCATTTTGGGGGCGTGTCTGGGGGAGTGTCTGGGCGTGTCTGGGGCACGGAAATGCCTACAGCCATGCCCCTAGGCATCCACGACATCGGTTAATCCGGAAGGTCAGATAACCGCATGTCGGATAACTGGGACTCTACTGTATTACTAATCATTTATATTTATTGTTGCTGTTGTTGTGTGCCTTCAACTCATTTCTGACTTATGGCAACCGTAAGGCAAACCTGTCATGGGGATTTCTGAGGCTGAGAGTGCGTGATGCACCCAAGATCACCAAGTGGGGCCATTTCTGCACAAGACTGTTATAGTGCTATTAAACCACTTCCAACATTCTGTGGAATCCTGAGGCTTGTAATTTATTGAAGTTAAAGAGCTCTCTGGCTGAGAATTCTGAATGCCCCTCCCTAAACTGCAAACTCCAAGATTCCATAGGATGTTGAAAGTGGAATAATAGCACTATAACAGTCTAGTGTGGAAATGGCCTGGGTTTCCATGCTGAGTGGGAAATCAAACCCTGGTCTCCAAGGTCGTAGTCTACCACTCAAACCACTATACAACACTGGCTCTCTAATACAAAACTCTAAAAACAGAGCTTCAAAAAATAACTTTACTGAACATGTGGGCTTGGGAATTCTGGGAGCTGTAGTCCAAAAAGTAATTTTCCCGAGCCCTGGGATATTGTGGCCAGATGTCCTCTTGTCAACGAGATCACTAGGTATTATACAGACAGCCCAAGGAAGCATCTAGTTTCAACATGTCCGGTAGCAGACAAAAAGGGTGAGGTAAGGTGGCTGCTGGTTTGGCTGCCTTTCTTCAACAGAATTAAGCCAGCCCAAAGCCAGGAGTGGCAGCGTTTGAGCTAGCCTGAGCTCAGCTGTCTGTTGTGAGACACAGACTGAAATATCAAATACCTCTCTAGAGAGAAGGGAAGGGCTGGGATGTAATTTCCATTCCCTTAGTAGGAAGAACTGCACAGAAAAAGAAATGGCTGGTCCTGACATGGCAGGCTATGGTGGGATTGGAAAATGGATTTCGATAGGCAACAAATGGATTGTCTCCTGTGAAATTTAAATCCTAGTAATGATCTTCCATTTTTTATGGATACATGTAAATTAGCATCTTAAAATTCTGTGCAAATTGGACAGAGCTTGGGAATAATGCATTAAAAGTAGCATTGTTATTGATCTGGGGGTTTTCTTGATAAGGAAGGACCAACATCATCACTTTGAAGCATATTAACAAGAGCAACGCAAAATCTTCAAAATTTTTCTATTAGAAGCAATTTGGGAAATTTTGTTGTTTTTAATGGAGCACAATGGGCAACAACCAACTAATTACTTTTGGAAAAGTTATGCTAATACTAACAGATTAGTTTTTTCAGTGATGATTCCATGCTGTGTATTTGCTTCCTCTTTTTGTGCTCCTTTTCAGTTGAAGAGGCCAACCTATTCTAAGACCCAAATTATTCATTAAGAAATATTAAGAAATTGTTTTATTTGTTTAATCTATTTAATGTGTTTTTTACTGTAAGTGTTCCTTAAAAATTTTATAAATATATATATATCTTTTTTATTAAAACAAACGTATACATCAGACATCTCTACATTGTTACATCATTACCATTTTCTTCATCATTAAAACCTTTCCCTTCTGTCTATTAATGTTTTCCATCTTATTCTCGGTTTCTTCTTATTCCAAATAAACTCTGTGAGTTCTTTTTTCCATTCCTGAAAGCATTTCTTGTCAATAATTATTGGTAGATTTTGAAATAGATGATTCATCTTCGGCAAGATCGTCATCTTGATTGCTAGCAAGCATCCCGATATTGACAAATTTGGTCTTGACCAATTCTGTAAATCTCTTTTAATTTCTTTCCATTTCACTCCATAGTTATTTTCGAATAATCCATTATTTTGTTTAGTTATATTTATTCCGAGATATCAAATTTTCTTCTCTTCTTTGAATCCTGTTTTTTGAGCCATTTCTTCTATCTCCTCCTTCCTCATGTTCTTGGTCAGGAACTTCGTCTTTTCCCTGTTTATTTTGAAGCCTGCTAAGTCTCCATATTCTTTACAAATTTCTAATACCTTCTCAATGCTTTTTTTTGGTTCTTCCAAAAAGAGAACCAAATCATCTGCATAGGCTTTCATCTTATACTCATGTCGCTTAATTTTTACTCCTTTTATGGCATCACCAGCTCTTAGCTTCCTCAGCAGCACTTCCAACATTATTATAAAAAGAAGAGGGGAAAGTGGACAGCCTTGACGTGTACCTTTCTTAATTTCTATAGATTCTGATTTCTCCCCATTCACTATTAAATTTGCCTTATTATTCTTATATATTTCTCTAATCCAAGCTACAAATTTATCACCACATCTCATATGATCTAGTAATTCAATCATACATTCATGGCTTAAATTATCGAATGCTTTTTCTGCATCTATGAAGATCATTAGTCCTTTCCGCTCATTATGTTTCTCGTAATATTCCAATACATCTAACACTGTACGTACGTTATCTCTAATATATCTCTTGGGGAGAAAGCTACTTTGGTCTGGGTGAATAATTTCTTGTGCAATTTTCTTCAGTCTTTCCGCTAATATGCTTGCAAAGAACTTATAGTCTATACTTAATAATGATATGGGTCTGTAATTTTTTGGTTCTTCTGGATCCTTCTCTTCTTTCAAGATCAATGTTATGTTTGCCTCATTCCATGAATCTGGTTTACCTTTAGATCAGTGGTTCTCAACCTGTGGGTCCCCAGATGTTCGTGGACTTCAGCTCCCAGAAGCCCTGAGCATTGACCACAGTGGCTGGGGCTTCTGGGAGCTGAAGTCCACAAACATCTGGGGACCCACAGGTTGAGAACCACTGCTTTAGATATTATCTCATTGAACATTTTCAGCATTGGTAGAACGAGTTCATCTTGGCATTCCTTATAGTATAGCACCATCTGGCCCTGGTGATTTGCCTATCTTCATCCTTTTTAACGCTTCTACCACTTCCATCATCGTTATATTTGCATTCAGACTCTTCTGTTGTTCATCCGCTAGTTTCATTATGTCCTGGTCTTTTAGATATTTATCTATTCTTCCAGCAACAAGCTTACTAGATTCTCTGTTGTACAGTATCTTATAAAACTGTTGAAATGTCTCCATTATTTTCTTCTGATCTGTGACTGTTTTTCCACCCTTCACTCTTAATATCAGATTTCTCTCTTTCCTTTTCCTTAATCTGGATGCCAACCATCTTCCAGGTTTATCCACACTTTCAAATTGTTTTACGCAAAGTATCCTTAGTTTCTTTTCCATTTCAATCGGGTTTTCTTCCCGTATCTCTTCCTGTAGTCTCTTTATTTCTTTCCTTACTTTTTTATTCCTTGGATCCTTTCTAAGTTCTTCCTCTCTTCGTTTAATCTCAGATTCCAGTTTTTTTCATCCTATCTTCTCTCTTCTTCTTCCATTCCATTGACCATTTTATTAACATCCCTCTCATTACAGCCTTCCCCACATCCCAGACCATTTTGGCTGAAATTCCATCTTTGTCATTTTCTTGAAAGTAGTTCCTTAATTCTTGCTTCATCTTCTTAACGTATTCTTCATTTCTCAATAAATTCTCATTTATTCTCCAGTTCTGGTATTTATTCTGTCTTCTCATAACCATTTTGACTTGTATTGGACTGTGATCCGAGAATATCCTAGGAAGAATCTCGACCTCTTTTATTATCTTGTGTAATGTTTTTGAAATCAAACAAAGATCCATTCTTGACATTGTTTGATGGCTATCTGAATAAAATGTAAACCCTTTTTCTTCTCCTTTTTTATGTCTCCATATGTCTATTAATGAGATGTCTTCCATCATTCTGAAAAAAGTTTTTGGGAGTTTCCCTTGTTTCGCTTTCCGTTTTTTGTTTGTTGACCTATCTTTTTCTGGGGTCAAAACCCCGTTCATATCCCCCATCACCAAAATTCGGTCTTGCCCATTCTTCATTATGTGGCTTTGTATTTCTTCTTCAATCATTTCGTAAAACTTAGCCTTATTTTCTAGAGGCGCATAAATCCCCACTATCAGTAATGTTACATTCATCAATTGAACTTGTACTCCAATGTAATGTCCATTCTTGTCTTTGAATATCTCTTCTGAGGGGAATTTAGCGCTCACGTACATCACCACCCCTCTCTTTTTCTTTTCAAAGGCCGAAAAATAACATTTTCCCAGCTTCGGATTCTTCAGATATTTCACATCTCTGTCCCTGATTTTTGTTTCTTGAAGACATATTATATCCGCTTTAAGTTTCTCTAGATAGTGGAAAACTTGTCTGGATTTATAATTTGAATTCAATCCTTTAATATTCCACAATATACACTTTACTTCCATCTTCAAAGTGTTCCTTAAAATTTAAAAAACCCTTTTCCACTGAAAAGGAATACACAAAATAGCTTTTCAACCTGTTGAGCTTAATATCACATACGCACTTTCCCCTCAACTCTGCATTTGTTCTCATTCTCTCCTCATTCAGTTCTCTGCTAGAGAACGAGGCCAGAATTTGCATTGCAACCTTTCCTTATTGTAAACACGGATCTCCTTTATCTGTCTGATGAACATTCTCCAGTGGTTACCATTACCACACATCATGGATGAAATTTACTCTCATTAAGTGACTGTTATAACATAGTTGTACCTTACTACATATGTGTGCCTACGTGCCTTCAAGTCACCAGTCAACTTATGGTGCCCCCATGAATTTCATAGGGTTTTCTCAGGCAAGGAATACTCAGAGGTGATTTTACCAGCTTCCAGAGCTAGGCCATTTCCGCACTAGACTGTTACAGCACCGGCCCTTCCCGAAACTGCAAACTCCAGGATTCCATAGGATGTTGCAAGTGGAATCATAGCATCGTAACAGTCTAGTGCGGAAATGGCCCTAGTTTTGCCCGTTCCTCACTACAATTTGTAACGACTCACTAGAAGAACTAAAAATGCCTGGTAAAGAGTGAGGCAACAGCAAAAGAGGAAGACTGCATTACAGGTGGATAGACTCAAGCAAGGGAAGCACAGCCCTGAGTTTGCAAGATGTGAGCAGGGCTGGTGATGACCGCACGACTTGGAAGTGTCTCATCCATAGGGTCACCATAAGTAGACTTGACAGCAAATAACAACAGTGGCTAATTTGTAACTATTACTTCTAAGTTGCGATCTTCTCATCAGTGGATAGTTGCCAGTAGGCCCCTTACACCTATCTGGGAAGGCTTCTCGCTACATGCAGTCCACAGTTCTCTCATACCAAATACAGATTTCATGTGTATCTCAAGACAGGAAACTGCTATTTGGCAGGCCAGACTGTTTGGCTGTCAAGCCTAGCAATAACTGGCATAAGCTCCTGAAGTCTCAGGCAGAGAGAAAGAGAAGCCTCTCTGTTTCCCACACCTGGCTTTTCTAACAGAGAGGCCAGAAAGTACCCTGGGTAATCTTCTGCATTCAAAGGATTTACTTGTGACTTGGACAAAATATCTCACCAATCCCTCCTCAATTCAAACACCACAGCATTAATAAATTGTATGTACTTTAATACGATACAACATTACCTAAAGTTGCTCAGACACAGTTGATTTAGTAGTTTAAGTGCTGGATTAGGATTCTGGGTTCAAAGGTCTCTGGGTCCCTTTGCAATGAAAACCCATGAGCTCATCTTGGGCAAGACTCTCTGGCCATTTCCGCACGGGGTATTTGAAATGGTGCAGCCCATCCGCCAGGGAGAACGTCTGCTCCTGGGAGCAGAATGGGTCCAGACTACTTAATGTAGATCTGCACCTCAGCCTGTTCCGGAACGACCCCAAGTGGTCGTCCAGCGTGCTTTTGAAAGACTGGAAAAATCAGGTCTTTCAATAGCACAGAGCACGCAACCGTGAGCCTGCTCCCTTGTGCAGATTCACAGGCTCGCACCAATGTGAGCCTGCGACCTCCTGGGGGCGGGCTTTAGACTGGTGAGCTTCAGCGGTTGGTTGAGACCCTCGACCAACCGGAAGCTGCCATTTTCGACACCAGAGCAGTGCGGAGCGACGAGCACGCACTGCTCCGGAGCAGCCTGGATCGGACCGGGGAACCAGAAGATCCAGTAAGTAGTGGCGCAGGGCGATTCCCTTGCCCCCTGCAGAAATGGCCTCTCTCTCAGATGAAGGCAATGGCAACCCCTCTCTGAACAAATCTTTCCAAGAGAACCCTGTGACAGAGCCACCATTAATCAGAAATGACTTGAAGGCACACAACAGCAAAAGGTGCTATGAGCTGAGAAAACACAGCAATGTCCACAACCTCGTTCTGTAATGTTTTTCCTTGAAGTGGACTAAAGATTGTTCATTATAGATTAAAGATTGTCCATTATAAAGCCAGTCAAGGAGTATAAGGTTTAAGAGTCTCAGCATGGCCCCTTCTGTATCTGAATGAAAGAGCTTAAGTATTGCTAGCCCCTGTTTGGGTAAATGATAAACGCTTATCGCCTGAACCCCAAAGAGCTTGGAAAAGTTACATTTTGGACGGTAACTCCTAGAATTCCCCCAGCCAGGTAGCTAGCTGGGAGTTATAGTCTAAAAAACCAACTTTTCCAGTTCTGACAATTGCTCTGCAGCAATAGGCTAAGTCTCTTCCCATACTATAGTGGTACAAGCTATGGCATTTCAAACAATCTTATAAAGTTCTGGATTGACAAATGTGGATGTACATTTTTTGATTTTCAATGTAAAGGACACAAGACATCTGAAACAGCAAAAAGACAACTCATCCACCCTACTGAGTACTACAAACATTGATAGCTAGTGGCTCTTCAGGGTCTCATGCAGAGAATGTTCCCAGCACCTGCTACCTGAGATCTCTTAACTAGGGATCCTGGGGACTAAAGTTGCAGGAAAAGGATGTGTTCTACCACTGAGTTATGGTCCCTCCAGGTACTGTGTACATAACTCCTTTATTTTCTTACCAGTTGACCTTATCAACTGAAGTGTATCTAGGGAGGTGCAAGTAGGACACGTACCCTGGACGCCAATGCCAGGGGGGTGCAAAAAGCTGAAAACTTAGCAGAGGAGAAGGAGGGCGCAGCTCTGGAGGTAGGGGCGCAATTTCCATGCTTGCCTTAGGCACTGTTTATGCTAGATACACCTCTGCTTATCAGTTACAACCTGGCATGTACAAATTTAAAAAAACAGCCTTTTCTGAATAAAAGAAATACTAAGCTTTGAAAAAGTTACTTTGTAACTATAATTTCCAGCATGCCATGTCAGCTTGGGGAGTTTTAGTCCAAAAATGTTACATTTCCAAGCTCTGGAATCTATTTCTGTCCAAGGCCCTTTCTGCATGATGTCGCTGTTTTGCCACAGGATGGCAGCGGTCGGCAGGTCACGCTTCCACATGAGAACATTGTTGCCGTCCCGCTGCCATCCTGTCGTGGAGCGTCGCACTTGCACAGTTTTTGCAAAATGGAAAAAATCCGTTTCACGCCTGCGATTGCGCCGCGCTCCCATCACTTCTGGCCATGCGAAAGATGCGGAAGCGCATTGGCGATGCTTCCTTCCGTAGCGCAGCAATGGGAAAAGCCCACTGTGCTGCTGAAGGAAGACGGAGCGCCATTGCATTCTCTTCCTCATGGACCGAGAGTGAGCAGAGAGGAGCATTGCTGACACACTCCCTTCTGGACCTGGCACTGCAGCGAGACAACGCGGAAGAGCTTCATCATGCGGAAATGGTCCAAGTGTCCTATCATAACTGGATATGTGAAGCTTCTTATACTAACTCAGAGCACCATCTCCATTGGGTTGTCAAACCCCTGCTTTGTTTTACCCAAATTCTAGATATGTCACCTTGTGCCCATTTGGCCTAATTTCCAAGCTTTTGTTTTTTAAAAAAATGTGTCTTGTTTTGTAATGTAATCAAGTCTTATTTGACATAAAGTTTTACAGATTGCAGCCCACTTCATCAGATGCATGGAGTGTTGCCTTAGCTGAAAAAGTTTGTTTCCTGGCCATTTGGCTAAGATCATGTATAAAGATGTTAGTACACATGGTTGGTGGGGGCAGGGTGTTAGATGAGAGGTGGGGGGAAAATGGAAATGTTAAAACCATAAGCATTTATCATTATCTTAACTAACATTAACAAACAATACTTGGGGGGGGGGAGCACTAATATCCTAGCACAGATGACTTGGTTAGCATATACACTGTAGTAAAAGTCAAATAGGTCAAAGAAACTTAAACTGTTTTCTAGTTCTAATAAAATATTTAAACTGTATCTCTGAACAAAATGGCGTCATACTTCCCCCCCACCAGGTTGCTGCTGATTATCTTTCTTTCCTCTGCATTTTGCCCTGAGAATCAGATGGCAGTCATTCACAGGATTTTCCTATGGTATTTTCATGGATCTATAGCTTTTTGTCATCAATATGGCAAGAAATTTATAGTTATTTAAAAACAGTACCACTGCAAATGCCTGTGTATGACAAAATGCTACTATTATTGCTGTCATTCTTTCATTGTATTGAACTAAGCAGGTACATGGTTTTACATAGTTCTCTTCCTGTTAGCAACGGTGTAAGGTAGGCTTGCCAAACAACAGTGGTGGGATTTCAGCTTGGGTCTCTCTATTCCAGTTCCAGAACTCCAAGCATTACTCTATAGTGGTTTTCTCGGATCAATTGTGACTATTAAAAAATGGAAGAAAGGTTGAAAAATAGTGGAAGAAAAATGCAACAATTAATATGTTTAATTTGCAGAATTAGTATGTAATTATATTGTCTGTAATTAGAATATGTTGCATAATATGCAAATTAGATGACAAGATTTGCAGGACTGAAGTATAGCAATCCTGCATCTATGCAATATAGTATTGCATATCCATTCTTGTTGTATCTTTGGGGACTAAAATAGGCCTTGAAACTGAATCTGGGATCTTATATTCCCAGAGCACATGCTCAGCCATTGATTCAGTTCATTTTCCCTAAGTCTCCCATTCTGATCATCACTTGATGTGATAGGCTACAACTTCAGAATCATAAAACAGCATTGCTGATGGCCAAACTGGTTGGTAATAGGGCAGCTGTAGTATGACACATCTAGAGACAGTGGGTGGGAAAGACTGCTCAATATGCTTAACAAAATGAATCTTTCTTTTAGGATACTCTAGGAACTGTACCCCAAAAAATAACCTTCTCAAGCTTTCCTTTGTTAGGTGCAAAATACTTGAACACGAACAAAATTTTTATGCTTCATTCTGGATCCGTGAATGTTTTGAGGGAGGAAGGAAGGGTGGGAGGTTGTTTTTTTTTAACAAGTCATTCTTTTTAATGTTTTAAACAGAGCTTTCCAACATGCCTTAACATAACACATCTTAGTTCTTCATTCATGGTCAACAGTAATGTACTTTTACTTTGGCTGCATTGAAATCCATTTTATCAAATCAAGCTCTGTGTAATACTCACCAGGCTGTGATTTTTAAAATTTGCTACACATATATATATATATATATGGGATCTGCAGAAGTAAAACCGGATAAACTATATTGTTTCCCCTTATTTGTGTTATATCTCAGTATGAATGTGTTGCATGACATGGTAAAAAAAAAAATCATTTTCCAGTGAAAGAGGTCCAGACACATGACTCAAGAGATCATCCATATGAAAATGAGAGGAATTGCCCTCTCCATTCATCTAAATTCCATTCTCTTGAATTTTCTCTCAAATGAATGGATAAATGACAGCGATGGTAATTATCTTGTTTCCTTCCAACCTAGGGTTCGTTTGTTTTGCTCATGGCTCTGACACCACAGATCTGTGTTATGACAGCCTGAAAAAACAGTTGTAGTATTTAATTGCGTAGATCACAAATGCTTCTGCTGTAAGATCTTGCCAGGTTCTAACTTTCAGTATGCTCATTCTTAATGGAAGTTCTAAGATATCTGGGTAGAATCACTTATCACAGAACTTTTTTCTTCATCTTAGACCATCTCTGTCCTCTGCTGCATAGCACTACTTTGTTAATGATGCATGGTTGTCACCCATTTTAAAAAATTACCTTATATACTAATCTTCTACAATATTTCCATGCCTCTTGAGATCTTGCATCTTGGAAACATATTGTTTTCCAAAGCTCAAGTAAAAACCTGATTACATCTTTTTAAAAAAAATAACAACAGAGAAACACCTAGAAATCACAATACAAATGGTTACATATAAGTATGCCTAACTCTGAGCAGAAAAGTAAAAGAGCTTGTGAGGAGGCGGGGCGGGGGAAGAGAGAGGCATGAATAACAGTTTAATAGTATTCATTTGGAAGGAAGTACGAACTGAGTGGTTTCATGAGACCAATAAAAGTTCCAGTAAAATCTGTAGGCTATAGTTGCACACCATCCTTACATTGTTTTGTGAAATCTTCCATTTGTTCCTCCCTTCTTTCTAAGTTCCCACCCTTCATAATATGGATTTACTCAGTGCAGTAAGATTTTAGTAACAGATTATATCATCTAAAGCACCCTTTGCTAAAAACACAATTTAGCTATTTAGAAGGCAATCTTTGCATCTGTCTAAAACAGCATAACCACATGTTATTTTAAATCTGTCATGGCATTTTTACCAAATTAATACAAAGAATGTGTGTGTCCATGGGTTTGATTTTTATAAAGTCATAGGCTGCGGGCAGGAGGGGTAAACCCTCTCTCCTTGATCCAATCTCAACAACAACAAAAATTCCTCCATGCTACAAAAAGCAATAGAACCTTTCCTGCTTATGCTTGAACTGACAACAAAGCAGCAGCACCCGAATTAGATGTGATCCTATAGCACAGAATTCATTGCTGTTATTCCGTACCTACAACTGTGACTTATGGCCACCCTGTTGTAGGAGGTGTGGTGGGTTGTTGTTGCTGTTGCTGTTTTGGTCAAGTTTATTCAGAGGAGAGAGTGTGAGGCTGAGAGAGTGTGATTTGCCCTAAGCCACCCAAAAGGTTTCTATAGTTGAGTAGGGATTTAAACCCTGGTCTCAGAGTCCTGGTCCAACACGAGTTGACTCACAGAAAAGCTTCAGAGATAACCTGTTAAAATATGATGATAATGAATGTTGACTAGCACTAGGACAACTTGGTTAGGACAGAACCACCATTCTAGGATAAGATTCCTAATTATGTTTTGCAAGGCAATAATGTTACTGGGAAAGAAGTTATCTTGGTCATGGTCTATACCAAGTTTGCATAAGTGTGTTAAATCTTGTCTTTCAGAATTGTTCAGCTCTACCTCATTTACATTATCTGTTCTTAATTGGCGCTACAGTACAACCTCCATATCTGTGGGTGATTGGCTCCGGGTCCAATCTGTAGATAGTACCAGACACCACGGCAATCGGGCCCAGGGCTTGCAGCTGAGGCGGGAAAACAGTGGGCAGCGCGGTTCCGTGCTACCCGCTGTTTTCCTGCCGGGTACTGCGGGGATCAGGCCCTGGGCTTGCGGCAGGCAGTGCGATCCCACGCTGCCCACTGCCTGCTGTTTTCAACCGCAAATAACTGAATCCGTGGATTCATAATCATGAATTCATGAATCCACAGATATTGGGGTCGAACTGTATTGTATTCACAGCAGGGGAGATTTTGAAGATAGCAGGGTAGTCAGTCAAGGTGAGGAGTAACCCCTCTGCACATTTTCCTTTCCAGATCAGAACTATCCCAGGCTCTGAGATAATCAAGAACCAAAACCTGAGACCTGAGGAGACTCCTGGTGATGTCATTAAATGTGTGTACCACAGTTGCACACAGACAGCTATTCAAATAAGTCACTGAACAGCTGGATTCAGGGTTTTGACTCTGTCACCTTTCATTTATGCTTCTTGTCTCTCCTTAACTGCTTGAAGGGTTTCATCTGTCACCAACTGAGGCTTCTCTTTCTTTTTTGGCCACAAATAATGGCCATTTCCGCACTAGACTCTTATAGTGCTATTATTCCACTTCAACATCCTATGGAATCCTGGGATTTGCAGCTTAGGGAGGCACCTTTGAGTGCCCTCCCAAAACTGCAAACCCCAGGATTCCATAGGACGTTGAAAATGCAGTAATAGCACTATAACAGTCTAGTGTGGAAATGGCCAATGTCTTTTTTCCATTCCTCCAGGACAATATCCCTGCCTTTAGTCCAGAGTTCTTCTGGCCCCCTGTACATTAGATTTCTAAGTGAAAATCTATTTTTTTCATTATCTTTAAATTCTATAGGGATGTTCTTCAGGTTGTATTTTGGCATGATGGTTGGTTTAGTGTTCTTCTTTAGCTTTGCTCTAATTTTTAATTATTAGCAGCCCATAGTCTGTGCCACAATCTGCTTCTGTTTTGTTTTTTTCCCAGAAAGAATGGAGCTTCACCATTGTTTGCTTTCAATTATGTAGTCTATTTGATTTCTATATTGTCTGTCAGGTGATATCCATGAATACGGGTGCCTCTCTGGTTGCTTCAAGTATGTATCTGAGATGAGCAAACTGTTAGCCTCATAAAATTCTGTCAGTCACTCAGCTGCTTCATTTCTTGACCCTAGGCCCAATTTTCCTGCAATCTTTGATTCTCTTCTATTTTGATTCTGCTCTGCTTTTGCATTCCACTTGCCTATGATTAACAACAAATCCTGTTTGGTGTGTGTGACCAGTTTCCTCCTGCATTCTACCACAGAATCTTTCAGTTTATCTCCTTTGACTGCTTTCACTACATTTTCACTCACTATTAATGCAACTCCCTTTCTTGTTGGATTTTCATATCCTGAGTAAAACACCGTGCAGTTACCTGACTCAAAATGTCCCATTTCTATCCACTTCAGCTCACTCACTCCCAAGTATTGCAATGTTTATACATTGCATTTCTTGTTTTATCATGACTGGCTTCTTTGATTCATGCTTCTCACATTCCATGTTCCTATAATCTGTGTCGTGTAG